>OU342743.1:399432793-400003236 GCA_910589775.1 Avena eriantha | reverse complement strand
CCACTTATGGATCCACCAGTGTTCATTTCATGTGTGTTCTTTTCACAAACCACTTATGGATCAACTAGTTGTCATTGCATGTGTGTTCTTTACCACAAACCACTTATGGATCAACCTGTGGCATTGCACATCTGTTCTTTTCACAAACCACACATGGATCAACCAGTGGTCATTGCATGTGTGTTCTTTTCCACAAACCACATATGGATCAAGCAGTGGTCATTGCATGTGTGTTTCTTTCGACAAACCACACATGGATCAACTAGTGGTTCTCCATTGCATGTGTGTTCTTTTCCACAAACCACACATGGATCAACTAGTGGTTCTCCATTGCATGTGTGTTCTTTTCCACAAACCACACATGGATCAAGAAGTGTCATTGCATGTGTGTTTATTTCCACAAACCACATATGGATATACCAATGGTCATTGCATGTGTGTTCTTTTCACAAACCACATGTGAACCCACTAGTCATTGCATGTGTGTTCTTATACTAAAACCAACACTAGAGTCATTGCATCTGTGTTCTTTTCACAAACCACACATGGATCCACCACTGTCATTGCATGTGTGTTTCTTTCCACAAAACACACATGGATCAACAAGTGGTCATTGCATGTGTGTTATTTTCACAAACCACATATGGATCTATTAGATTCATTGCATGTGTGTTCTTATACTAAAACTAGTACTAGAGTCGTTGCATGTGTGTTCTTTCCACAAACCACTTATGGATCCACCAGTGTTCATTGCATGTGTGTTCTTTTCACAAACAACATATGGATCCACCAGTGGTGACTGCATGTGTGTTCTTTCCACAAACCACTTATGGATCAACCAGTGGTAATTGCATGTATGTTCTTTCCACAAACCACTTATGGATCAACCAGTGGCCATTGCATGTGTGTCCTTTCCACAAACTACTTATGGATCAACCAGTGGTATTACATGTGTGTTCTTTTCACAAACCACATATGGACCCACTAGAGGTCATTGCATGTGTGTTCTATCCACAAACCACACATGGATCGACTAGTGGCCATTGCATGTGTGTTCTTTTCCACAAACCACTTATGGATCAACCAGTGGCATTGCATGTCTGTTCTTTTCACAAACTACATGTGGACCCACTAGAGTCATTGCATGTGTGTTCTTATACAAAAACCAGCACTAGAGTCATTGCATGTGTGTTATTTCCACAAACCACATATGGATCAACGAGTGGTCAGTGCATGTGTGTTGTTTTCACAAACCACATGTGAACCCACTAGAGTCATTGCATGTGTGTTCTTATACTAAAACCAACACTAGAGTCATTGCATGTGTGTTATTTCCACAAACCACACATGGATCAACCACTAGAGTCATTGCATGTGTGTTCTTTCCACAAACCACACATGGATCAACCAGTGTCATTGCATGTGTGTTCTTTCCACAAACCACATCTGGATCCATTTGAGTTATTTCATGTTTGTTCTTATACTAGAACTAGCACTGCCCCCCAATGGATCCAACTTTAGACCGAGTCTTCTAGAAGGCACACCATAATAGAGTTGTTCTGCTTGAACATTGTTACATACCGTTTGATTGGGGCGCTTGGACGATTGGGATGGTCTTCGCGAGAGCGATCCTCGAGTAGGCTGTTCTGTGGCATGATTGGCCATGCTTGCTCTGGACAAACTGGCATGTTGCGAGTGTTGCGACTCACGAGTTCAGTGGGCCATATCCCAGTGTCACGTCCCTGTTACTTCTCTTCCTCCCCGTACTTCTCTTCGTTCCCCGCGAAGCCACTTTCCTGACTTCACTTCCATCCTGCCGTAGCCGCAAGCCGATGACATCCGCCAATTCTCTGGTCGCTACCTTCATGCTAAGAAATCATTTTACAAGCTTTTGAACTTATCCTACATATTCCTGCTATTCGCCAATCTAACTGCAGATCTTTTTTCTAATTTCTCGACGAACTTCAGATGTGGTAGATGTTGCAGCCCAAGAATCTGGAGATCCTCGGGCGCAACTTCGCAGCGGCGTACCCGCTCGTGTGCTCCCACCCAGGATGCTTTCGCCGTTACTCCTACCACGAGCTCGCGTGCCCGCACGGCGCGTGCTCCTGCACGGAGTCGGGCTACAACTACAACCGGCCCGCCGACAGAGCTCGTCGTCCACCTTGCAGAGGGGCACTTGATCGAAGTGATTAGGATCTCGTACGGACAAGCCCAACTTCTCCAAGAGCAGGTGTCGTTCACTGACTCGGCACGCCGCCTGCTAATTTTCCAGGGGGACGGCTCTGTTTTCGTCCTGACCATCACCGCCGGTGTTTCGGGAACCAGAGCCGGGCCCACCGTTTTGGGTGTCGTATGCGTCAGGTCGGTCTCGTGCACCTGGCCCGAATACACGGTGCGCATGTGGGCGAACGCCCAGCCGCCGTCGTCGGATAACATTCTTGTGCTAGCCGAGGCGCCGAGCTGCCCGACGCCGTGGGAGGTGGAGTATGTGGACCTAAGGTTGATGCTATGCGTGCCATCTCAGTACCTTGTCGGTGCTGGACCGAACAAGCAGATGCATTTCTACATTTGTATAGAGAAGACCGACAGGCAAATGTAGTACTCGTGCTATCATTACTATTAGACTTAAGCGATGCTTCTCAGGTGCTTAGAGCATACGTGTTGTGCGAATGTACCCTAGTTGTAGTTTTAGTACTCCTTAATACTTCGACGAGTTATTATATTGGTGCGATCAGCTTGATGTTGTCACGTTGCAAAGTCCGCTTGCTCTAGACAGACCGGCAATACCGTGTGCTCCCGCTCCCGCTCCCACATGTCAGTGTCACGTGTTCCGAGGGCCCACCTGCCAGTGTCACGCCCTCCTCCTCTTCCTTCCCCTTGAAGCCACTGTCCCAACTTCTCTTCCATCCTGCCACTCCTGTCCGATGGTTGTAATCTGATGATTTTCGTTGGATTGTTTACAAGTAATCTACGTTGATAATGCAACATGCAAATGGCACAGACACAATTTCTAAAGTGGAAGCACTCACACGCTGCTATTGCACATATTTCTCAATATAGCTCGACAAACCCATTACAATAATTGTACTCGCATTAAACACAACCGAAATTGCAACCATCCTAAACAACATCTAAACCCACATCACACCGCTGTCGTCGGAGTCCACCTCGATTGGTGACACCGCCGTGCCCTTCCCAGCGACATCCACTCCCGCCCGTGGCTTGCCCTTCGCCAAGGAGGCAACAATGGCGTTCTGCACAGCTTCGTCCCCGTCGTCCTCCACATCGGAATCGACAATGACGAAGGTGACGGGGTTGGCGTGGACCGAGCGCCGTCGCGCCTGGCGGCTCCTGCTCGAGCTCGACGCCGCATCAGTCCTTCTACAGGTAGGAGGGGCCGAGCTCGCATACGTAGCGTCGTCGCTCCTCTCAAGAAACCATGGCCATTTGATACTGCGACGGTAGGATCTTGGGGTGGATCCGCCGCGGCGAGCCCTACCGGAAGCGGTGGAGCGGATGGATCTGCCGGCGCGAGCCATGACAAGTTCCTAGGAGGGAGTAAGATTGTGGGCCAGGCGTGTCTGGTTCCTGAGCAAGGCCTCCCAGTGATATGTACGCGGGCAAGGTACCAAAAAATTTCAGTCCAATGCGCGCGAGAGGGCTTTTGAACCACGAAGGCGCGAGTTTTTTTGACAAGTCCACACGCTAGGTCCCCCACCTGTCAGCCGAATGTGGACGGTAGGATTCTGCCCGAGTTATTAAGTAGGGATAAATCACGCTTCACCACTACCCTGACATCCAAAGGCTCCTCTTTCCTCTGCCCTCGCTCCCCTCGCTCATGGCTCGCAGCTCGTGCAGTTCGTCTCGGGCGGAATCAGGGTCGGCTCAACGCCGTCAGGCGGGTGCCCCCATCAGGTACCGGAGGGTGCCCTACGATTACTACCCCGATATGCTGTGTTTGTGCGGTGAGAAGATGCCGAGATGGATTTCATGGACCGACGAAAATACTGCAGGAAAATTCAGCAACTGCAGCATCAGAGCGGTAAGTTCCTACTGTAGGTACAATGGTAACCCGGATCCGGAAAGCGTAATGTAATTCTTTTTTTGTTTCCTTCGATCTACTACGCAGGAAGGGAGGGGGACTGGCTGTGACAAGTTTGTGTGGATCGAAAAGCCACTGACAGGTTTTCACAGAGAGCTTGTTCAGGATCTGCGTGATGCTGTGTGGGACAAGAAAGAGGAGATTCGTGCGATGGAGCGAGAGATCCGGGAGCTTCGCCAGGTGCAGGGGAGGCAGGGGCAGGGAGGTGGTGAGACAGACGGGCTCAAGATTAGGCCAGATAGTGGACACAATTTCCTCATTATCTGGGCATTATCTGTTGCATTTGCAGTTTATGTTGCCATGTCGTTGTCCAGCAGCTGAAATAAGTTGCTGCTTCGTGGAGTGTAGCAGCCAGCTTAAGAAATTGTTTTCTAGCCCAGAAACTTATCATAAGTGTAATGCCAACAGCAGGGATTTATTAAGCGCCTATAAATAAATCATGTCTGTGCCACTAACACCCATCGATTTTGGAGAGGATTTAACCGCTCAGCTATCGCGATTGTTCAGATAGTAGTGGCACAGTCACAGTTTTGGATTCAACTAGTGGCCTCGGCCGTATCAAATCCTAAAGTCGCGATACATTTTACTCCGAGTACGGAGGCAGATTGTTTCGCCCGACAAGTTCCACGCACACAGCTCCAGAGTTTAACCGAACTACATATATAGGTTCAAGTTCAATACATCATTAGGCTGCTACACTGCTAGCCCTCTTTCTCTGCTTGGGTGCCAACTTTCTTCCTCTTTCCTTCACGTCCACTGGCTTCTTCATCTCCTGCCTTCTTCCTCTTCCTGGGTGCCAATTTTCTTACCTTCACGTACCCTGCATCTCCGGGCCGAGGGAAGTCAGGCCAATCAGCACCAGAATCTTGTCCGGCATCATCACTCCACTCGTTTTGGTTTTCTTCCCGCAGCAAAATCACTGAGTCGGCTGTCTTGTTTCTTACCTTGCGCTTCCTGTAAAAAAACAGTACATGGATTACTACCTTATATCTACAGACTATAAACAATTTTTTGTGTGAATGTACCATCTCATACCTAGGTTTGGGAGCATTAAGGGGACATCCAGCTGCTCTATGGCCTATAAGATGGCAGGTCTTGCATCTGTTTTTGCCCTTCTTTGTAGCACAGAAAGCCGAACCCTTCTTCTCGAGAAAATTCTTAAACCTATTCACCTAGGGTCTTCCTCTGCCCCTTTTTGTAACTGGCTGGCAAAGCTCGAAAGACAGTTGGACTTGAGGCCACTGAGATGGGTCTGTACATGGCTCGACGGATCCAGCGTACGCAGCTCTGAACTTTTCCATAGAGTAGTAGTCTGACAAATACTGATCCAAATGTGGTAGAGTTCTTTTCTTCACCAAGAAGGCCAAGGCGTGGTCGCAAGGTTTCCCGGTATGCTGCCACTCTAAGCAGGTGCATTCTCGCAGCTGGATGTTCACAACATCCCTTTTGCCACTCTTGGACATATCGACCACCTCACAGCTTCTGCTGGTTGATGGGAGAACCTTAAGATGAGCAAGTCCTCGGCTTCTCTTGTGCAGTTGCTGTACAACTGGCGGTAGCATATGTCCTCTAAGTCTCCTACCGATCTCTCTCCTTATATTTAACAGCTTCATGATCATACCACGTATGCTGTCCATCAAGATATGAACAGGACGCACTTTTATGTCCTTCACCCAGTTATTCAGGCATTCTGCAAGGTTGTTGTTTATGTAATCAACTTTGATGTCAGGGTTGAATTGACTCCTCTTCCATAGCTGCGAATGATGGATGGCTAAGTACTCTGGAAGTTCAGGGGCTTCGGCAAAAATCTTGCTCATGAAATATTCGCTGCTACTAGGTTTGTAAACTCTAGCAGCAGGAAACATGTAACGAAATACGCTGCCTGCATAGTGTGAGTACAAGTTGAGCATCATATGGGCATGGCATTCTCTACCTTCAGATCACGGGAACACCTCCTTCACTGCATTCGTCAGCCATTTGCATGCATCCGTGGATATAGCCAATGGATCCATGTGGCCTATTGATCTCCTGAGCTGCCTCATAAACCAGACCCAGTTTTCCTCCGTTTCTAGTTTCAAACAGCCTGAATGCCACTGGGAACATCCAGTTGTGACCATCAAGTGGTGTGGCAGATGGCAGGTAGCCTTTCCATTTGCCAGTTAGGACAGTGTTGTCTACACTCAGATACGGCCTACAGCCGTCCTTGAATCCCTGGATGCAAGGTTTAAGCGCCATGAAAAATCTTTTGAAATATATTTTACCACCTTCTGATTCGGTGTCAATCTCCACAACACTCCCCGACACCTAGCTTGTACCTCCTGCCTTGAAGTTGTACAGCATCCTGAAGCTATTGGTCCAATCCCCGTGCAAGACCCCCAGAGCTTTCTCTTTACCTTTCCAAACCGTGTAATACGGAAGGACAATGTTCTATTTAGAACCGAAGGCTAGTCTGAATATTCTTCGTGGTCTCCTTAGGGTTATCCTTTAGTATGGACATAGATTGCATAGCCACCCACTCCGTATCAGCCATTGAGGATTTCAGTTTGCTGCCTGTCGGACACATGTGTGGAGGGCCCATTTTGTTCGCCTGCAACACAGATTCATTTAAAAGATAAGCGGAGTCGACTAGTTTCCAGAAAGATATCGCACATCAATTGTAGTTATAGAGTGAAAAGAAGAGAGAGAGTTCTAATGGTTTGCTACATTCATTGCCCTAATACCCTAATTACAGTCGACGCAGGTAAGGATCTTGCTGTGATCCGCCTTGGAAAATGTACCTCGGCCCATAGATTCATCCAAGTTAACTTGCAAATGGCCTCATACCTCTCGGCAGAGTTCTTCAGTCGATAAACGTCGAACTCCCCCTTGATACAAAAATGCTGGAACGACATCCTGAACTCATGCATGCTCCTGAACTCGGTGACGACCGAAATTATAGGATACTCGTGGTCATGTTTCATTTCTTCTACTTCAACACCCAAATCATCGGCTGGAATACCAACCTCATCGTTAAGTTCATCGTCTATTTCATCATCACTAGATTCTTGATCCTCTATAGTGCCTTCTTCTTCATCTGATTCAGAATCTTCTCCATCGTCTCTAATGCCTAATACTGCACACATCATATTGACTCCCACGGGTGGGGCTGCACCATCATCTCCACCTGGATGGACAGGAACATTGCTCCAGTCCACCTCACCGGCAACTCTGTTTTCTCCAAGACACTCGGTTGGTTCTGCTGCAACCACATGGGGTGGTCTTATGTTTGCATGCATCCCAGGTACTTTAGTGGACAAACAGCAGTCAGAATCAATTTCATCTTGAGTGTACATAACCCTCTTGCTCTTCATGTGTACATCCTCCTTCCTGATGTAATCTTTCCTGATGGTATCAGTAGGGCTTGACATCCGCATTCTAGTCCCCATTGAACTAGGATTTTTGTTGCCGCTCTTGGGTGTGATCTCCTTACTGCCTCCCCTCACGGGTGTTGGCTCCAGGGTGCTGGCATTATTGCCTGACCTCTACGGTGTGTTCTTCTTCGAATTAGCCCTTTTGCTGCTACTATTGGGCGTGTTCTCCTTTGTGCTGGCATTATTGCCTGACCCCAGCGGCATGTTCTGCTCCAAATTAGCCCTTTTGCTGCTACTATTGGGCGTCTTCTCCTTCGTGCTGGAATTATTGCCTGACCTCAGCGGCGTGTTTCGCTCCAAATTAGCCCTTTTGCTTCTACTATTGGGTGTGTTCTCCTTCGTGCTGGCATAATTCCCTGACAACGGCGTGTTCCGCTCCAAATTAGTATTTTTTGTGCTCCCACTGGGTGTGGTAGCCTCCGTGCTGGCCATCTTCGCCTCTTTGCTACCACTCCTGGGTGTGTTCACCACCATGCTACCCCTCTTAGCGTTTTTGCTGCTACCGTTCGGTGTGGCATTTTGAATGGATCTCAGGGGTGTACTCTGCAGCATGGTGCCTTTTGTCGTGCGACTCTTGGGCGACCTCTTCTCTGACGTGGTCTCCTTGGTGACGTTCTTCTTCGGGGTGCCCTTTCTGGGGATGCTCTTCCTGCTCCTCTTTATGACGCTCCTCTGTAAGACTCTCCTCTGCTCGAAGCTACCCTCAGTTGCACCAGCCCCAGTGATGCCATGGATCAGGTCACGCATGCCTTCTAAAAGTCCACCATCTCTATTGACGAGTTCCAATTCCTCTCCAACCGTGAGGACTACCAAGTGGAAGTAAACTTCACCTCTATAATGTTTCCTTGTAAATGGTATGACTAAATCCCTGGTATCTTTCACTTCGATAGCCATCTTGCTCCTGTAACCATAATATAAGAAACGTGCTTCCTGGGAGGACCCCCACAACACCTTACGTAACGATGCCATCAGGTCAGATACCACTTCAGGGTCGTATCTACAGAGGATTACATCAAACTCGTCATAGAATTTTTCTGTGCCATCATCTAATTTTGCAGTATAATCCGCGACACCAATACGAACGATTACTTTGCCATCATTAGGTTCTTCAGGATAGAAACCTCCGAGAGGTTCGAGAGATGGAGCGGCACCATCAGACCCAGCCCCAATGCCACCACCGCCATAACCAACGTCATCGTTAGCTGGATCAACCTCGGTGGAAGTACCAGGACCAGGAGCAAGGCGAGAGCCCTTAGCAGCGAGAGCTACATTACATGGTGGACAGGCAGGGCCCCTTCTAACGGCAGCCACAATAGGATCAGCTGCTTCCATGCCACCTCGATGATCAGGAGCAGTTCCCACAACAGCAGTGTTTCGAGTGCTAGTAGAGTCCAGACCATGAGCTGGCTTCAGACCAGCAACTCGTTGAACCCGAGCACAGGTTCGAGGAGGAGACAAGGCATCAGTCTTTGCAACAAAAGTGGGGCAGCCTCCGGAAGCCTTAGTTTGCTCAATAGCGGCAGGGATTGGGTCAATAGCGTCCGGATCAACAACAACACGAGGACGACCAGTACCAGCAGATTCCAGAGCACGGGTTCGCACAACTTGAGGATGGTTTTGAGGAGGAGAAGCACACAAGGTGGCGGTCTTGGCAACAACAGCGGGGCACCCTCCGGATGCCTTAGTTTGCTCAACAGCGTCATGGATTGGGTGAGCAGCAGCCGCAAAAACACGGGCACGGGGACGGGGACGACCAGTACCAGCAGATTCCAGAGTAGAGTTTTCCACAACGGCAATACGAGGACTCCTACGAGGAGGTTGCTTAACAGAAGCATGTCCTGGACGAGGAACCACATTTTGCTCAACAACAGCAGGGGTTCGAGTTAGACCTCCCTGTCCAATAATACCATGGCGACTCCCAGTAGCAGGAGCTTCCTCATCCACTATGTTACACACCAGCATAACCACGTGAAGCCTAACATGTTGTTTCATCAACCCATTTAGCTGACTGTCACACGCTATAGGAACCCTGAAGGCTCATTCATCAACGATGCTGATCCGTGCAGTCTGCTCTGGCCTCATTTCAGCAAGTTCACGCACAACAGCAACCAAACCAGGGATAGTGCATAACTGCACATGCGCTACTTCCATCTTCAGACTCTGAGCCTATTTCCACGTGCTCTTCCCATGTGCTAATTTAATGAGGTAGCCGCAGATGCTCACAAAAACCGTGTATTTGGGTTCAGCGGAGATCCTAGTTGACAGAAAATTGGAGACAAAAGATAAGAATTGTTTGTCAGCGTCGTGCTAGCAAACAATTCTATGTTCTATATATCTCTGTAATGACAATAGCCAGCTAGAAGTTATAGGTAGTGCGAATAGAAAAGAGAAGAGTAGCTCACCCGAAATTAGCCAAAAGTACTTCTTCCTCGGCAAATGGATCTGCCATCCTTCGTGCTGCTCAGCTCGTCGGCGGTAGAGGTAGGCTAGATCGTCGCAACGGCTGGCACGACATTCGGCATTAGAGCTCCATAGCAGCGAGTAGGCGCAGCAACTTGGCGCCGGAAGTCAAATGCCCGAAGAGATCATTCTGGTTGGAGAGGGGATTTCGACGCCGCTGGTGCTAGGGTTCATGCGAAAGGAGGGAGGGAGTGGATTTGTGAATTTGGTCAAGGCACCATGCCCCTTTAGTATCTCATTTCGCCTATGTGGTTGCCGCGTTGGCGCTCGCGTCATGGAAATATTACTGACATGAGGGTCCCGACCATCTACTTCACGGGGCAGTTTCACGGCATGTTTGGATTTGGTAGGGGTGAGACGAGTTTGCATCGAAATAGCCCCTCTCGGTAGTTGACGGCCCAACTTTTCGAAACGCGGTAATTTCTGGCAACTTAGGTACCGCCATGCGCTGGCCTGCCAACTTTGGGACCGCAGACGAACAAGCCCCGGATACACGGTACTGAAGCAAGGCCATGACATAAGCGCGGCCATGATCAATCTAGAAATCCGTCCTGGAATTTTGAGAAGCAGACATAAGAGCATGCATTCGGTTGCGCAGACGCTGAGTTTCTTCTCTCTCGCACAATTGAATGCCTACAAAGAGAAAGAAAAGAGAAGATACATTGGCATCCGCAAAAAATAAGAGCGATAGAAAGCAAAAACTTAAAGACTTACACAACATCTTTTCACTTGCCCTGGAAATCTCGTCTAGGAAGTATGCCTCATGATCAAGGGCCTGGCGCGTCTTCGAGTGGGCGACATCCACCGTCGATTGAACATCTCAAAGTTTTCCTTCGAGTTTCTTCACCTGTTCATTTTTTAGCATATAAAGGAGGGTCTACTTATGCATGATGACAGTCTTGGCTACGCCCAGTCCAGATGAGGATGGAGTGACATCCGATGTTTGCGCAGGCACAAGAGAAACAACCGAATCATTCAGAATCTAGCAAGACATATAAAATATAGAGAATCTTTAGCAAAGAACATATCCACTCATAGACATATATACAAAAATATCGTTCTCATCAAAAGGAGATCTTTCCAGGAACAGGATAAAAGTTAACAGTCATTACAAATGGCAGTAGAAATACAGGAAACTACAGAACAAGACTACGGAGCTAATTTCTCCAAATATAAGGTTCCACTAGCAGAAGGAGCACTAGCTATGGCAGGGGCAACAGCCGAAGAAGGAACATCAGCCAAAGAAGCAGCACTAGCAGAAGAAGGAGTAGTTGATCCCTTTGGATCTGACTTGATACCCAAAATCAGCCGAGAAAATTTCTTGGCCCTCTTAATAAAATGCTTCAAATCAACTAGTTGGCCTTTGGAGTTGACTGGGATAGAGGAGCTAACCTTCTCCTAGTCGAACTTCTTGCCATGCGCCATCGCCAATGCCATTGAAGTTTCCACACCAACTTTCTACTGAGTCATGTTGTATCCAACAACCGTACTTGGGTCGGCACCAAAAATAGTGACAAGATCGTTTAAGTCGGCAGGCACTTCCTTTGACGGGAAAACTTTGGCATGCAAACCCTTGAAGGCACGGCAAGATTGAACAAGGAGGTTGCGCACACGAACAATATTAGCCTCCAAGGTGCTAACAACATCCGATAAGGGGACAACCTACTTGTCTTCATCAAGCAGCAAGTTTTGGCCTGATAACTCTGCACATAGAAAAAAGGGAGGGACGATCAGACCATAGAAACAATGAGGACTGAAATGAAAATTCTCCCCTAACAAACAGAAAACTTACGAGTCAAGGAAGCGTTGAGGGTCTCTAGTCGCTTCCGAAGATTTTCATTCCAGATCGCGGCTTGTTTGGCTCTCTCTTCGGCAACGACATTGGCTTTTTGATTGTCCTCCTCCAAAGCTTGTTCAGTTGTCTGAAGTTTGGCCTCCAGATCATCGGCACGCTCCAATGCCTGGTCCCGGATGACCTCGGATTCCTTGATAGTGGCTGAAGAAATCAGAAAGTAATGCAAAAAGTTAAGAAAGTAAGAGGAAGTGCAGAAATCACAAAATAAAAAATTATGATGATGAAGGTATACCTTTTAGACCTTCGGCTTCATCACAGATCTTGGTGAAGTGAGAGGCCATATCAACCATCTCATGCATCATAGGCTAAGGCAATAGAAGTACATTAGGAAGGAAAATCAAGGAGTCAATGATTAAATTAAAGGCCACATATGCACTTACATCCTGCATATCCACCTCAATAGGGCGCTCAAATATAACCACACCTTTTCCGAATGGTTTTCTTCTTTTAGGCACCAGGGGCTTTGACACAGTAGTAGCAGCATCCTTCTGGACAAGTGGATCCAGAGAAGACATGGGCAAAACCTTCGGGTCCTTGGTAGGAGGAGCAAAGGAAGTGCCAAGAGGAGACAAAGGCGAGTCTTACGCATCATCACCACTACAAGGGTAAAGGTGAATAATAAAGAAGCATCATCAAACCGAATTACCTGACAAAGGAGTAAATAAAAAATAAATACTTACGAAGATACGTCCTACGCAAAGCGGAAAAGGTTCTTCTGGGAAGGAGCCGACGATAATGGTATGGCACCCGAAGGTTTCGAGGCCGTAGAATCATCTGAATATTCAATGGTTTCTGAAGTGTCCAGACGTTTCCATTTCTCGCCAACGGGCGCAACGCGGAAATCTTCTGAACGAGCTGATAGAAGCGATGCCGTCCTTGACGAAGATTCTACGGTAGAGGTCTCTATCTTCTCATCAGCAGTAGTCCCAGTTAAGGGAAGATCGTCGGAAGCAAAAGGAATAGCGCGGAGCTCACCGCTCTCACGGAGAGGAGGAAGCGAAGACAAATGATCACGGTCCTATATCATAACAGATGAAGCAACCAAAGATGGAGGTTACCGATAAATAATTAAACGCATCCACGAATACAACTAAAAAGAAAAGAAAGTCGGTTGCAAGTGGAAACTTACTTCAGGAAGGCGATTCTTTTTTACATAGGGATCTACACGACAAGTGGAGGGAACTGGGCTTTCTTGGTCAATGTAGTGAAGTTCCGAACCCTTTTCTCATACCGCTTTAGGGGAAGGTCATCCGTTGAAATCCTCATTGAGTCCTCTTTTCCGGTATATGCCCACATACCAGAAAGCCGAGCCTATAGTGGTTGCACGCGAATCCGCAAGAAATATGCTAGAATCTGAAGACCAGATAATTCCTTGCCAACCTCATGACGCAGTTTTGAAATACTGTCAACATGGGTTTGGATCTCTGCCATTTCTTTGGCAGAAGGACGCTAATCCCAGGAGTCAAGTTTGCGGCAATTTTTCTTCGGTGCAAAGGGGGATAACCCGAAATACTGGCCACCAACCATTTGGTCTTTGATATAAAAGCACTCAGTTTTCCATCATTGAATGGAGTCAGTGATTTTAAAATCAAAGTAATCGACATCGGAGTGGACAGAAAAGATGGCACCGCCAACATCATGAACAAGGGTATCGGAAGCATTCCGACGAACATAGAAAAAGTATTTCCAAAGGCCCCAATGGGGATGAATTCCAAGGAAACACTCGTGAAGAGTAACAAAGCAGGCAACATGAAGGATATAATTGGGCGTGAGCTGGTACTGCTGCACGCCATAGACGAAGAGAAGACCATGGAGGAACTCATGAACAGGAAGAGAAAGACCGCGAAAGAGAAAGGAGAGAAACATTACCCTCCATCCAGATTCAGGGATAGGGGCAGCTTCATCCCCTGGAAGTTTGAAAGAGCCCTCGGTAAGAAGGCCAAGGTTCCATGCCTCCCACAGTTTGCGCATGGTGCACTTCGATAGTGCCCATCCGACAGCCCTCTTTCGTGTGGCCTTAGCGGCCACAGCGGAAGTCCCCGCCTTGCTCTTGCCCATAATGATGGTGGAGTAAGCACTGGTACTCGGAGGAACTCACAGGAATTGGAGAAAGAGGCAAAGGAAGGCACAGATGCAAGGAAGAAGATGAAAGCCAGCAGAGGAGAGGTGAAAAACAGTAAAAAGGATTCCTCCCCTTTAAAAAGAACTAGGTATGAAGTTAAAACTGTTCGATGTAAAATCGAACGGTCACAAGGACACACGATGGAGACGTGTGTCAACAAGATTCTGTAAAAGAAAATATCTTAGGAAGTTATTGCCGCGGTAAAAACAGGGATACAGCGCACGCTGCCTCGATCTCCACGTAAACGAGGGGACGTGCGGTCAGGAAACTACGCTGAATATGCCACCACGCATCATCATTACTACAGCACAGGCCCACGGTTGACACATCTTGTCACGAGCATATGTTTCGAAAATAAAAAAGTGTAGAATTCATCATCAATGACGTCACAATAAAATCAGTGGAAAGGGTACACACTGATACGTCCATTTTGCATCACTATTCTATATCATAATTTACTATTATTCATTGATATATTTCATATTAAGAGATGATACTTATGTTATTTCATCTGTTTTTGCATGGTTGATGACTTTTGGAGGATGGACCGCTGAAGTCAGGATTCTGATGGAAAAGGCACTATTTGGAGGCGAAATTCGCGAAGATTAGAAAATCCCGGAAAATACATGGAAAATCTTATTTTTCCAGAAGACGAAGGATGCCAGAAAGGGGAGCGGAGTTGGGCCACAGGGGGCCCACACCACCCCGTGGCGCGGGCCACCCTTGGCTACACCACTAGGTGGTGTGACCACCCTGGCCCACCTCTAGCTCTCCTCTTTGGCGTATATTATCCCCACGAAACCTGATGGGGATATTCCGAAGGGGGTATGCCCAGCAGGACGTTCTGATTGGGCCGAAGGGCCTGTGAGTGGGCCTGAAGGACGGCGATTGGACTACGACTAAAGGAGAAGCATGGCGACTGGAGACTAAAGGCCCAGAAGCGTATCTGAAGCCCAGTCGGATTAGGTCAAAAAGCCTCTGAGTCCATATCTGGCTCGGTTGTAACTTGTAAACCCTAGCAATGTGACTCCTATATAAACCTCCCTATGGTATCCTAAGGACTCACGTTCCATCATACACCCCCTCAAGCGACTCGCTGCTTAGACGCCGAGCTCGCCACCCTTGTAACTCGCTCTCCATTAATCCAATCTAGCAGGATTAGGTCTTTACCCTCCGGGGGGCCGAACCTGGGTAAACCATGTGCATCCGCCCCCATCTTGCACCGCAGATGGCCGCCATCTCTTCCTCACGTTACAATCAATCGCTTCCAGTAGCAGCGACTGTCGTGGCCATTTCCAAGACAGTGGCGCCCACCTTGGTCATTAACACGGTCGCCGCCAATGGGCAGCCTATTGATGCCCGAACGAACAACATCAACAACCAGGCATGCCGGGCGCGCTAGCCCAACGACCTGAGGCACACCCTCACCAACCGTGGCGACCCTGAACCAAGAGCTCGCTTAGTCGAGTCGGACCGCAATGCTTTGGGCCCATGATCCATGGGGAAAATACCCCACCAACTTCAAGGCTCCCAAAGAGATCAAAAAGTACGAGTCGACGTATGATCCAGCTATCTGGCTGGACACATACCTCATGGAAATGGGAATCGCAGGCCACACCGACCTGCTCGCCGCTCGCTACCTCCCCCTGGTGATGGAGGGTGCGACCCAGCAATGGATCAACACCCTCCTTGCCGACAACATCGAGTCCTGGGAAGAAATGCGGGACACCTTCATCAGGCACTTCGAGGGCTCGTACACCCGCACCACCACCATAGAAGATCTGGAGCAATGCATCCAGGGACAACGCGAGTTGACTCGCCGTTGGATCCAAAGATGGCAAGAACTATGGATCAACGCCTCCGGCATCCACCCACACACGGCGATACATTGGTTCAAGAACGCATGCTGGTATGAACCCCTGGTCGCTAAGATCAAGAAGGTCTACTGGACGCTCGACAACGTCCCCGACCTCCTCGAGATCGCTAAGCGCTACGCGGAGGAGGACCCCAACCAAGACTCTGATGATGAGTCGGGAGGACGACGCCGAACCAGCATCCACGAAAGTGGGCGCCTCCGTGACATGCGCTACAGCAACACCCGCATCACCAGCAAATGCCACACGGACGGGCGAGTCGACTTCGTCACCAATGCCAGCTATGGCCAGCGCGACCCCAAGAGTTACCGCCGCGACAGCGGCAACTACCGCTCCAACAACACAGCGAGGCCGAAATCCGACCCTGCTACCCTGCTCAATCAGCCCTTCATCTACCATAGCAGGGAGGGAAAACCCGCCACCCACACCACCGCTGATTTCCACTCTCTCAAAGAGATCGAGAAAGCGAGGCGAGCAAGGGAGGACCCCAATAACAACCCACCTCGGGACAACGGGAATGGCGGCGGCTTCGGCAGCGCCGTCGGCTCGCTACACACCTTCACTAGACTTGGCACCAAGTGTGAGAAGAAGGTGCTCCCCCGCACGGTCGCTGTCAACACGGTGACACAAGTCGGCATCCCTTGCTTCCTCAACTGGTCTGAGCATAGCATCACCTGGAGTCGCTAGGACCACGTGCCAAGAATCAAATACCATGGCGAGTCGCCCTAGTAGTCAGGCCCAAGGTGGCCGACTACTGGCAGCCCAAGACACTAATGGACGGTGGGAGCTCCATCAACATCATGTACCTAGACATATTCAAGAGGCTCCAGCTCCCAGAAGCAGCATTGAGCCAACCCTTACGACCTTCCACGGTATCATCCCCGGTCGGAAGGCATACCCGATCGGAAAAGTGACGCTGCCAGTCACCTTCGGCACTCTAGCAAACTACCGCACGGAGAGGATCGTATTCGAGCTGGTGAACTTCCGCAGCCTCTACCACTGTGTCCTGGTTCGCCAAGCATTCGCAAAGTTCATGGTGACCCCAAACTACGCCTACAACATGATGAAGCTTTCCGAGCCAAGCGGCATCATCACCATCCACGGTGACCCCAACATGGCTGTGGAATGCGAGGACAAAGGAGACCAGCTCGCCGACACCGTCATCGCTGCGGGGACCGATCATGCAGAGGAACTCGCTAAATACGCGGGCAACATCAACAAGGACGAGCCCACCATCCCGAAGAAACCAACCGCCGTGAACTCCACGTTCGAAGCGACCGCGCACACCTGCACCGTCGAGCTCATCCCGGGCGACTCTAGCCAAACGGTCACCATCGGGGCGCATATGAGCCCTGAATAGGAAAGCGCGCTCATCGGGTTCCTCCGTGAGAACCGCGACATCTTCACATGGAAGCCATCTGACATGCCAGGTGTCCCGAGGGAACTCGCTGAGCATAAACTCAACGCCGATCCCAAAGTGCGACCAGTAAAGCAGTCACTACGGCCCTTGAATGAAGAGCGACGTCGAGCAATCGCCGAGGAAGTACAGGGCCTGCTAGCCGTAGGCTTCATCCGGCCAATCAAATACTCCAAGTGGCTGGCAAACCTAGTCCTGGTTCTGAAAAAGAACAACACGTGGAGAATGTGTATCGATTACACCAACCTCAACAGCGCCTGCCCGAAGGAGGAGTTCGTCCTACGCGCATCGAGCAAATCATCGACTCGACTGCGGGATCGGAGTCGCTGTGCTTCCTTGACGCTTACTCTGGTTATAACCAGATCAAGATGGCGGTCGAGGACGAGGAGAAGACGGAGTTCATCACGCCATTCGGCGCCTTCTGCTACACGGCCATGACGTTCGGCCTCAAGAACACCGGCGCCACATACCAGCGATGCATGCATGAGTGCCTAGCGAGCCAAATTGGCCGCAACATACACGTTTGCATTGACAACGTGGTGGTAAAATCCACCCGCCAGGACGACCTGCTCGTCGACCTGGCCGAAACCTTCACAAACCTACGGAGGTACAACATCAAGCTGAACCCCAAAAAATGCACCTTCGGCGTCCCCACCGGACAGCTCTTGGGGTGTGTAGTCTCCAAGCGAGGCATCGAAGCCAACCCCACCAAGATCGACACCATCGCGCCACTCGGGAAACCCCGAGTGCCTGCGCGACGTCCAGAAGTTGGGAAGGCGAGTCATGGCCCTCAGTCGCTTCATCCCCCGACTAGGCGAGAAGGCAATGCCCCTCTACCGCCTGATGCGCAAGAACCCCATGTTCCAATGGGACGCGGAGGCCGACGATGCACTCAAAGCGCTCAAAGAAGTGCTACTCGCGGCTCCACTCCTCGCTGCTCCACTCGACAAAGAGCCAATGCTCGTCTACGTCGCGGCCTCCACTCGAGTTGTCAGAGCCGTGATGGTCGTCGAATGACCAGAGGAGGGCAAGGAGCGTCTCATACAGCGCCCCGTCTACTACATCAGCGAAGTCATGACGGATTCACGACAGTGCTACCCACAGTACCAGAAACTGGTGTATGCGGTATTCCGGGCTCAGCGGCGACTCCCGCACTACTTCCAGGAGCACCCGATCACGGTGGTCTCCTCCGCACCTCTAGAGGACATAATACGCAATCGCGAGGCGACCGGGCGAGTCGCCAAGTGGGCCGTTGAAATCGGCGTCCACAACATCAAATACAAGCCCCGGAAAGCGATCAAGTCACAAGCCCTAGCTGATTTCCTCGCAGATTGGGAAGAAGCACAGCAGCCGGAGAAGCTCCCGTAACTCCATTATTGGTCGCTCCACTTTGACGGCTCCACGAACGCCGACGGCGCAGGGGCTGGGGTCATACTAACCTCTCCCAAAGGAGACAAGCTCCGCTACGTGCTCCACCTCAACTTCAAGCCCTGCACCAACAACCAACAACATGGCAGAATACGAGGCCCTCCTTCATGGCATGAGAGCCGCTAAGGAGATGAACTTCAACCGCTTACGATGCTACGGAGACTCCGACCTAGTCGCCGGCCAGGTCGCCGGGACGTGCGACGCCATCTCCTCAACAATGATCGCGTACCGCCAAGTGGTAGACCAGTTGGGAGGACACTTCGACGGCTATTCCATTGAGTGGATTGACAGGCACAAAAATGAGGAGGCAGACACCCTTTCCCGCATCGGATCGACCCGACAAGCGCCACCAGTAGGCGTATTCCTTGACATCATCCACAAACCGTCGGTTAGCCCACCAAAGGAGATCGACGTCGGGATACCACTTCAACCAGAACCAGCGTTAGTCGCCATGGTTGTGGATCCTAGCGACTGGACAACACCATACGTTGCCTTCCTGGAGCACAAGATCTTACCAAGAAATGAGACGGAGGCACGAATGATCATGCGCCGCTGCAAATCCATCGTCATCATCAATGGCGAGCTCCACAGACGCAGCGTGACCGGCGTGTTCTAGCGCTGTGTACAGCCAGACGAAGGCCGCAAGATCCTCCAATACATTCATGCCGGCGACTGCGGCCATCACGCTGGCGCCAAATCGCTAGTTGCCAAGGCCATGTGGCACGGTTTCTACTGGCTCACCACACACGCCGACGCCACCAACATCGTCCAGCGATGCGTCGGCTGCCAGAAGTACGCCCATGAGACGCACCTCCCTGGTTCAGCACTCAAGACCATCCCCATTACATGGCCATTCGCCGTATGGGGCATGGACATGGTAGGCCCGTTCAAGAAGGCCCCATCTGGCTTAACCCATCTCCTGGTCGTGGTCGACAAGTTCACCAAATGGGTCAAGGCCAGGCCAATAAAAAAGTGCGATGGCAAGACGGCCACCAAGTTCTTACACGAGCTCATCTACCGATACGGCTACCCGCACAGTGTAACACCCTGTCCACTCCTGGGCCCGGGGGGTGTCACTCCTAGTAGCTTAATAGGATATCTAGACTGGCCCCACAGACCAACACTAGTCTTTTCTATGCACTTTGTCCTCACTCATGCGCACCCGGTTACCCACTTCCCGGTCAGTCACCCATCCTAGAATTGCTCTAGGCCAAACACGCTTAACCTTAGAGTTCTTTTCGAATGAGCTTCCAAAAAAGAAGTTGCAACTTGTTGATATGGGTATCCTATCAATCCTATTAAGCCATGTGCCTGGATCTCACATACACCCACCCTTTAGATGATCAATGCCCTCATCGATCAAGCACACCCCAGGAATGTTCCGTCTTGGCACGCGTCTATGCATCCAGTGCCGGCACATGTGCCATGTCGTGTCCACTCCGGGCCACACGCGCCATGCTCCACATGTCCCGCCACTGACCCGCACACACTCGTGTAATCGCAAGGGTCGGTTCTGATACCACTTTTAACACCCCGTCCACTGCTAGGCCCGGGGGGTGTCACTCCTGGCAGCTTAATAGGATATCTAGATTGGCCCCACAGACCAACACTAGTCTTTTCTAGATTGGCCCCACAGGCCAACACTAGTCTTTTCTATGCACTTTGTTCTCACTCATGCGCACCCGGTTACCAACTTCCCGGTCGGTCACCCATCCTAGAATTGCTCTAGGCCAAGCACGCTTAACCTTAGAGTTCTTTTTAAATGAGCTTTCGAAAAAGAAGTTACAACTTGTTGATATGGGTATCCTATCAATCCTATTAAGCCATGTGCCTGGATCTCACACACAGCATCATAACAGACAATGGCACCAACTTCACGAAGGGGGCCATGGAATTTTGTGAAGAACATGGCATACGACTCGACCTCGCTTCAGTTGCCCACCTAGAGTCAAATGGCCAAGCAGAACGCGCCAACCAGAGCGTCCTCCACAGGCTCAAGACGCGACTCCAGGTGCCCCTCGAGCGCACCCCAAGATGCTGGGTCGACGAGCTCCCCTCCGTAATATGGGGGATCCGCACTTCCGTCAATCGCTGCACCGGGTTCACACCCTTCTTCATGGTGTACGGCGTCGAGGCCGTAATGCCAACTGACCTAGAGCACGATTCACCTCGAGTCGCCAACTACGTCGAGGCCACCAACCACTACAAGGAATCTGGCTATATATGACCCTCTATTTTCATCACAAAATCGTCACAATATTTCGTTTATGATGATTCTATGACAATTTTGAGATTGTCGAAAGCTGAGCGTCGCAAATGAACTATAACGATGATTTTAGTGAAGTCGTCATAACCGTCTATGACGATATTGGATCGTCATAACCATTATGATGATCCGATATCGTCATTGGCAAACTGGTCTCGCCAGGTCAGATCCTACGTGGCTGAGCCTACATGGCATACAATCAGCCTGGTCTATTTTGGTGTTTATGTGGGCTAAGCCCAAGAATTGTGGCCTTTTACTTCCTGTACCATGGCTCATTATTGTTATGGGCTTTGGCCATTTTATTTCACATTTCATTTTTGGGCCTCAACCATTTCACTGTCCAATTATTTCTTAGCCTTTTTTACTTTTCTAAAACATTTATGTCAATATAATTTGGGCCATGGCCTCTTTATAGCCCAAATAATATTTGGTCCAGTACAATCTTCAACCCTTTTCCATATTTCTTCTATCCCGAAAATGACAAGCAATAATTTTATAAGATTCCAATCATTAAATTTATATTCTACAGCACAGACATAACATTTGTTCAACTGAATATAAAAGACATGAAAATTTTGAAATAACAACAAAGAATATTCTAAATCTATTACACAGTAGTTACATGGTCTATTAATCTAGTTCGCGGACTGGTCTAGCACTGCCGCTGCTCCTCCGTGTGGGTGCCCAGGTCGAAGACACCGGATCATTGCAGGCCTCCAACTCCCGTCCCTTGCGCCCACGCTCCAATGGAGGCTTCAAGCTCGAGTCCAGGGGCGCAATCAGTACATAGTTGCAGGCCTGGAGCATCAGTACATAGTTAATACATTTCCCTCATATTCTAAGAGTAGATGTTATCATGAGACAATAATAACCTGAGCTCAATGACATAACACAAGTTGACAGATTTAGAGTTTAGTAAATCATAACAGCAATGTATGAGTTATCATGTCAAGATGAAGTAGCCGATAACCAACAAGTAAATCTAGTATCATGCATAGTAACCAGCAAACAGCAAAACACAGAGTTAATCCTAGATCCATCAAATAAGAAACAAGTACAAACATCAAATAAGCTGATGTAGATGATTTAAGACAGGCATACATGGCAAATTAGAATATGAAATATCTAAGGAAATGGTTTTCAAGATAGACACGATATAACTAGCAAAGAGACATAGAAGAGGGATCAATTGACAAGTGAATCAATTTGGAAAAACAACATACTACCGACTCTAATATCCAATCAAATATTACTGCTATAAAAATATGTAAATAACACATGACAGTATGTTTTAAGTAGTGTGAGCATGATAGAACAAATAAAATAAAGATATCCAGCAAGTGACATGTCTATGCTATCTATACTATACCCATTTTATGCTATCTACTCAGGAAAAAGAAACATGCACATATCCTAGGGCTGGATCCATGTGTAAGAAATCAAGAAGTATGACAGCACATTACCACACCCGAGCCAGTCCAACACTGTGTTGGTCATTATGTTGTTTGACGCCGGCCACACCAAGTAGACCGTGGAAATGATGGCCATCTTCCACCAGCCAGTCGCTCTGGCGTCTCCCATGTCACATCCTCTAAACATATGCACACCAAAGCAAATGAATTAGTTTGAATGAAGAAATAAAGCGAAGCAAGTACAGAGATGTCACTTACACATATGCACGCGAATCTATATATGCACTACTCCATGATCATGTGCCACTGATATACAAAACATGTGCCACTCCTACTGATCAAAGAAATCTGCTATTGATAAAAGAAATCTGCTATTGATAAAATGGTACCACTCCTACTTGCAGATTCGACATGTCTAGCTAATGGGACATTTGCAGCCCAAATGAGACATGCCCAGGGAGGGATCGAGATGAGACCTTCCGAGGTGATGACGCCATGATGCATCAAGTATGCATCATTATCTAGATTTTTTCAGTATCAAGATTAAGGACAATTTTAATTGAATTAATTCTTGTTTCACTGTCACAGTACACAGGCGAATTCCACCCTAAGGATGCATACCTAGGAATCCTAGGATGTATACAGACCAATACCGTACCCTCAACCTTCCTCTCATCTCACATGCACAGACAATCTGTGCAAAATTAGCTTGCATGTAGCATCAGGGTTAGCACATAGAAGAGAGGGAGAAGAGGGGAATACCTCCCAGTAGAGCTTGAGGGGCTCGACGTAGTCCTAGAAGCCGAGCGTGCCCATGGAACAGATCATGTAGTCCCCGTTCATGGTCTTCCCTGCTGCAGAATTGGTCAGATAAAATACCATGACAGTAGCAGAGAAACAAGATCCCATGTACATTACATATAACAACATATTAATAGAGTGCCATTATTAGTGTTGTACACACTGTACTACCAGAATCATCTGCACTAGAACAAGTACAGTCTACTGCTTAGATCAATCATGAGCAGAGTAAGAACTAGGATCCAAATATCAATAGAAGTAGTACAAAGTATCTGGGTTCGACTGTATATGCAAACAGATATATTCTCAGTAGTATAAATTGAGTAGTAAGTATACATGCAACTATTAGAGTAATGTAGTTCTATAGTACATAGTCAAATATTTATATGAGGGACCAAAGCAAATTGCTCTAGAAAATATCTCAAGTTACAGAACAACATGTATTAACCATGTGAAGTCAAATATTCCCAAAAGGATGATCACTTCATAGCAGCACAAACATGAATTCCATTTTAAAGCATGCTCTAGATGGAATCAGGGTTTTTTGCTGGGAACATTATACATTCAACTTAACATGAAACTACCAAGCTATAAAATACTACAATATAAAAAATTTATCCTACTTGCTATCTTACTGCAGTAGAAGTCACTTGCACAAGCTATCATGTCGATGAAAATTAGCATGTGCACATCTTGCACAACCTATCATTTACAAAAACTACGAAAAAAACCAAAGAGATATACAGTGCTTAAGTGCTTATACTTTACCTATATTGAACATGATCCTAAACTCCCAAAGAATTGGTCATTCATACAGTAGTACCACACAGCACAACACACAAACTCTTTTATGACTTTCCTATTTTGGCCACAGTAACATCTCGTGATATCATAAACAAAACACTAATTACAGAGGCTATGAAAATTGGATACTGAGGGTACTAACTTCTGACTACAAATTACCTTGGTGGCGCCGATGATGAGGTTCTAGATGTGGTTGCTGTCGTCGGAGGCGAACGTGACGGTAGAGGCCATGGACCTCCTGCTCCATCTCCACGGATGCGCCCGTGGAACCTCTAGTCGTCAGGTGCGCAAAGACGGACCTAATTCGCCAATCCAGAAGTTACGCCATCTCCTGGCCGAGACAGAGCTCCTACTTTATTTGCGATCGGTGTCTGCAACAGAGAAATGAGATCTTGAGAGGAGACGAGGAAGCAGCTCGGGGCAGATCTTGGGGAACCAGAGAGGTGAACCTGCGTGGACGGGGAGCTCGGGAAGTCTCGTGCCGAAGCGGAATTAGGGGCGGCCGGATCAGCAGCTTGCTAGCATGGTCCATCCGGTTGCCGTGCCAACGCACCCCCACCCGATGGCGTGACCTCCTACTCCTCTCTGTATAGTCGGGGCCTGGGCTAGGGTTTCAGCCGGAGGTAGGGTTTGGTTGTTCCACGTGGTGGAATGGATAGGGGTGGGGGAGGGATTCGGGGGAGGTGGCCAGCCAGGAAGGGAGTGGAAGGAATGGTAGGGAAGGGAGTGGACGGCATTGTAGGGGATGGCCGGAATTTGGCGGCAGCTAAGGTGGGAAAAGGGGGAAGATGGAGGGAATGCGGTGGTGGGAGGGTAGGGTTTGTCTCGCGCCTATTGAACCAAATTTTGGTCGGCCGAAATTTTTTGTTGGGTCTGCACACGATCGTTGGGCGCCAGATGGAAATATTTCACTCGGTCGCAGTGGGTGGTGTGCCAGGTCATCCATCTGCGGCAAGTTTCGGTGAATCACCATCTCATCCGTCCATTTTGCTCACATCCAACGGCCTTCGTTGTCCTTCTCTTATATCTCGTCCTGTCTAGCACTTTTACGCGTTATGACGATTTTAGTTAGCAAGCCTATGACGTTTTTAGCCAAATCGTCTCAAATTTCCAGGGTTTTGATCCCTCAGAACAGCTTATGATCATCTTGTGCAAAATCTTCATAGATCTATGATGATTTCATCCACGGTCACTATGAGAAGGTCATAGACTAACACATTTCTTGTAGTGAACAAGGTCGCCCAGCAAGACAGCATCGATCAACTCGACGAGGCACGCGACCTGGCTCGCTCTCGCACCACCATCTACCAGCAAGGACTCCGCCGCTACCACAGCCGCCGAGTACGGACTCGCACCTTCTAGGAAGGCGGCCTGCTCCTACGACTGGCCCAAGACAAGAAGGGCATGCACAAACTCTCCCCCATGGGAGGGGCCATTAGCCATAGGACGAGTCCTCGGCAATGACGCCTACTACCTCATCGACATACAGGATGACGGCCAGCTTGAGGTCGAGAGGCCATGGAATGTAAACCTCCTCAGAAAGTTCTATACATAGAACCTCAAATTGTACTCAACTGGCATATATAACGAAATTCATTCGTATCACACAAATTGTGTCTACTCGCCATATTCTTGTGCCACTCGCACTCGTACATATTAGCAATATGCTACTCACGGAAGTCAACCTTTGGTCGAGCGACCGGCACGGCTAAGTAGTGCGGCACAAGGGCATCGGAAATACTCGGGCCTTGGGTCGTCCACGAAAACGCCAACCCGGAGCTTCCATTGGAGTCGCCTAGCCCGACTGGCTCACCAGGCCAAGACAACCACTATACGCTTCTCACCGCGACCTGTCCCTCCCATCCTCGCGCAAAGCGACTCGAACGGTTAAGTACCATGCACGGGACTCCACAAAACGGGAACCCCCACGCGGCTCGGGAACACACCAAGTAAGAGAGCTTCCTTGGACTCGCCAAGCGACTGGCTCTCCAGGCCAGGGGAGGAAACGTGTTACAAACAACGCATTAACAACCTACAACAGGAACATGACCAATATGGTTGAGCACCACGCTCGGGGACTCGCCTACAAAACAATCCCACTCGCGCTCGGGGACTCGCCACTCAGAAGACGCGAGAGATAAAACAATGCACAACCAAAACAAAACACAAAGGTATACAATCGAGTTATACCCCATTAAAGGGCAGACACGCTCGGGGACTCGCGCAATCAAAAATAAACACACCACACAATCCCGGTCGCAATACGAGTCGATTGACTCTCCTTGGCATATATTACGAAACACGTTACAGCAGTCACCACTTGGCATGCATCACAAACTACCCAACTACATTGTTTATTCCATAGGTCCCGTTGAAGAAGCACCGCCACCCCCCTTGACACGAACAAAAGGCTGCCATGGGTTCGTCGGGTACGATCTCAGCGACTTCAACAACGCCGACCGGAAGGGCTGCCCCGACTTCATATCGCGATGCTCTGGCTCGGGGTCGCCAGGCGCCAGAACCGTTTCCTGGTATGGCAGAAGATCCCCCATAGCCAGAACCCGATCAACGTAAGGGGCGGCCTTCCCAGTCAGCTTCAGTACCTCTGACATCTCCACCATGCCTGTCGCCGATGGGTAGCCACTCGTCACGTCGTCAAGGTCGAAGTCATCGGGGAAGTGGGCGAGACCCAAGCTCAATGTCGTGGTGGCCCCGCACCTAAACGCTAAGCGCGCCATCCACTCCACAACAACAGGCGTCTCCTCTAGATAGCACCACACCTCCGTAAGGCCCCTAGGAATAACCTCGGTGGGGGACATGCCTTGAAGAACCGCTTGGACACATAACGCCGAAGCCGTGGCCGCGTTCACCACGGCAGTCATGAATTGCGAAGCATTGAAGGTCTGAACCACCGGGTCGCATTGGCATATCACAGCTGCAAAATGAGACATCAGTGAAACTACGGAGCTCCCCAATCAGGGACTCGCCGAACAAGTCAGGCAAAGATGGAGACTCGCCAAGGAGTTTGCGCCAGTTCTCCGTGACATGCTTCTCCAAGGCAGCTTGCTCATTGTGTAGCCCCACGATGATCGAATCCGCGGCCTTGTGTTCCTCCTCAGCCGTAGCGACAACAGCCTTTGCTCGGTCCTCCGAAGAAACTGAGGCCACTCTCGCCTCCTCCAAGTCTTGGATCAGGGAGGCAATTCGCCCATTCGCCGCGTCTAGCTCGGCGACTGGAACATACCCTTTGCGGGCCTTGGAAATCGCAGCCGGGAAACCATCTGACAGAGAAACCATCGGCGCGCCATACACCAATAGTTCACACTGGACAGAGGAAAGAAAAGAAAAGCAGATACTTACCAATAGTTTCCTGAAGCCGCTGGTTCGCCTCCTGCACTTCGTGCAGATCCCGCTCCAAGCGCTCCCTCACGGCCTGCTGATCGGTCGATTCCCTTTGCAAACCCTGCAAACAAACAACACACCTCAGCACTTACCAAAATCAACATCTAGTTCCTAGCTGCTGAAATTCAGCGACTAAGAACTCGGGGACTGGAGAGTAGGAAAAAAGTTCAATTCCTAGCCGCTGAAATTCAGCAACTAGGAATTCGGGGACTGGAGAGTAGAAAGAAGTTCAGTTCCGAGCCACTGAAATTCAGCGACTAAGAACCCGGGGACTGGACATACCTGAATAGCAGCGCCAAGCATCCTATGAAGTTCTCCGGCGTCAGTCGACGGGATCGTGAAGGAAGTGCACCCACGACGGGACCCAATGTCCGCATCCACGATCTCCGGCCTCTGTGGAGACTGGGTGTCCGCCACGCTTGGAAACCCCCTAGCCATGAAGCGTGGGAACGCCGTCGACGCTCTGGCGGGGGCACTGGTTGTCAGGGCCGGCGCTTCCGGTGCGGCCGCAACCAAGACTGGCTCCAATCGTGTCGCCACCACTTCTTCGGCGACTGCCGCAACATCGGGCATCGTGGCACTGGTGATAGCTGTGGCGTCGTCGGCACCCCCCTTCTGCTTCTTCGCGCCTTCCACGGTCGCCACATCTCTGGCGGATTTTCTCTTCTTGGGGAGGTCGCCCTCTCCCGTGGTGGCGACCGGCGGAATCTTTGCCACCGAAGGACGGCTAATCTTCTTGGCTCTAGATCTGCCCGAATTCCCACAGTCAATATAATGACAATACAAAAACAAGAGGCGAGTCGGAATGAAGAACCAATACTCACTTAGTGACCGGGAGAACGCGAAGCCCGGTGCTAATGTGGGCAGGCTTGTCCAATTCTGGACCCAACTGGCGACTGAGCCCCCTCTCAAAGACGTATGAAGCCCACGACACCACGGGCTTCCTCAATGACGAAGTCACATTTGCCGGAATAGCCGGCTCCGAAGACGCGGCCGCTCTCGACGGCTGCGGCGACTTAGACATTGCTGCCTCAGCCGCTTCCTGGCTTGGAACCCCCGAAACCGTTGGCGCAATCACCGCTAGGGGAACCTCTACCGCTGCCTCGGTGTCCTCGCCCTCCAACCCCTTGGTCGGGATCACGTCCTCTGGTGCTTTGCACGATACTTTGGGGGTGTCTTCATCGTCAGAGTCATCATCTGACTCAAACACCACCGCCGACTTGGACGGCGGCATTGGCTTCTTCGTTGGTGACTTGGGCTTGCGTGCGGGCTTCGACGGTGTAGCCATACGCTGGGATGTGTGCTCCTGCGCGACCTCGTCGCCTCCGTCGTGTTCATCTAGGCTGTGACTTGCCTCGAACTCGCGTTGTTTCTGCATGCGGGTCTTGCGAGTCACAACGTTGGGGGAGGAACCACCTCCTCCTCCCCATCGATGTCGGAAGAGTCTCCCTCGGAGTCCTCCTCGATCTCCTGGGGAACCTCTCCATCGAGCGGAGGAAGCCAGCCCTGCAACACCTGAAACAGCTGAGAACCACCACGAGTAAACACCAAATGCAGCGACTGAGAATTGAGGTGCGGAAATAGCGACTAGGGAGAAAACTTACTGTGGGGGCTTCATTCTTCACAGGAGTGTATGGGGCGAGCCCGACCGACACGCTGGTGAACTCCGCGTCAGTGATCTTTTTTAGGGCAGCTTTGTAGTCCTCGGCCTCCCATGATTCCTTGCTGGTCCGGGAGGGGTCGTGCTTCCCACTGTATTCATACATCCAATGCGGCGGAGCCGCTAGTGGAATCAGGCGCCGCCCGAGCCAACAGTTGTAAAGGTTGATCAAAGTCAACCCCTGGTCCTTCAGCTTCTGGGTCTGGTCCATCATTTCCGCGATGGCCATCGTCAGGTCTTCGGGAAGCTTCTTCGGCGCCAACCGGCGAGGCTCGCTCCTCTCGGCGACGAACTCAGGAAGTGCCACCTCACCGGAGGGAGTGGATTCTTTTACGTAGAACCAGCTCTTTTTCCACTCACTGGCGGCCTTCTTCGGCAGAAGGAGCTTGATGAAATTAGCCTTCGGCTTCAATTGGAACATGACACTGCCTGGGGCCAATATCAAGCCACCAGACGCCTCGCGCCCGATGCGGCCATGGAAGAGCTCCAACCACAGCGGAAAATATGGTCTGCAGCCGAGATAGCACTCGCAGAAGGCGACGAAGATCGCCAGCTGCTCGATGTTATGCGGGCCGAGATCCAATGGTTTGATCGCGTCATACGCGCAAAAGCGCCGGAAGAAGAGCGAGGTGGGGAATCCTAGACCCCTTTCTAGATGGCTGGGGAAGCAGATGAATTCGCCAGCTCGCGGCTTCGGCTCAGTCTCGGAGGAGGGGGAACCCGCCAGTTCCCCTTGCGGAGGACTCCGGCATCCTCGAAGGACTTGAGCTAGGCTGTGGTGCATTTGGATTTTCCCCATGAGCCTTTGGGAGGCACCATCAGGTAGGACGTGGAATCGCACGGTGCGGAAAGGACGAATTGGAAGGTTGAAGGCAGGAAGATTGAAGACAGGAAGAATGAATATGGGAGAATGAAGAATGCAGGGAAGGATTTGTAGAACTAAATCATCACTCCCCTTATATGGGAATGCCACCCACCAAATTTGGGGTAGCCGTTACTTACGGTAATTGCGCCGAAGTTACCGTTGGAAATTCCAACGGATAGTTTGACCAGAATTGATGGTCCAACTCCTCCATTCCACCCGCTGCCCGCTAGTCTTCTCTACTCGCCGAAGCGGCGACTCGGCAGCAGTAACATTCGTCGGGGTGGCGAGTGGAATCCTGGGGAAATTTTGCTCGATTCTAATGGAGTCCATTGCCAACTCGACTGGGCGTCCAAATTGGGCTCGCCTACTTTGATCACCAAAGGGACACCTGCACCTGAATCAACGATGGCCTCGGGGACTACTGATGGGGATATTCTGAAGGGGGTATGCCTAGCAGGACGTTCCGATTGGGCCGAAGGTCCTGTCAGTGAGCCTGAAGGACGGCGATTGGACTACGACTGAAGGATAAGCCTAGCGACTAGAGACTAAAGGCCTAGAAGCGTATCTGAAGCCTAGTCAGATTAGGTCAAAAAGCCTCCGAGTCCATATCTGGCTCGGCTGTACCTTGTAAACCCTAGTGAGTTGACTCCTATATAAACCTCCCTAGGGTATCCTAAGGACTGACGTTCCATCATACACCCCCTCAAGCGACTCGCTACTTACACGCCGAGCTCGCCACCCTTGTAACTCGCTCTCCATTAATCCAATCTAGCAGGAGTAGGTCTTTACCCTCCGGGGCCGAACCTGGGTAAACCATGTGCATCCGCCCCCATCTCGCACCGTAGATGGCCGCCAGCTCTTCCTGACGTTACAATCAATCGCTGCCAGTAGCAGCGACTGCCGTGGCCATTTCCACGACAAAACCCTAAGACTCGGGGAGCGACCATAGAAAGATTATGCCGCCTCTACGGGGCGGAAAACTCCAGAGAGAGAAATCTGCTAGGGAAATTCCTTCCCGGAGAGTGGAGATCGTCGCCATCAACACCACCATCGAGCTGGACTTCATCGGGATCATCATGATCATCATCATCTCCACCAGCACCATCATGACCACTCCGTACTGCTGTAACAATTGGGTTGAATCTTGCATAGTTGTTAGGGGAAACTTTCCCGGTGTTGATTACTTGTTGTTGTTCATGCTATTGAGTGGAACCATTGAATCATTATTACCAGATTGGAACTGGTAAATGAAACTTCTACTATGAGTATTGTTTACTTCTGTTAGTTAATTTATTTCAATATGGATAATTCACTTAGTTTCTTATTTTGTAATGCTACTACCACTACTAAGGTAGTAGATGAATCACCACCTGCTGAAAATGATACTTTTAAGATACCTACAAGAATTGTTGATCGTGTTATGGATAATTACTATTTTGGAGATGGAATTGTCCATCCCGGTGATCATTTGCTCTTTATACATGAATTATGCAGGTTGTTCAAGTGTGCAGGTATTACAACAGATCAAGTCAAGAAGAAGTTATTCTCATTATCACTGAAAGGAAGAGCTGAAGAATGGTACAAGCTGCTGAAGAATGGTCAAGCTCTTGAATGGGAGGAAGTAGTACCTCTCTTTTATTCAAAATTTTATCCTCCTAGTCAGATTCATAAAGATCAGAATCAAATATACAACTTTTGGCCTCTTGATGGAGAGAGTACAGCTCAAGCTTGGGGGAGATTGAAGTTACTAATGCTCAAATGTCCTATTCATGAGCTCCCTAACAATATTATTATCAATAACTTTATGCAAGGTTTTATCTTCATGATAAGGATCTATTCTATGCTTCTTGTGCTGGATGATTTACACGCATGGAAGAAGAACCTAAATGGGATCTTCTAGACCGTATTCAAGACAATGCTAAAACATGGGAGAATGATAAAGAAAGATAGTCAGGTATAAATTATGATTATGAATGCATTAAATCTTTTATGGGAACTAATGACTTTCATAATATTAGTAATGCTTATTGACGAGGGTTTAACTCATCAATGCCCGTTGTTATGGACTTGGGTTTTGGAGAAGGAGGGTGCGCTGGAAGCATCAATCGGCTAGCACACACAGGGACGCAAGGTTTACCCAGGTTCAGGCCTCGTAGAGGTCCCTACTCCTTCTTGTCTACTCTTGGAATTAACGAAGGAATCGAAGATTACAATGGTGCGCAAATGCAATCTAGCGAGGGTTGTGGAAACTAGGGTTGCGTGGGTGTCCTCCTCGATGCCCCCTCCCAGCCTTTATATAGATAGGCTAGGTCTCGGGTAGCAGGTCGAGTCGGTTACAGGTTAGGGTTTTCCCTTTAAACTTTCTATCTTTAGATTTGTTCTTGTCTCGTAAGTCATCGAGAGTCTATGGGTCACTCGAAGTCTTCATTGGGCCGAGGAAACGCCATGGGCTTTCACCATATCTGGACCGTATATACCAAGCTCGAGTACCTGCAGGGTATACCCATGTCAGTAGCCCCTGAGTGTTCCGTGGAATCGCAGATTCGACTAGGGACTTTATGAAGCCTTTCGAGTGCATGACAAAGTATTTTCGATTGTTCTGTTTATGTCATAGGGATTGTTGATATGCGTGCCTGATTTAACCGATGTATCGATATCAGTTAACTACCTTAGGGCAAAAAAACGCAATCTACTCGAACTCGAGTCCCCAGACTCGAATTCGAAAAAGTGCTGGTGTAATTCGACTCAAGACGTGGAGGTCTTACAGGAGTCGAATTCCAGTATATGGGTGTGAGCACTCGACGTGTCCGTCAAGGCATGTTCATCGCACCTGTAGTCACGGATATATTTCTGGTAGTGCGCAGCAAAAGCGTTGCCAGGCCTTATTCAGGTCTTATCTTCACGCTGCAAGTGCGTCATCCGATTTTCTGACATCGCGGAGATGATTCGGGTGACCCAAGAGATGCATTCTCTTTGCAGGAGAAATATGAGCCGGTGTTGCCATGGACTTCGAGTGTGGATGTTATCAACACATAGTACGATGTACAAATAATCATAGGGTGCACGACCAGCGCTCCCTATGGGAGTAGCCACCGAGTGCCTGGTTGAGTCGAAGACTCAGGCAGGGACTAAAGAACTTTTGCGACTGCTATCATCACTACTAGGAAACATGCTATAGGTGAACCCCTATTCTGTGGTGCACGGAAGGCCATGCGCCACAAAAACTAATTTTTGTGGCGCACGAGTGCCAGTGCGCCACAGAAAGTAGCAAATTCTATGGCGCACGGGCACGTATGCGCCACAGAAAGCGCCACTCCTGTGGTGCATCCGTGCCCGTGCGCCACAGAATTCCAGAGGGCCCCACTCCAATCATTGCCGCTGGCCAGGCAGCCAACTTCTGTGGCGCATCTGGGCTAGTGCGCCACAGAAGTGCACTTTTTTGTGGCGCATAACACCACGTGCGCCATAGAAAAGTGCACTTCTGTGGCACACTGGCCCAGATGCGCCACAGAATTTGTGCACATGGCCCAATATCTGTGGCATCTCCCACCTTCTCCCACCCACTCCATCCCCTTTTCCTACATACCTCTAGCTAGCTCGACCCCCTTCTCTCTCCTAGGCCATTTTGCTCTTATTTTGCTTTATTTTGTGTGTTTAACCTAGATTTGTTGGTATATATTTGGTGAGGGTGAGCCTCTCCATAATCTCCTCCTCTCCCACATCTCACCGACCGCGTTCTCGTCCGGGATCTACTAGGTGAATATAGCTTGGAGAGACATGCATATGCATGTTTTGGCGTGGCGGTGTGTATGTATGTTTGTTGTAGGGGAAGAGCTTGTCGCGCGCGGGCGTTTTGCGCGACCGGATTCGTATGGTGATACGATGCTTATGCTATGCAAGAAGCTTTTTGGCGTGGCGCATGCATATTTGGATATGTGCGAATATTCTTTTTGTTGTTGCTTGTGCTGGCGTGGTGCATGGATGTTTGCCGAAACGTTGATTCATTTCCGTTTCGGCAAATTTTTGCACCACCCATATGTCCTAGTTTTAGGGGAGGTCATGCCAAATTTTTCCGGCGACCATGCATATGCATGCGTGTGTGTGTGTCGTTCTGTGGATGTGTGTGCACACGCATGTTGCGGTATTAATAAACATACTTTCTCGTAGGCAATAATTAACCATGGTTCTCGCGATGGACTCCGGTCGAATCGCTAGATACAAGAAAGACGCGAAGGCAGACATGATTCAGCGGAGCATGCGCCAGATAAGATGCCCCTCTCGATCATGCAAACTCGATAGGTGGATCGACCCTGATTCCGGAATACTGGAGCAGCACCTGCTCAGACGCGGTTTGTTCGAGCCGACATCAAATGGTGCAGGTGAAGACGAGGGCGGGCGGCGAGAAGACGAAGAGTCTCCCAGACAAGACCATAATAATGATGAAGGAGATGCCAGCGGAGAAGTTCATCATGACGAAGAAGATGGATCCGCGGACACAGAGATCCCTCGATCGGCCTTTCAGGACATTCATGTTCAAGAACTGCTCCACAAGTAGACGAGCAACGCCAGGGCTGGTGAAAGGGAGAAAGCCAAGCTGGCACAAATGAAGAAAGACGGGATGACTCCGTTGTTTCCTGGATGCCGGCCCCAGGATACACGCTTGATGCTCTGGAGCTGAAGTCGAATAACAAATGGACCGACACTAGCTTCAGCGAGAACATGGAATTCTGGCACGACCGTCTTCCGGAGGGGAACACATTGCCACGTAGTATCGAGGAGGCCAAGAAAGTCGTGTGCCCTCTTGACCTACCTCACAAGAGATACCACGCCTGCATCAACGATTGCATAATGTATCAGGACGAGTATGAGAACAGCACGACATGTCCGAAGTGCGGCCACGGGCGGTACAAGGTTGGGAAAAAGAAGGTTCCTCGAAAGGTGGTATGGTACTTTCCTATCACTCCCCGTCTGCAGCGGTATTACGTGAACCCTAAGGAAGCAAAGCTCATGCAATGGCACGCGGAAAGGGAGAAGCCCGAAGAGGATCCGGAGAAGGGCTATATCCTGACAAACCCTGCAGACACCACCCAGTGGCAAGCATTGGACCTCGCCTTCCCGCAGAAGTTCGGGGACGACGCAAGGAACATCAGGCTGGGTATGAGCACTGATGGACTCAATCCGTTTGGCAACCAGAGTAACACACATAGCACCTGGCCCATGTTTGTATGGCCTTACAACCTTCCCCCGTGGTTGTGCACGAAGCAGAAGTACATACACATGTGTATTCTCATTCAGGGGCCGAAACAACCAGGTGTCGACATACATCTGTATCCCGGGCTATTGAAAGAGGAGTTAGAATTGTTGTGGAATAATCCACCCCGTACGTGGGACGCCTACAAGGAAGATTATTTTGATATGAGAGTCGTGTTGCTCACGACGGTGCACGACTATCCTGGTTACGCATATGTAGCTAGCCAGGTCGGCCACGGATTCTGCGGCTGTGTCAGGTGCATGGATAATACCCCGCATCTCCAGCTACCAAGGGATCCCGGGTCTTCGAAAACCGTGTTCCCAGGTGCTCGAAGGTGGCTTCGCTTGGATCACGCGTGGAGGAAACGTGGTGATCTGTTCAATGGTAAAGTGGACCCTGACAGAGCCCCGCTGCCGAGGAGTGGCATAGAAATCGACGAGCTTTTGAAAAATTGGGAGGAGTGCCCTTCGCCGGGAAAAATGAAGCGACCGAGGGCGGTAGAGCTGTTACTGGGTGTATGGAAAGCCAGGTCTGTTTTCCACGACTTGGAGTACTAGAAGTCCCTCCACACGCCACATTCCCTCGATGTCATGCACATTACGAAGAACATTACGGAGAGTCTGCTTGGCACTCTTTGCAATTCGGAAAAGGGCAAGGATGGGGCGAAAGCAAGATACGACCTGAAATATCTTGGCATTAGGAAAGAACTACAGGCCCCCAGTAGTGGTGATGAAGTCGACGATGATGACGATGATCAGACGGAAGGGACTCAACGTCTCCGCAAAAGGGCTAAGAAGAACTCTGTGGTGCTTCCAGCTGCATGCTACACGCTTAGTCCGGAGGAGCTTGATCAGTTTTTCAGGTGCCTCCTAGGAGTCAAAGTTCCTCACGGTTACTCATCGAAGATAAGCAGATATCTCGACACAGCGAAGAAGAGGTTCACCGGGATGAAGTCTCATGGCTGTCACGTGCTGATGACGCAGATACTACCCATCGCGATCCGAGGGATAATGGACGAGCACGTACGTGATACGTTGTTTGGCCTGTGCAACTTTTTCGACGTCATCACCAGGAAGTTGATCGGCATGAGGCAGCTCCAAAGGCTACAGGAAGAGATCGTGGTGATACTATGCGAGCTCAAAATTTACTTCCCGCCCGCATTCTGTGATATTTGCGTGCATCTATGTCTCCATGTCGTTGATGACATCAAGCATCTCGGCCCGACGTTCCTGCACAACATGAGCCGTTCGAAAGGCAGAACGGTGTCATGAAAGGATACGTTCGCAGCAGGTCCCGTCCAGACGCAAGCATGGCCAAGGGCTTCCTAACATACGAGTGCATCACCTTCTGCCAGAATTATATAAGGAGCGAGGACGAGGATGTTGGTCTGCCAACCAGGACACACCTCGGTAGGCTCGCTGGAGAGGGTAACCGCGAGGGGTCCCGCTCACTCCATGTCAGCATCGAGAATCGACGCGACGACTTTGACAGGGCTCACCGGGTCGTGCTACAACACTTGACATTGATCGAACCTTGGGTGAATGAGCACAAACGCGTAGTCGAGCAGAGTAACATCGACCTGGGCCGAACGAGGAAGAATGGAGACGTAACTAGAGAGCACAACTCGAGCTTCGGCCGCTGGTTCAAGAAAACACAAGAGCTTCTCGCAAAGACCATAACACCATCTACGGAAGAAGAAAAACTCATATTTGCCTTATCACGGGGCCCCGGGCAAAACGTAAAGACCTATCAAGCGTACGACATCAACGGTTACAGATTCGGCACAGATGAAAAGGAAAATAATAGCGAATACCAAAACTCAGGAGTAACTATGCTATCTTTCACCGATGACGAGGCTACTATCAAGGAACGGTACTTCGGAAGGATCGAGGAGATTTGGGAGCTCAGCTACTGTGGAGAGACGGTGCCAATGTTCCATGTGAGATGGGCCAAGAACGTCGAAAAAGAAGGCCGGTATTTCACCACCATGGTTACACCCGATGCCAAGTCAAAGAATGCATCCGCGAAAAATGAGCCATGGGTACTCGCCAGCCAAGTTGACCAATGCTTCTTCATCACCGACCCGTCAAGACCTAGCCGTGTTGTTGTGAGGAGGGGCAAGAGGAGCATCATCGGAATGCAAGGAGACGCCAACAAGGAAGACTTGGATAAGAACGGTGATCCGAAGATCGAGGAGGAATTCGACAAGCACTTTGACATGCCTACTACTAGTAAAGTAAGAAGGAAGACCTCCCTACCCACCAAAGGTTGTCCGTTCATGCGAAGAAATCTCAAGGTGGTTGGCATAAAGTATTCAACCGCCAACAAGAAGGGCAAGAAGATTGCGAAGAGACGCTAAAGCTAGCTAGCTTGGAACCGGGACGAAGAAAGACTTTTGTGTATCACATGTGTGTCTATGTGAGAGAACAAGCATATATGTATGTGAGTGATATATGTATGTGAGTGATATTTAAGGATATGGAAATAGAAAATCCCTAGTGTTTTCTTTCATTAAATGTAATTAACTAAAATAATTTAAAAAAAGTTAAAAAAATGTGGGGCAACTAGGATTCAAACCTAGCCACCCCAGGTTCCAGGTTAACAGCAGCAAACCACTGGGTTAGTTCTCTGTTGTTGTCAATATAGCAATGACTTTCTTTTTATTTAATCTAGTCAAAGAATTCTGTCGCGCATCTATTGGTGGGATGCACCACAGAAATCTACAATTCTATGGCGCATCTATTGGTTGGATGCGCCACATAATGTTTACACTTAGCAAAAAAACGACACCACTCTCCCTTCCCCTCCCCCTCTATCAACATTGCAACTCGATCTGTCGTGTCATCCCACGCCGCCGTCCCCCTCCCGCACCGCATCGGAGGAGCACCGGAGCAGCCCGCCACACCGTCTACGCCGCCACTGGAGGAAGAGCACCACGCCAGGAGGAGGAGGCCCGCACCAGGAGGTGGCCCACGCCATCGACCTCGCGCCCGCACCCGTGCAAGAGAGAGGAGGAGGAGGCCCGCACCAGGAGCAGGCCCACGCAGTCGACCTCGCGCCCGCACCCGTGCAGGAGAGAGGAGGAGGAGTCCCGCACCAGGAGGAGGCCCACGCCATCGACCTCGCGCCCGTAGCCGGAGCACCAGCCGGTAAGGCCCCCTCCCCCTTCCTCCTCCCCCTCCTCTTACTCGTTGGCTAGGGTTCTCTATTAGGGTTCTTGATCTTGATAGCTAGGGTTCTTGCTCTTGATAGGGTTCTTTTGGTATCAAAGCTCTTCTGCCTACTGTAAGCATACACATACACATACAGATTGATGTGTGCTATCAAAGCTAGGATTTGATATCAAAGCTCTTCTCTACTGATTGGTATCAAAGCTCTTCTCTACTGTAAGCATACACATACACATACACATACACATACACATACACATACAGCTTAGTTGTGGTTACAGTAAGCAAAGTAAAAAGGATGCACAATGGTTTCATCTTGTCATTGTTGAAGCTGGGATTTGTTGATAAAAAATGTTAACCCTGCAAAAATGTTAACCCTGCAAAATGGTTATTGCTGAAGCTGGGATTTGTTGATAAAAAATGTTAACCCTGCAAAAATGTTAACCTTGCAAAATGGTTTCCTCTATATTTAAGATCCCTGGCACATGAGGCCTAAAGAGAATCAATTACATGCACTGTTGCAGTTATTTGAAGGGTATTTGATGGGAAGGGTGTCTGATATTTATCTAAAAAATGCTAGAAAATATTAGAACTGTTCAACTTGAACATCCTATCAACTATAGGGATCTATTAGGTAGGAGTATAGGACTACTTTGATGTTTTGCTGATTTTACAATATAAGCGTGACAATGCTTTTCTTTTCGCTCATTTTTGGTCACATGCTTCTCTTTCTAATGATCAAATCATCACTTGGTATATTTGGGAGAACTGCAATCGTTGTCTGCTGATTCGTCCATTGTTATGTTGCAGCAACAAAAAATTGTGTCTATTCATGACCTGGGGTGCTACTGAGCACCATATGGGGTGATATATATATGTTGGGGGGGATATGTTTTTGCAGGGATTTCATTGAGTCCCATTTCTCCCGGAATGTTGATTAACTTCCGTTTTGGTTGAGAAATGGGCACTCCTATGTAGTAGAAAAATTAGCAAAGGTCATGCCAAAATTTTGAATTTTTGGGCATGACCTTTGCTAATTATTCTACTACCTAGGAGTGCCCATTTCTCAACCGAAACAGAAGTTAATCAACATTCTGGGAGAAATGGGACTGTACTATATTTTTTTGCCTTTTGTGCTAACTTTTTGCCTCATTATATAAAGCGCAAATAAACATGTCGGGAAACGCGGATGAGCCCGGCACTTCTAAGCACATGAGCATTGAAGAACAAGCAAGAGAGCACAACAAGTCATTCTGGAACGAGGAGATGGAGGAGGCGGAGGCCGCCGCCGGAGCTGCTGGTTATGAGGGTGGCCGGGAGGAAGCCGCCGATGATTATGAGGGTGGCCGGGAGGAAACCACCGATGATTACGGCACCACCGATGGCCGGGAGGACGACGACACCACCGATGGCGGCGACCACAACGCAAGTGGTAGCGGCACCAATCCGACCGCCGGGAAGAAGGCGGCAAAGCCAAGGAGGCCCCGGAAGGCGCAAGTGGTCGCCAACGTCATAGACGAGTTCACTTCGGTCTCGGAATCTGGCCTACCATTAGAGTCGAAGAAGGCGGCCTACGGGTTCAGCATACAAATAGGGTGCATCTTCCAGGAGAGTGTTTCAATCAACACTAAGGACATAAAAATCCCGGAGAATACGGCTATACTCCAAACCATGCTCGATAAGCTTCACCAAAGATACAAGTTCCCGGACGAGGACTCCAAAAAAAGGGCGGAAGCTAATGCCATCACGAAGATGAGCACCGCCTTGAGCAGCTGGAGATTCCAGGTGAAGAAGAAGATTAACAAGGGTCATAGTTGGGAGAAGATAAGTAAGGAAGAGCCGCATCTCCCTAGAGAAGACTTCGATGCATTGAAGGAGTCCTTCAACACGGAGGTGACTCGAGAATGGACCGCCTAGGGGAGGGAAATGCAAGAGCTGAACATAGGTAAGCACCATCTCGGAAGCGGTGGCTACCGAGGAAAACGGCCGATTTGGGAGAAGGAGGACAACAAGTATATACGTCTAGGAAAAGACAACCCGTGGTACAAAATAACGGACGTACAGACGAGGAACTATGTCCGGTCCCGCTACTTCCTCGACTGAAAGACCGGGGAATTTGTTACCAACGATCCGACCGTGAAGGCCTTCGAGGAAAAGCTGGTAAGGAATTTCATTACCGCTGATATCTCGAGTTGATCTAATTAGATAACGGAGACAAAATTCTAATTGGGTTCACCTTAATTTCCTTTTCCCGAAGGACGAAGCGTTGAAGGATTTGGCTAAGAACCCGCAGTCGTCCGAGGGGTCTACGGAGCCGTGGGACACGGCTTTCAACCGGGCGATGAACGCGATGAAGAAAAGGAAGTTAGATCTCCCGCCGACGTCAGCTGGCCGTGTGTCCGGCTTTGGTTTGAACATGAAGGTACGGGACTATTACGATTTGGACGCCAAGTCCAAAAAGGCGAGGAGGGTGACGGGCGCGGCACGCGCCGAGGTTGAGCAGCTGAAGAAGCAGGTGGAGGACCTACAACAGGTCAAAGCATAGTTGCCCAACATAGTGGCGTCCTAGGTCAACGAGACGATAAAGTCGTTGATCCCCCCTAATTTGTGGGAGGGGATAAGTGCTTGGAATGCGAGAGGTCAACAGGGGCCGATACATGTGCCCGCCTGCACCGGCAGCAACTCGAGCAGGAACAGGCCCGCCTCGCCGGAACTCGTGACCCCACAGCCCAACGCCGCCGGGCCGCAGCTGCTCCTCCAGTTGGACGCACCCGACCAGCCGGCCGAGGATGATAGGGCGGCGATGCACGATGATGCACCCGAGCAGCCGAAGATTGATAGGCCACCCGCCGCCCTTATCTCCACATTAGCCGAGCTCGACGCCATCATAGTGGTAACTAATTAGTTAGTCTGCGCGTAATTTTTTTTAACTATGCCTTTGATGACTGTCATCTCATCATCCCAAACATGTTTTGACTCAGGACACGCCTTGCGTAGTGCTGCATAGCGTGGTGCCCGGCGGCGAGTTGAAGGAGGTTGTGGCGGGCCAGGTGATTCGCCCAAAGAGCACGGAGGTTATGCACAACGTTAAAATGGGCAAAGACATCATGAGGGTCAGTTTGACTTACATAGTGCCGGCGTACCGCGACATCCTCCCGCCCTTTAACCCTCCGGGAGCCGAGGACAACAGTCCCCTCCACGAATGCACCAATTGGGTCATGCCATGGCCGAAGTCCCAGATTCGTCTTGGGGGGGCGGGGGATCTTGTGGGGCCAAAGCTTCCCCCAGGCGGCACCTCGGTCCGCCGGCCCATGCCCATCCGGCCCTCGGCGAAGCGCGCCCCGAAGGAACCGGCGGTCGTCGCCGCTACCACCACCCAGAAGAAGCTTAAGGTACCGCCGGTCGTCGTCACCCGGGAGGAACCGGTTCTCATCGCCAACACCAACCGCCACCAAGAACTGTTGGGACGAAAACCGTTACCGCGCCGACCATCCAAAACCAAGGCCGTTGCACCTCAACCGCCGGCATCGCAACCGCTGCCAGTAACTAAGGACGTTGACATGGCACCACTTGATCATGATGACGGCCACTACCATGACAATGATGACCACAACTATGACAATGATCAGGGTGAGGATGTCGACGTTGATGCCTACATCAACACTGGCGCCTGCAGCAAGGATGTGTATATGCCTCCTATTGAGGTTGATGAAGAAGCCTTCCGTGGTCACGACGATGAACCTAGGCGTCCCAATGCAGTACCCTTGCAGCGCCAGCTAGTCTTCAAGGGTTTATCTCAGGAAGAAGACACGCCTCCGGAGGCCAGCGATGCAGCTATACAGAAACCGGCTACCATTTTCAGCCCTACCACGCTGAAAAAGACGGTCAACGAGGTAGGGGTAGCACCCCCAGAACAAGCTGACAAGAAGAAGAAGGCCAGGAAGAGGAAACCTAAAAATGCCCCAGGTGCCTCTATGAGCCAGCCAGCTCAGAAGATACGGCATGACAGCGTGATACCACCCCGTCCGGATGGCTTGACGCGAGTTCATGAAGCTGGGAAACCGATACTACCTCCTGATCTGCTACGCTTGGCAAGTGGATCAATGCACTCTTTGCATAGTCATATCTTATATGTTGAGCAAACCCTTCTCAAGGAGAAAGATCCAACTTACCCGGTGTGCGTCGTCAACGTGCCAGAGGACCCAGACTTTGTCCATGAGGAACCCGCAAGTCTGTTCTTCATAGCGTACGAGGACGTCTTCAAACTGTTTCACCTCAGACGGCTGGACTATAACTTGGTCCGCCTATTCTCGATCAATCAACAGTTGAAGATCAAGAGAGAGTTACTCCTGCAAGTCGCGGTAGCGGATCCCTACTACATGCGCGACAGCCAGCTGGTGGAAGGATCAGCGACATGGACCCGGGCGATGGAGTACCTTCAGAATTTCATGCTCAGATACAAAGAGAACACCATTCTTCTATCCGTCTTTCCCGAGTAAGCACACACATCCGTTCGTCGCCGTCGTAACTAATGCTTTCTTGTAGATTTCTTCCATTGCTTATCCTTTCCAACATTCGTTTCAATTGTGTTGAGCAGGGACTACTACTCTATAACCATCGCCATTTACCCGACGTATTCAGTAGCCCAGTATTTCGACTCATCGAATACCACGTACAAGAAAAACTGGGCCAGAATAAAAGCTGTTCTCGATGATGCTATGGAGGGATACTTCCAAAAGGGAGGCACCTTCGTAAAGAAAGGGGAATTTGTCAAGACGGATAAAACACACAGGTTCAAGCACGTGACCGAGTTCCCCTGCATCAAGCAGCCGGCTGGCAGCGTGAGGGATAGCTTCTACGCCCTCCATCACCTTCACGGGTTGGTCCGGGAGAGCAGATCAAGTGCCTAGACACTGTCCGAGAGTGGTCTGCAAGATATATAGGGGAAATCGGCGATGCTGATCTTAGAGAACACTTCCATCGCATCCAAAGGAAGTTATCGGAGATAATCAAGGAAGATGTCGAAACCATGGGGGGTGCTTAAACGTACGCCGGAAGCCGTCTAAGAGGGCGATCGAAAAACTCCTAGATGCGCAGGGTGATCGAAGGACGTGGACGACGAAAGACTGCTACAAACCGTTCCCGGCGCCGTCCGGCAAGTAGGCTCATTGATCATGGACACATGTGTGTATTGTGTCGTGTTCCCAGGTGTCGTGAACTATAATTGCTTTGTAATAATTTGTATCGACGGACGTGTGTGTGTGTTTTGTCGTATTTTATCGTTGAACTTGCTTCTGTGATATCGATGCAATATGTCTTATATGTTGCATTATGCACTAATATATGCCTTGTGTCTATAGAGATGACGTACTACGTGGTGTTCAAGGGTCGTGTTCCAGGGATCTACGAGGAGTGGGAGGACGGTAAGAAACAGGTGCACAAGTTCAGCGGCAACTGCTACAAAGGATACGCGACTAGAGAGGAGGCAGAGGCCAAGTGGAGGAACTACCGGTCGAGGAAGAACAAGATGAAGACCGCGGTCGTGCGCATGCTCTTGCTCACCATCGTCGCGGCTCTACTATATTTTATCATAGTGTAGGCGGCGGTGACCACTTCATTTGTAACTTTAGATGATGAACTAATTTATACTTGTGTAAAAATGTGGCACTTATGACTATATGTATGCATGTATGTTGGGATCTAATATTTGATGACATAGTAATGTATATGTTTGCATCTACTGTTTGTCCAGATTATTATTTACTATCTATGTATAAATCCTATATAAAACCTGTATATGCACTATATTTTGGGATGTGTTAGAAATTAAAAAAAATACCGAAAAAACATTCTGTGGCACATCTTGTAACGTTTCTGTGGCGCACAGCATTCTGTGGCGCATGTGTGCATATGCGCCACAGATAGCACACTTCTGTGGCGCACGGGAGCACATGCGCCACAGAAAGCCCAAATTCTGTGGCGCACGGCTCGTGCGCCACAGAAAGCCCAATTTAGTGGCGCAAATTCTATGGCACACGAGGCATGCGCCAAAGAAACCAATTTACGTGCGCCACAAATAAGGGTTTCCCTAGTAGTGCATCTTTTGTTTGCTTGTTTCAGTCGAATTTGTTTCCGGCGCTCCCTATGGGAGTAACCCATGTCCATAATCGAATCGTGGATTCGAGTGGTTGGGTATGCTTTGAATGTCCGTATTCCTATAGAAAGGAAAATCGTAGGGTGCGCGACCAGCGCTCTCTATGGGAGTAGCCCCTGAGTGCTTGGTGGAGTCGAAGACTCGAGCAAGGACTAAAGTAGTCAAAGTCTTCTAGTGCTCAATCTTTGATGACATCAGTGCTGACGATGTGATGACCTCAGTTGCCCGTGTGAGCGGCTTTGACGGGATATGACGAGCGGTGGGTCCCATTTTCTGACCCTGACTTGACCGGGCGTGCGTAATCTTTCGTTTGAACTGCGCCTCCTCGATTTCCGCGCGTAATGGACGTAGTGGGGGATGGTTCGTGCTTCCACCTTTCAATGTGTCGATCGCGATGCGTGCCACGTGTCCAATAGGGTTTCTGTTGGCTGTTGGATTGCATCCGTCAGGGGGTTAAGTAGCAGCGTAGCTGCGGTAATTTCTCATCTGCTCTCTTTTCTGCTTTGTGCCTCCATCACCATTGCTCCTGCTCTCTGCCTCTTAGAGTTCATTTCGTTTCGCGGCGCTGGACCAACTCCATGTGTTTCCCAGTTACTTCCTCCGCTCGCATCGCCTCCGCAAGATGGGGAAGAAGAAAGGAGGCACTGCCGCTGAGTCCACCGTCGCCATTGCTGCTGCCAAGAAGAAGGGCGGTTCCGCCACTTCAGGCACTAGCACCGCCATCACCGGGAAGAAGAAGGGCGCGGACACCCACCTCACCAATGGCTCGTGGCGTGCGTCCATCGTCAAGTCGTCCGAGCTCTGTCTTCTGCGCCAAGATGGAATTCTGCCCTCCGCGGTTGGTGACTCGCGAGTCCTAGGAGGTGAGGTAACCCCTTGTCCTCCAGCTGGTTTCCGGGTGATGTTCCTAGCGTTCATCATCCATGGCATGTCTCTGCCCCTGCACCCTTTCTTCAGGGGCCTCCTTTGTTTCTATGGGCTCCAGCTACACCAGCTATCCCCAACTCTATTCTCCACATCGCCTGCTATATTAAACTTTGCGAGTGCTGGGTCAGAATCGAGGCACACTTTGGTCTCTTCAAGTGGCTCTTCAAGCTAAAACATCAATTGGCATCTGGCTCCGTAGTCTACAACGTAGGAGGCTGCGGGATCCATGTCGACCCCTCCGTCACATACTTCGACATCAAACTCATGGCATCCGTTGAAGGGTGGAGGGACAAGTGGTTCTACATCCGTGACCAGAAGGACGACAGAGACCACTTCGGACTTGCACTTTTGATCCCGCGGCACCGTGCAGGAGGAGGCACTATTGGAAGAACGTGGTGATGCCCGGCGAGTCTGAGGAGACAAATGTATTGTACGAGCGCGTCTGCGACCTCGAGAGTCGCATGGATAAAGAAGAGGGAGGTTACGCCCTCATTCGCACATGGTTGTGCTGTCACATCTAGCCCCTGCAGGCGAGAATCCACCCCATGTTCCAATGGGCTGGTGCAGACGATGTCACTCGCGTATCTGCTGATGGCATTTCCGCGAGTGAAGTAGATAAGAGGGTATAACTGTTGACTAAGTACACTGCCAAGGATGTACTTCCTAGTGAACCAGCTGTGCCCCCATTTGATACTTCTAACCCTCCTCCTGAGGTATGATGGTGCTACGAAGTAGCTTTATTTTGTCGAGTGCTTCTGATTTCTTGGCGTGTGCTAATTTGTTTTCTGCATGTAGGGTTGGAAGGTCTCTCCCAGTTTGCCCCCTCTTCCTGAGGGGGTTATTCCTCGCGAAGCAGAAGAAGAGGACGAGTCGAAGTCGACCGTCCCATTTGAAGAGGAGGAGGAAGCCCCCGAGTCCAGCAGTCCGGACACTCGCAAGCGTGCGCGCAGCAAAGATTTAGATGCATCATCTCCTTCGACTCCAGAAGGTCCAGCTATTGGTGCAGAGTCGCCGATTCCTGCTGTTCTTGTGAGTTCCATGGCGCCATCTTCCCGAAAGAAGATGCGGTTGCCGAAGGAGTCGTTAGAGTCAGAGGGCCAAACCTTTGATTTTGATAAGTTTGATTGGTAAGTATACAATTCTCCTCTTGGTTCTTTTTGGAGTTGTATTTTCCTGATGTTGGTTTTGTTCTGTAGTCAACCGGCATCGTCATCTTCTGCCAGCGTCCAATTTTTGAAAGAATCTGGAGTCACGGACTCCAAGGCCAAGGAAGTGGCTGAGCGAACTCCTTCTCCTCCATTGGCGGCCCACTCCGGGCATAATTCATCAAGTTCTCCACACGCTGTGGAGCATCAGATGGTTGTCCAGACGACTGCGCGGCAATCGACTTCGGAGTCTCTAGAGGATCACGTATGTGTGATGTTGCTTTTACTTGCAGTCGATTTAATCATCCATGCTATCTGCTAGTCCTTTGTTTTTTTCCTTTTGTTGCAGCTTATTGTGAAGGAAGCTTCTTGCTTGGTGGAGCAAGTACTTGCAATGGGTCGACAGCATGCATTGCTGGACAATCGCCATCGCGCGGTTGAAAGTGAGTATTTTGTGCTTCTTCTTATTCATCCTTGTGATTTTTATGTACTCGACTGACGGTCTATCTTTGTATTTTTTGTAGCTGAGCATAACACGCTTCTTCGTGAAGCCGCTTCCCTTGAAAAGACGCTCGCCACGGCGGTGAAGTGTCGCGATGAGGCAATCGCTGCGCTTGATGAATCACGAAAACGCAAAGGGGATTTGCACGCCTCCATCGCTGTCAGGGAGAAGTTGTTCAAAGAACAGCTCTTCTCGATTGCCAAGGCTCTTTCAAGTATTCTTTCGTCTGGATTTCCATTGTGTCCTTTCTTTCAACTTTGTTATTGTGCTGACTTTTGCTAACACTTTGGTCTGTGCAGATGCCGGTGGTCTGAGCTTTGATGCCCAAGCGCTTCGTCGCGATGATGCCTTAGTGGGTGTCATCATGGCAGTCAAAGACCGCAGTGCTTCCATTCAGGGGACGCTAACCAAAGCTAAGGGTGTACTAAGTCGTCTCCGCGAGGAGCTGGCGCCCAAGGCTGAGCTGATCGAGAACGTAGATGACCTAGTGGAGTCCCTTGCTGGGGGTATTCCTGCAGGCTTCAAGAACTCGCTTCGTTCGGCTGGCGCTTCCATTTCACTCGCGATGGTTCAAGCCCATGGCGTGGAGATGGATCCCACTGCGGTCTCCAAGGTGATGAATGTCGGCGCAGATGGTCAACAGGTTGTTTTCGCTCCTTTTGCAACTTCCCGTGGCAAGTATGGGCCGCAACTAATCAACACGGTTGCGAAGTACTCTAAGGAGCTGCAGCGAGCCAAGAAGGCGGTGAAGGCTGCGGCGTCAGGGGCCGGCGGGAAGTCTATGGCGTCTGATACTACCACGGACTCGATGAGGCCCCCGAAACCGAAGTCCAAGTCGAAGAAGCCAGCTGCTCCACAATAGTGATATTTGTAATAGTTGATAGCGTGACTCTTTTTTGTTGAAAACATGCAGCTGGCTAAGTGTCTTCTGTGAATACTTTTAATATGTCTAGATGCACTTGAGTTTTTTTCGATGTGTTGCTTGGTCTTCTTATTATCTCTTGCTTGGCTTGTGATAGGGCACATCGAGTCGTCCATCGAGTGAGCCTCGGGATCCTCCGTCCACTGATGATACCTTAGCGCAGTCGTGCTCAAGGGTGGATGAGTTGTCTCTGCTTTCACGACTACGTGATCGCGTTAAGCAGCTGGAGCGCGAACTTCCCGTCCTCCGCGGTAACACGGATGTATGGAAGTCGAGGGCGGAGAAGGCCACCACCCGAGAGCAATATCTACTAGGGGAGGTGGCGCAGCTAGGCGACCAATTCAAGTGTTAGATTTCTTCCTCCTTATATTTTCTTGTAACCACTCGCGGTAGTTCGTTGTCTTCATACTTCTGCCTCTTTGCTTGGTATAGTTGTCAGTGCGCGTCATCTGCAAGATGAGAAGGACAGGATCACCATTCGCATGAATGATCGGACCCAAGAACAACTTCAGGCGAGTGGGTACTTCTGGGTGGATCATGATCGCGCAATCGCACTTGCGACCCTGTAGGATCGTGCCTCACGAGTGCTTCATTTTCTAAAGAAATCGCAGTCATGCTTAAGGAATATCTATCAGACTATGTTTCTGTTGGACATCATTCCCTCGATTCTACTGGCTCTTCTTGCTAAATTTCAAGACTTGAGTGGAGTCCGCGAGTGTGTGCGGCAACAGTTAGTGGTTGGTGCCAAGGCTGCTCTGTCGCTAGAGCGACTGCACAGGCCTGATGTGGATGTTGCAGCGATTGCTCCTGGACCACCGGCGCTGCTAGCAGGCTCCACCTGGAATATGGTTCCTCATTACCAGGCGGTGGACTGCCAAGCGGAGGAAATTGTTGACTTCTTCGAGGGGCAGACAAATGTTCTTCCGTTGCAACAATAGTTTAGTTTGTATCCTGCACATAGGTATACCAGTGTTGTAAAGTTCGTATGTATGCTGTATATAATTGATTAATATTTATATGTAAGGAGCTTGCTAGCTCGTATGTTTTGTGAGTGCGTTGCACTATGCGATTCCTTTTCGTTATCCTGACTTGCACCTTGCTAACCTGTCAGCTGCGTTGCAGCTAGGTAGGTGTTTGCCAAGGGTTCGATTAATGCTTCAGCTATGCAGGATATCGCGATTGGTTCGTAGAATAGATGCGTAAAGGGTGGCGCAGTCTCCGAGTAGATAGATTTGCAAGAGTTGACTCCTGCTCGCACTAAGTGACCACTCGTGGTGCCTTGTACCGTACCTCTGCGGGTAGCACCGCTTCAGCACCATGCACCATGAAGAATAGAGTGTATCTCGTGGCACTGTTTGGGGTTGTGCGTAGGCTCCAAAGTACGGACTGCAATTCGTCTGGCCAGCATCCGGCGGCTTGTTCGAGTGGCCTGAGGAGTCGCTTCTTGATTCCGCCACAGACGAGCCCATTGGCTTTTTCAACTTGACCGTTGGTCTATGGATGAGCTACGGAGGCATAACTTACATTGATTCCCAGGTTTTCGTAGAAACCCTAGAACTCCTTAGAGGTGAAGTTCGTTCCATTGTCCGTGATGATGCTGTGGGCACTCCAAAGCGATAGACAATGGACTCGACGAACTTGACTGCGCTGGCTCCTGACTGGTTAGTCACCAGCATGGCCTCTATCCACTTGGTGAATTTGTCGACTGCGACCAAGAGGTAGACGTAGCCTCCTCGTGAGGACTTTGGGAGCTTGCTGACCATGTCGAGTCCCCATTGCGCAAAAGGCCAAGCCAATTGTATTGGCCGGAGCTCCACGCCAGGTGCGTGCGGTTTGTCCGCGAATCGCTGGCAAGCGTTGCATTTTTGGACGATGTCCTTGGCGTCGTGCATGGCCGTGGGCCAGTAGAGTCCAGCTCGTAGAGCTTTGGCGACAAGGGTGTGACTACCGGTGTGGTGCCCACAAGTCCCCTCATGGATGTCGAGGAGGACGGCCCTCCATCTGCGTTGGAGACGCATCGTTGGAGTACTCTTGTGATGCTGCGCTTGTATAGTTCGCTTTTGATAACGCCGTGTTGGGTCCGCAGCATAGAAAACAAAAAAATTCCTACGGTGGAACTACACGCCAAGATCTATCTACTAGGTACAAAGCAACGGGTGGACATACATCCAACGAGAACTTACCCTCGAAGACAACGAGTTTTGTTAACGAGTAGGAACTCGTGGTTGATGTAGTCGTACACTTGCCGATCTCAAGATCGTGAGGAAGTCCGAGCAGGTTCGGCTCCAGCACGTCCTTCAGATCCAGCTCCAGCACCACCAAGTCCAGCACCGCAAAGCAGTGGTACATCCGTGATCGCACACAAGTCCAGTACCCCAACAACCTCCGTCCCTCGCTCCAGCAAAGCAGCGGAAGCAGCAACTCCTTTCCAGATAAAGCCACCGGGAACATGTATCTCGCTAATCCAAGACCATGGGGAATAATACTAGAGGGGGAGAGAGATCCTTCACAAGGAGGTGTGTGTGAGAAGTGAGGAGAGGGTGGCCTTTTATAGGAGGAGGGAGTGCCCCTCCTTCATGGCCGGCGCATGGAGGAGGTGCCTCTTCACCTCCTCCATTCATGTGGTTGTAACCCCTCCACATTAAAATGCCTCTTCACATTCCCTTTTAAAGTCTCCACTTTAAATGCATTAAATTTCTCCAAATTTAATGCTCTCTCATTTAATAAAACTCTTTTATTATTTTTATTCAGAATTTTGTTAATTACTTTAATTAACAAACATTCACATAAAACCCCCTACAATATTTCAATATTACATGCAGAACCAATCTCAGCAATTTCACCCGAAACAGTTTCTGTGTCTATTGAAATAATTCTAGCGCTTTCTTAAATATTTATCTGAAATATATTTTCTCCAAATGGTGTCGTTATCCCTTAAGTGTGTCACCCTACGGTTCGCAAATAATGCAGACATGATCAAGACCCCTCTCCGAGCAATAATCAGCAGCGGGACCTGGAGATCCGTACTGACTCCCACATATTCAACGATGACTCTTGTGATCATGTGACCCTTTAACGTCGTAACTAAATCCCTTTGTCTCTCGATATATTACAGGTCCGAGATTTGATCATTGGCATCCAAATACCTAGTTTGATCTCGTTACCGACATGCACTCTTTTCTCGTTCCAGTGATATAACATTCTAGTGATCACATCACTTGCTTGCAAGCTATTTCAATGTGATATCACCGAGAGGGCCCAGAGTACATCTATCCGTCATCGGGATTGAAAAATTCCACTCTTGATCCATGAGCCTCAACATAACACCTTCATAGCACTGAACCCATCTTTATAGTCACCCTGTTACGGTGTGATGTTTGATGTTATCAAGATACTCTTCCGGTGTTAGCAATTAACATGATCTCATGGTCTAAGGATAAAGATTACTTCGTATGATGGTATAGCAATATAAACATAATGACTTTGATCGTAATGCTATACTTCGGATGAATGTTCATCACATGATTCCACCAATGTTGTGACCTCGTTATTAACAACATCCAATGTCCATGATTAGGAAACCTTGATCATCTTGTTAATCAACGAGCTAGTCTATAAGAGAGGCATAACTAGGAACCCTTTTTGTTTATTAAACACATATGTATTGACGTTTCCGATCAATACAATTATAGCATCTAAATTAAACATTTATCATAAACATGGAATAAGATAATAACCACTTTATTATTGCCTCTCGGGCATATTCCCTTCAGTCTCCCACTTGCACTAGAGTCAATAATCTAGTTTGAAAAACTTTGCGTATTGAACACCTATGGCTTTGTGGTGTTGCATATACGCGATTGCTAGTGGTTAACATAATCTCCGGATCTGACAGTTTCAGGTCCGTGTGTATTTTCATGTCTTTGCGTCTCTACGCATCACTCATTCTCAAATGAGATGGCATTGTATAAATTTGGTCTTTTGGTGAGACCTTTAGTTCGTTCCGGTTAAAATATGTTGATATTATTGTCACACAATATATCTTCATAGTATTAGCCCACTTTGAACCACACCTAGTTTGATAACAAACTACTTAACACAAATGCCCTCCTATGCTGCTACTATAGCAGTCATATACTTAGCCTTTTTGTTGTAGTATCCGTCACAATGCCTCAACTTTGGAACTCATCCAAATCCATAACGTCCTTTCCATTACATTGTGCCACCCATAGTCTAAATTGAGATAAATTTAATTTGTATCTTGTGGCAAAACTAGTATCAATGTAACACTTTACAATGAACTACCTTTAACTATTTGTCACTTATACATTATATATTCTTAGTTCTTCCAAAGCTCATAAGAATATCTTTACTATCGTCCAATGATCATCTCATGAATCATTCTGGTATGTGCTCATAACATTTAGAGAATAGGACATTCTAGATATATACATATCATGGTATAATCGATCAAAATCTTCATGTGATTTTACTCACCAAGTGTTGAAACACTTGAATTTTGATACAATCATTTCCATGCAGCAAGAACCTTTCTTGTTGTTTCCATATTGAACCCTTTCAATATCTCATATAGGTATGTCTGGCACAACCATATTAGCACCTTAATCTATCCATATAGATATTGATGCCTAATATTCCGGTTTTTCCCAAGTCTTTCATCGAAATCTTATTTTAATGAAATTCTTAACTGGTGTCAATACAAGATACATCATTTCCAATCAACAATATGTCCTCTACATAATGTATTAGAAATATGTCTCAGCGCTCCCACTTAATTTCTTGCAAATGCAAGCATCTTCATCATCTCCGATGAATTTAAACTCTTTTAACAGTTTCATCATGGTGAAGATTCCAACTCCGCTATGCTTACTTCAACTATTGAAGTTTGCATGCCCTTTTAGCACCCTTTGAATTAACAAAACCCTTTGGATCGTGTCATGTACACATCATAGGTAACCGTTCTATTAGAAGAACATTGTTTTGTTTATTCAATTACCATATACCAAATTATATGTAGTGGTTGCTACATTAATCCGTCAAGACTAAATATCGCTATGAAAGATCAAATCTTGTCATAGTCAACTCCTTGAACATTTTCATAAACTTCTTTCTGACATGTCAACTATTTTATAGATGTTAAACATCCATGTCTTATTTCTTTATAGATCCAAACACGACCGATAGGCTTCACGCCTTTCCGGAGGGTCTTCCAAGTTTAGAAACTTGATTTCTCGTGTATGGATACTATCATGGATTCTATGACTTTTAGTCATTTTATGGAGTTAGGGCCCATCATCGCTTCTTTGCATGTAGTCGGTTCATCATTGTCAAAACAATAACGACTTGCTTATCAAATCTTACTATTTGATTCTTACCGACCCACACGGTTCTATGGGAACTCTAATCTCCGAGATCACACCTTTTGTAATCGCGAGAGCCATGAGCATTCTGGCCGCCACCGGGACACTTTCCAGCGCTGCACTACTTAGCACATATAGCTAAGGTTCAACAACCTTATCAAAGTTCTATTGTCCTCCCACTAAACTTTTCACGAAAAATTCCTTCTCAAGAAACTTGACGTTCCAAGTAACAAACTCTTTTGTCCTTGGTGTTATGGAGAAATTCCCAAAAAATTCTTTGGGATAACCTACAAAGACGTGCTTATCCGTCTTTGGTTGTAAACATTTTACTTATGCATAGCATATCAAAATTTAAGAAAAGATAATTCGGGTTTTATCCCAAACCATAATTCATATGGTGTCATTTCAATGGATCACGATGGTGCTCTTTTCAGTGTAAAAGCGGTAGTCTCTAAAGCGTCAATCCTTAAAACATAATGGCAGTTTTATAAATGACACCTTTGATCTTACCATGTCAAACATGATTTGATTTCATCTCTCAAACATACCATACTCCTGTGGTTTATCGAGAAATCCAAATTCATGGAACAATTCCTCAAATCTTAGGTGTTTTGCTAAACATGTAACTCAAATATCTTCCTTTATGATCGAATCATAAACTCTTTATTTTCTTGTTACAATGATTTTTCACTTCATCTTGAAAGTCTTTGAACAACTTTCAAATGTTTCATACTTCTTCCTTATTAAGTATATAGATATATTCACTCAGATTTTCGAAGAAAGCATATGAAGCAAAAAGATCCATCGCATATGGCTACACATAATGGACTATGCACATTAGCATGCACAATTTCCAATAATCTAGTCATCCGTTCCTCTCTGGCCTATGGACGGAGTTTCAATTATCTCGAGGAAAGTCTCACATGCGTCAATTGATCAAAATCAAAGACTCCAAAAATCCATCAACATGGAGTTTCTTCATGTTTTCTTTCCAATATAATTTAAACAGCGATGTCACTTCATAAGTGATCTTTCAATCATTTGTCTTGCGACATTTTAGCAATAGTGTTTATGGATGTGATTTCTCCCACTAGACTTGTAAAAGTTCATCCATCCTTTATGTAATACGATAATTATTTGAACAACCATTGTTCTCGTAATACCGAAACAAAATAACAATTATTAAAACAAATCTTGAAGGCTAGGTTTGACGACAATGAAAAAGCACAATAACACTTTATTTGTTTTCGATGATCATCATCACTTATTCTCTTGCTAGTTACTTAGGCCATTGCAGTTCATGAATTGCGTTGTCCTGTATGACACTTCATACCAACCAATTCGGTATCCAATACCGGTATCCAATACCTAAGAACCACATTGTTTAATAAGCAAGGAATACAACCATAACATGTATATCTTCTATATACCCAAGTTGGACATCTCCAACCTTTTATTTCTGCCAAATATTTTATAGATTCTCTTTCAGAAATTCCTTTTCTGTTAAAAGAATCTATATGCACTTTGAAGTGGATCACCATCATCAAATGTTTGGCATTCTTTCAAAAATCCATTCTTTAGTAATCTATTAGTGTAGTAAACATTTTACTTACATATTCTATTCATCCTTATCATGACAACTTTCATGATCAAGCTACTATAGCCTATAAGGAAGAATCACGAGTATAATATCAGTTCCCAAAACCTTTTTGGTAGATTCGGATGCCTAGCATCTCCAACCTTCACAAATTCTCATACAATATGAGAACATGTATTTTGCTAAATTATACTCTATCATAATGCAACCAAAAACATTGTTTCAGATATCACAATATCTTTCACACATGATGGTTTCTGAAACAATTTTCAGCTCCAATATAATCTTGATATTAAAACAACTTTTGAATATCAATAATCATGGAGGCAAACATGATACTTTAGATACTAACATTGGAATTCTTACTCTTGATTTAATACTACTTATTAAACTTCATGGAGTAAATAGAGTTTGCTGAAAGTTTGCAATAGGACTTATAAACTTTAAATTGACATTCAAAACAATACGATACTAGTTCGTAAAGTAAATATCCAGAATTCTATAGTTCTATTATCTCAAATAAAAACTAAGCATAAGGTAGAAAACGAATGCCAATGACTACAACAAACTATGCAAATTCACTTTGATTTAATTTATGACAAATTTTGTTCGACTAATCCAAATTAGAAATGAACTCCCACTCAAAAACGACATCCCTCGTGTCTTTTCGGTGATTACATGAACCAAATCCACTACACCAAGTCCGATCATCACGTGAGTTGATGTAGCTTCAAAGGCGAGCATCTATATGGGCATCATATCAACTATATGACTCATGCTTAACCTTTCAGTCCGTGTTCCGAGGCCATGTCTGTACATGCTAGGCTCGCCAAGTAAGAACCTTAGTACTCGCATGTGTAAAACTGTCTTACACCCGTTTGTATGAAAGTGTAGAGTCGAGTACACCCGATCATCACGTGATGTATCGAAACACGATCCATAAAACAGTGCATACTTAAGGAAGAACACATTTTTATCTTGATATCTAAATGAGGGATCATCTTACAATGCTACAGAAAGCGCCAAACTAGCAGTATAAGATGCTAACATCTAATGTGTAAAGTGAGATGATATGGTCCATGCATTTGATCTCTATCACTTGCATCGTGGTATGATCTCTATCATTCCTTTGTGTGTAAGGCCAAGGTCTATGGAACTTACAAGTTGAGTGTGTTGTAAGAGTATCTAGCATACATCTACTTACAACAATACCATATCAAGACACTAGCCCAGCAAGGATCTAAACTAGACGCCTCTAATTTATCAATTGCAAGTTTTACGTGGCTTAGGGCTTTCGGAGATAGAACCGTTCTTACCTACGAACATGAACCACAACGAGGATAACCAAGTTATTAGCAACTCGTTGTAAATCAGATATTGACTATAGTAGGAGAGACAGACACCAGCCAACCACTTATGCAAAACAAGTTGCATGTCAGTCGTGGAACCGGTCTCATGTACGATGACATGTAAGGTTGGTCCGTGCCGCTTCATCCCACTATGCCACCAATATCCAAAATACATAGAAGATGCAATAACATGAACATCATCGCCAACATATAAGCATATATGTACTACCCGTGCAAAGCACCTACGCATAGATCAGGCTCTGATACCAATGTTGGGTCCACAGCATAGAAAACAAAAAATTCCTACGGTGTGAACTACACGCCAAGATCTATCTACTAGGTACAAAGCAATGGGTGGACATACATCCAACGAGAACTTACCCTCGAAGACAACGAGTTTTGTTAACGAGTAGGAACTCGTGGTTGATGTAGTCGTACACTTGCCGATCTCAAGATCGTGAGGAAGTCCGAGCAGGTCCGGCTCCAGCACGTCCTTCAGATCCAGCTCCAGCACCACTAAGACCAGCACCACAAAGCAGTGGTGCAGTCGTGATCGCACACACGTCCGGTACCCCGACAACCTCCTTCCCTCGCTCCAGCAAAGTAGCGGAAGCAGCAACTCCTTTCCAGATAAAGCCACTGGGAACATGTAGCTCGCTAATTCGAAACCATGGGTAATAATACTAGAGGGGGAGAGAGATCCTTCACAAGGAGGTGTGTGTGAGAAGTGAGGAGAGGGTGGCCTTTTATAGGAGGGGGGGGTGCCCCTCCTTCATGGCCGGCGCATGGAGGAGGTGCCTCTTCACCTCCTCCATTCATGTGGTGGTAACCCCTCCACATTAAAATGCCTCTTCACATTCCCTTTTAAAGTCTCCACTTTAAATGCATTAAATTTCTCCAAATTTAATGCTCTCTCATTTAATAAAACTCTTTTATTATTTTTATTCAGAATTTTGTTAATTACTTTAATTAACAAACATTCACATAAAACCCCCTGCAACATTTCAATATTACATGCAGAACCAATTTCAGCAATTTCACCCAAAACAGTTTCGGTGTCTATTGAAATAATTCTGGCGCTTTCTTAAATCTTTATCTGCAATATATTTGCTCCATATGGTGTCGGTATCCCTTAAGTGCGTCACCCTACGGTTCGCAAATAATGCAGACATGATCGAGACCCCTCTCCGATCAATAATCAGCAGCGGGACCTGGAGATCCCTACTGACTCCTACACATTCAGCGATGACTTCTGTGATTGTGAGAACCTTTAACGCTTGTAACTAAATCCCTTTGTCTCGCGATATATTACATGTCCGAGATTCGATCATCGGTATCTCCATACCTAGTTTGATCTCGTTACCGACATGCACTCCTTTCTCGTTCCCGTGATATAACATTCTAGTGATCACATCACTTGCTTGCAAGCTATTTCAATGTGATATCACCGAGAGGGCCCAGAGTATATCTATCCGTCATCGGGATTGACAAATTCCACTCTTGATCCATGAGCCTCAACATAACACCTTCGTAGCACTAAACCCATCTTTATAGTCACCCTGTTACGGTGTGACGTTTGATGTTATCAAGATACTCTTCCGGTGTTACTAATTAACATGATCTCATGGTCTAAGGATAAATATTACTTCGTATGATGTTATAGCAATATAAACATAATGACTTTGATCGTAATGCTATACTTCGGTTGAATGTTCATCACATCATTCCACCAATGTTGTGACCTCGTTATTAACAACATCCAAAGTCCATGATCAGGAAACCTTGATCATCTTGTTAATCAACGAGCTAGTCTATAAGAGAGGCATAACTAGGAACCCTTTTTGTTTATTAAACACAAATGTATTAACGTTTCTGATCAATACAATTATAGCATGTAAAATAAACATTTATCATAAACATGGAATAAGATAATAACCACTTTATTATTGCCTCTCGGGCATATTCCCTTCACGGCGAATGCCTTGGATCGTCGTGCGATGTGTCACGCGATAGTCGGGTCGTCCGGTAGCCTCTTGCTGAGAAGGTACGTGATGTAGGGTTGAGTCCAAGAGGGTTCGATCATCATGATTGCCATTGGTCCTTCGAGTCCTGTGTCGATCTCCAGCTTGTCAAGTGCCATTGGCCCATTGGGTGGCGTAGCCCCCGAGTCCGTTGTTGTGACTGCTTTCTTCTCTGCGGCCTTTGGCTTGATGGAGCGTTCGTAGATACGCTCGAGAAATACCCCGGGTGGTATGGGGGTGCAGGTAGAGCCAATGTTGGCGAGTGCATCTGCCTCTTTGTTGATCTCGCGGCCTACGTGTCGCGGCTCACAGCCGTCGAAGTCCCCTTCGAGTGTGTCATAGAGGTCGCGGTAGGCGATCATATTGTTATTCAGTGCGTCGCACTCGTGCATTGTCTGGTTGACGACCAGCTTGGAGTCGCCGTAGATGATGAGCCTTTTGGCGCTGTAGGCTTTTTCCATCTGCATCCCGTGTAACAGGGCCTCATATTTAGCTTCGTATTTGGAGGCACTGAACTGCATTTACAGAATATATTTCAGCTTGTCTCCATGGGGCGATGTCAGTATGACACCTGCGCCAGCTTCGTCCTTTCGCTTGGATCCGTCGAAGTGCATTGTCCAGAGGTAGGACATATCTGGTTTTTTAGGGAGCTGATTCTCCATCCAGTGCACAACGAAATCATGGAGAACTTGTGACTTGATCGCGTCGCGCTTTTCATATGTAATGTCTCGTGGAGACAGCTCGATTCCCCAAAGCACGACTCGTCCGATGGCGTCGGGGTTGTTGAGGATGTGCCGGAAGCGGGGCGTTTTTGACCACCACGATTGGGTGCTCCTGGAAGTAGTGGCATAGTCGCCTGGTTATCATGAAGACGCCGTATGCCAGCTTCTGGTAGTGCGGGTACCGCTGCTTTGTTGGCATGAGCACCTCGCTGAGGTAGTAGACTGGGCGATGTACCCCATGGACCTTGTTTCCTTCGGCTCGTTCCACCACGAGCACCGTGCTAACCACCTGGTTGGTGGCGGAGATGTATAGCAATAGTGGTTCCCCTTTCGCGTGGGGTCACCAGTACTGGTGAGGTAGACACTAGACACTTGAGGTCTTCGAATGCTTCTTGTGCATCCTTGGTCTACTCGAACATGTCAACCTTGCGGAGAAGTTGGTAGAAGGGAAGTGCCTTTCGTCCATTCGGCTAATGAATCGACTGAGCGCTGGAATTCGCCCAGCCAGCTGTTGGACACCTCTTACGTTCTTCGGTTTCTCCATGGCCAGTATGACTTCTATTTTCTTCAGGATTGCCTCGATCTCTCTTGCGGAGATGATATTACCGAGTAGTTTCCCAGACGGTACGCCGAATGCGCATTTTTCCATATTGAGCTTGATCCTGTAGCGGTCGAGGTTAGCAAAGGTTTCGCGTAAATCGTTGATTAGCGAGGCTTCCTCTTTGATCTTTATTATGATGTCGTCAACATAGACTTGGATGTTGCGGCCAAGTTGGTTCTTGAGGCAAGCCTGCATGCACCGCTGGTAGGTGGCTCCTGCGTTTTTTAGCCCAAAGGGCATTGTGTTGTAATTGAACACACCAAAGGGCGTCATAAACGCCATCTTCTCTTGCTCTTCCTCGTTCATTCGAATCTGGTTGTAGCCCGAGTAGGCATCGAGGAAGCAGAGGCGCTCACATCCTGTGTTGGAGTCGATGATCTGGTCAATTCGTGGTAGCGGGAAGTGATCCTTTGGGAAGTTCTTATTCAGAGAGGTGAAATCCACGCACATCCGTAGGATATCCGTGTCCTTTTTCGGTACTAGCATTGTATTGGCGAGCCAGGTGGTTTCCTTGATCTCGCGTATAAAGTTTGCGTCGAGGAGTCTGTTGATTTCCATCCCGACTGCTTTTTCCCGTGGTTCAGACAGTCGATGTATTGTCTGCTTGACTGGCCTGGCATCTGGATTAACGTTGAGTGCGTGCTCGGCGAATTCCCTAGGAACTCCTGGCATGTCTGCAGGACACCAGGCGAAGATTTCCCAGTTCTCACGGAGGAATTCGACGAGTGCGATTTCCTGCGTGGAACTCAAGTTGTTGGTGATGAGGGCCGTCTTGGTCGGGTCCGATGGGTGGACCTAAACTTTCTTCGTGTGTACTGACGAGTCGAAGGACATGTCGGGTGAACTTGGTTGGCTCAGGGGAGGCAGACTGTTGTCTGTCGAGTCCTTCAATCTTGTGAGTTCCTCCTGCATGCCGTAGGACTGGGAGATTCTGTTGAATTCTCTGTCGCAACTGTCGGATCTGTCGAAGCTCCCGTTAATTGTGGTGATGCCATTTGGTCCTGGCATTTTCATCTGCAAGTAGGCGTAGTGTGGTACTACCATGAACCTCGCGAATGCGACGCGTCCGAGGATGTAGTGGTACTGTGAGGGCCAATCGATGACTTCGAAGTCGATGCATTTGCGTCGAAAGTTGTTCGGCATGCCGAAGATGACGTCGAGGTTGATTTTGCCCAGGGGATATATGCCCTTGCCTAGGATGATGCCATGGAACGTCGTGTACGAGACCTCCAGGAAGGTCAGAGGGATCCTCATTGCTCGCAAGGTGCTTGCGAACATAAGGTTAATGCTGCTTTCACCGTCCATGAAGACATGACTCATGAAGCCTCTGATCTGTGCCTCGAGTATGAGGAGACAGTGGACTGGACGGGGTACTTGGCGCGGGTGGTCGCGCTTGTCGAAGGTGATGCAGGAGTCGCTTCCACTGAGGTACTCAGTGGTGGATGGTGGTGAGTTTGTCGCCAAGTTGACTTGGCGAGTGATGGCCTTCTGCACCCGATTCAAGGGGCATCCCTTTTGTATCATCATGTTGCCCATAGCCCGTGGGTATGGCTTGCTTCCTGGAATGTGGACTGGTGCGGCCGCGGGTGGTGGCCCTCCAGGTGGTGGTGGAGGAGCTCCATGTGCTACAGCGCCTGGGGCGGCTTCGTAGCCCCTGTTGACTGCGTCGCGATTCATCCGAGCCAATCCCTCGTGGAGCTTGAGGAACTCGCGGCAGTCCTTGAGAAGGTGGCTGGATTTCTTTTTGCCATCGTTCTTGTTGATGTAGAAGTGCATGTTGCACGGCATGGACAATTTGTCCTCGATATTTGTTGCAGGTGCCTCTTCGCGGGTGCGGTGCTGCCATACCTGCGTGGTTTTCCCGGAGTCGCGGTGTCCACCGCTGCAGTAGCCGTTGTTGCGGTTGTCGTCACGCCTATCGGTGCAGCTGGCTGCGACCATGTTGGCGTCGTTGTGATCATCGTCGATGTGCATTCGACGCTTGCTTCAGTGATCGCGTATGTGCTCGAGTTCGGCTTCGTCGTCGGAGTGAACGCGGTTTTTCACCGAGTCTTCTCCATCGGCCCACTGATTCGTGATTTCCATCAGGTGGTCAATGGTTTTGGGCTTCGAGCGGCCCAGCTCTTCCCTGAGATCTATGCGGCGAATTCCACCATTGAATGCGTCGATTGCCCGGTCCTCTGAGATATTTTCTGTGAAGTTCTTGATGATGGACCACCTCTAGATGTACAAGCGTAGCGATTTGCCCGACTTTTGCTGGTAGCGCCTTAGTTCTTCGGTTGACGTGGGCCTTTTGTAGGTGCCCTTAAAGTTGTGCACAAATTTGTAGACCAGCTCATCCCAATTGCAAATGGATCCGCGCGGGAGGTTGTTGAGCAATGCTCGGGCGGCGCCCTGCAGCTGTAGCTGCAGGCATTGCATGGCCGTACTTCGACTCCCACCATGGAGCCTGACAGAGGAGATGTGGTCCTCCAACCAGATTTTCGGGACATCCAGGCCTTCAAATTTTGGGTTCTCCGATGGGAGTTTGAACCCCTTGGGCATTCGCTTCTGCCTGATGGCTCTACTGAAGCATCTAGCGCCGCAGAGCTCCACGTCCTCATCCTCCGAGTCAGTTGATCGGACACGTCATGCCCCTGACTTGTCGATTTTGCACTGCGTGATGTCATCACACGCATCGTAGTCGTGGTCGTGTCTCCATGAGCAGCGACGTCAAGACAGGTCGTGACTATCGTCGCTAGATGAGGGTGAGGAATAGCGTTTTTCTAGAGCCTTGCTTTTCTTCGGCTCTGGCGTCGGTTCATCGAGAGCGGCTTCGATTAATCCCAAGCCCGCAATCGTAGATCGGTGCATGGAGGCTCGAGGATGTCCAGCCGGTGCCTGGTTGTTGAGGAGGTAAATGGTGGCTGTTGTCACCGCAGCTTGCGGTGTCTTTGGGACCATGTTGCCCCGTGTGTCGACTGTCATAGAGCTGAAGTTGAGGACCTTTGTAGCTTCTATGCGCTCCTGCTCAGTGAGGTGGGCCATTCGATATTGCCTCTTCTTGGCCACCTACTCGTTGCCTTTGGAGGAGGATCCTCCGTGGGAGGAGAGCCCGGCCCTTCGAAGGCTCGACTCGTCCGCCACCTTTTTACGCGCTTCGAGTTGCACGATCGTTTGTAGCTGGAGTCTATACTCCTCCTTCAGCAGCCAATGATAGCCCATTAGTAGTTCTTGCGGTGTGCCAGGGGGCAGATGATTGCCTCGCAGGGCTTCTTAGCTGCGAGCCCACTCGAGATCGTTGAGCTTGATCACGACACATTCGCCAGTGTTCTTGTTCCACATGGTTGGAGGTTCGACTACCCCTCCATTGTTGACGGGCGCGCCATTGCCACCATTGGTGGGGCCGCCATTGGGTGGCCGCCGTTAGGTATGCCACCATTGGGTGGGTTAGAACCATTGCCACCGTTTTCGCGATTGGCGCTGGTATCGCCAGCATTGATGACGGCGCACATGAAGTGGTTGGGGAAGCTGCTGCTTCCACAACTTTCGAATCGAGAGCCGTAGACTCCATCTTCCATTGCTAGGTCACCCAAATCAGATCTGCGACTACTGTCGCTATCCGTGCTCTCAGCTGTTGCTGAGGTGTTGAGCTTGTTGAGGGTGCCGATTGGTGGCGGGAACCACGCTACTGGAGCAATAGCGGATTCTGTTGGCTGGTCAGGCATGCAAAGCGTGCCCATCTGACCAACCTAGAAGCGGAAGCTCCTGATTGCCAGGCTAATTCCATCGCCCACGGACTCGAAAGCCATGCGAGTGGCGGGCGTGTGGACGGTGAAGTTGAACGCGCCGAAGAGCTGGCGAATCTCCGCCGTGGCGGAGGTGTAGATCGCGGATGATGAGGCCGAAGAAGCCACAACATCAGCACTCCCAATTCCCACAGACGGTGCCAATTGATGAGGGTTTAACTCATCAATGCTCATTGTTATGGACTTGGGTTTTGGAGAAGGAGGGAGCGCTGGAAGCATCAATCGGCTAGCAACCAAGCACACAGGGACGCAAGGTTTACCTAGGTTCAGGCCTTGTTGAGGTCCCCACTCCTGCTTGTCTGCTCTTAGAATTAACGAAGGAATCGAAGATTACAGTGGTGCACAGATGTAATCTGGCAAGGGTTGTGGAAACTAGGGTTGCATGTGTGTCCTCCTCGCCGCCACCTCCCAGCCTTTATATAGATAGGCTAGGTCTCAAGTAGCAGGTCGAGTCGGTCACAAGTTAGGGTTTGTCCTTTAAACTTTCTATCTTTAGACTTCTTATTTTCTCGCAAAGTCATCGAGAGTCCGTGGGTCACTCGAAGTCTTCATTGGGCCGTGGCAACGCCGTGGGCTTTCACCGTATCTGGACCATATATACCAAGCTCAAGTAACTGCAGGGTATACCCATGTCACTTATGGTCTTGATTCTCAAAGTATTGCAACTTATTTAAAGGCTTTTGCTTTTTATATCGAAATTCCTAAAAAGAAATGGAATAAGTATCATGAGCCATATAAAGATATTGTTAATTGTGTTCTTGCAAGAAATACTGAAGTTTATACTGCTAATCATGTTTTACCTGAACCTTACATTGATAAAATGTCTTTCCCAGTTAAGATAAAGGAACATTCTATGATAGCTAGTATGGTTAATGAAAGTACAAATGAAGCTGTTGAACCTGATGAACAAATAGCTGATGAACCTATAATAGCAAATGTGAAAGACTTTGTCACGAAATATGTAAAAGATGGACACACTATCCTCTGTAAGGATACTTCTAATATTGTTTCACAAAGTAGTGTTATGAGAGCTAGTGTCCTTGTGTTTTCTGTTAGAATAAGTGATCATTGCTACAATGGTTCAAGTTATAGTTATATCGTTAAATTTATGCATGATACTGAATGTTATTATGAGAGAGGGAAGATTGTTCTTATGCATCTCAATAATATTAAGTTTCCTCGCTTTATGCTAAAAGTCTTTATTTTGCACTTGTTTTGCCTTCCTATGCTAGCAGCCTCTTGTTTAAACAATTTATTTTCATACAAAATTCCCTTGCATAGGAAGTGGGTTATACTTAAACATGTGTATTTTTGCTTCTTCATACTCTCTTTTACTTCAGTTCATATTCTTATGTGAGCATCATTGAAATTATCATGCACATCTTAATGGCTATAAAGAAAGAGCTTTTTGGGAGACAACCCAATATATTTTTGCTTTCAGTTTGTTTTTGTTTATTTGAGTCTTGGAAGTTATTGCTTATGCAATAACCTCTCCTTATCCTTTCTGTTTGGTTTTTGGTGTCAAGATCAACCTCTAATGAGAGAGAAGTAAAATTTGGGGAAGTTGCTGTCCCATAACAGATTTTTGTGCTTCACTATAAAAAACCGTGAAGAATCCTAGAATGTCGTACTGATCTGTAATTTTTTGTGTGCATGCCCAGTTTATTAATTAACTTTTGTTAGCTTTTCACTTTTTGATTTGAGCAACATAAGATATTCGAAAAAATTGATCTTTACCTACTTGTCTGTTTTGACAGATTTTTGCCACTCTTGCATTTGCCTCTTAAATCGATTTCCTTTTTGAATTCCTTTTGGGCTCTCAGAATGAGTTGCTACAGTAGCTCATGTTTTGATCGATTTCAGTTGAAATTAAACTTAAAGGTTTATTACCTTGCATGCACTAACGTTGCTAATGATAATTGTGTGTAGTTTTGTGAGAAAGAAATTTCCAGGTTATAGGAGAAAATGGTGTAATAAGATGGTGAAGGGTTAAATGACTCAAACAATTACGTTTAAGAGAATGAATATATTGATGTTATTCAAGCGGTGATTCCGAAAGAATTTATTAAAAGCCAAGTTCAGAGACCTGTAGAGTCCGTTTTTGAAAAGGTAACAGTTCTGGTAAGAAAAGGTCCGCGAAAAATTTGTCAAGTTATATTTTTGCAGTTTTTATCTAACATGGAAGGCAATGAGTAGAAAGAGGGACGGAACCGGAGCCTGGGTGGCTCACACCACCCCGAGGCGCGGGCCCACCTGCCCACGCCACCAGGGGTGTGGCCACCCCGAAGCCCGTCTCCGACCCATTTTCCCTCAATACTTTCCTTTTTTTGTTGAACTTTGTAATATATAATCCCCCGAGGTTCGTATAACATGTTATCATTGTGTTTTCGTTTCGATCTGTTATGTTTATATGTCGTCCCAGGGTTCGTTTTCGGAGGACTACGAGCTGCGACACAGGCGCGAGCTCCATCGCGACCTTGAGTAGAGGACCTTCGTAGGATGGGTGGAAGAAGAAAAGATCACAGCTAGGCACGAAGATATGGATCGGAGCATCAAGGAGGAAGTGAAGGGCATGTCGGCAGGCATGAAAGGACAAGGGTTGATACCTCCAATTCTAAACCTCAGTTCCTGCCCTGCAGCAGTGGAAGCTCTGCGGGCCGCTGATGAGTTTTGCGATAAGTACCGAGTCCTGAGGATAAAGGTGGATATACTGTAAGAAGAGAATAACAGGCTTCGCAAGATCTTGGAAGATTTTCTCACTCCGATCGAGAGAACACCACCACCACCGAAGGAGTAATTCGTCATCAGGTTTTGGCATCCCCTTGGTTTGTTCCAAGCTTGGGGGAGTGTCGCGGTATCATATCACTATCTTTTATCTTTTTAAGTAGAGTCATATCATGAATAGATAAGTTACCATATAGAATAGTTTGCATTATGGAAGTGTCTCCCCTCTCGTTAGCTATCTATATATCCCTTGGTGTGAGTTACCGTTATGGAATATTAATGAGAAGTTCTATCATTTACTCTTTTGCATATCTTATTTTAATTTGCAATTTCTATTATATGATTGATCTTGTTGTTAGTATTGGTATCACTTTGGTATCATTAAATAAATTTAGTTGGTTTTGGAAAACCTGGCTCGGTCAGTAGCAACACTATTATGAGAATTGGATGAAAAAGATAAAAGTGCTCTTAAGAAATATAATTTAATCATCCTTCTTTCTTGATTGGCTCATAAGCATAGTATTCTCTAGTTAAGATCTTTTGTGCTTCCAAGGAATATTTCATGTTTGTTTTTATCACTTGTATGTTTGTTTGTTTCCTTCAACTCTTATGCTTGCTACCCAGCCTTGCTAGCCAAAAACCTGTACTAAGAGGGAATGCTTCTCGTGCATCCAATCCTTAAACCAAAAACCTATGCCATTTGTGTCCACCATACCTACCTATTAGCATTTGCTATTCTAAGTAAATTCATGTTTTTATCTACCTTTCGAATTAAACTTGTTATGTGACATTAGTGATTAAAGCTCTCACAAACTTGATAGCACACTTTACCTTCTTGCACTTAATAAACTTGAACCATTGTGCCCATCTATGTGGTCTATATGCTTGCGCTTTATAAGTTGAGAGTTAGCAAAACCATGTTACCATGGGGAATGCTTTCAGCATTGCACTTATTTAGTTGATATCATGATTCTTTTGCTTATGGATCTCAGCGGTGTGAAATAAAAGGGGACCTTGTAAGCTCATGGAGTTTGTATGTGTGTTAGCGAAATGCCTGGGCGGCTAGCCTAAGCCATGCCTAATCATGGTGGAAACTTGCAGCATAACCATAGTGAGCAATCTGTGAAGCTTCCTCAATAAAAACCTATGGAAATAGCAAATAAAAAGATCGCTGAGATGCTCATTGTCTGCTTGCCTTGTCATTTTGATATGGGAAAGCTTCCGTATCATCGGGAAAGGGGTACCCCATTGGAGGTTCTCCATGATACACATATATTTACAATGACAAGAACTTACTCGTGACTAAAGTTGAGTAGCATGAGGTCTGGTACTCGTAAGCACGGGGCATGAGATTTTCAACTTATAACTTGTCAAGCATATCCTCATATTTGTTCACTTTAACCTTAATCACCTCAAGATGCTTATGATAGGGGAAATGAGAGATGAAAGATAATAAGTACCATAATTTTTGTAAGCTCTTTATGAAACTTGAAATACCTGCTTCCCTCTATGAAGGGCCTATCTTTTACTTTTTAGTTAAGTCAGTAAACCTATTCCTTTCTATCTCAGCAAGTATTTTGAGTTGTTGTGTTTCATTCATTCATATGATGATTTATTCAATCATGTTTCTTATATTCCTTGTTTTGCACACTGCTCTTATCTTAGTGAATATTACTTTGAAAGCTATCATTGATGAGGATATGTCAAATGGGGTATCCCCAGCAGGACATTCTGATTGGGCCAAAGGTCTCACGAGTGGGCATGCAGGACGGTGACTAGAATGCGACTAAGGAGAAGGCCCCGCGACTGGAGACTGGAGGCCCAGAAGCGTACCCGAAGCCCAGTTGGATTAGGTCAAAGCCTCCGAATCCATATCCTGTTCGGTTGTAAATTGTAAACCCTAGCGAGGTGCCTCATATATAAACCTCCCTAGGGTATCTTGAGGACTTACGTTAAATCATATACCCCCTCAAGCGACTCGCTGCTTAGATGCCAAGCTCGCCACCCCTGTAACTCGCTCTCCATCAATCCAATCTCGCAGGAGTAGGTCTTTACCCTCTGGGGGGACGAACCTGGATAAATCCATGTGCATCTGCCCCCATCTCGCACCGCAAATGGCCTCCATCTCTCGCCCCTGATTCAATCAATCGCTGCCTGCTGCAGTGACTGCCGTGGCCATTTCCACGATAGTGGCGCCCACCGTGGGGCCTAGCAGGACTGGCCTGAGTTCTACGGCAAGACCCTATTCGCCGATCGATCGGTCACTCGACACCGGCCGCATGATCACCATCAGCGGGATCTTACAGATCCTGCCTAACAGCTACATCCTGGTGTCGCGCCCGATCACCCACGGCGCGGTGATGCCGGTCGGCTCCATCAACCTCTTCGTCGGCTTCACCGGCACGGTCGACCCAGCAGCGACGGTGATCATTGGCAGATCGCCGCCGCACCGTGATCTACTCTCGGAGGAGCAGGTCCGCTCCATCAGGAGTCTCATCACCGAGTACGACTCGGCCACCAGCAACGCGGCCGAGACCAATGCCGCCACGAACGAAGAGGCCCTAAACGACAATGCCGACTCCGCAACCCCTGCCTCGATCGACGGATCTATCACCGCGGCATCACGAGAAGACTCCATCACGCGGGTCTCCAACCCTGAGGATTTCGAGGACTCCTCCATCCTCGGGATCTTCGATTCCAATTCTGGCTCGGAGTCGCCCAAGGACTCCGCGCCAGATCCAATCGCTTCAACGCGATCTACATGGCGGGCAGCACGGTCACCCCACTAGATCCGTTCTCCACAACAATCCCGCCGACTGCCACGGCCACAGAGGTGGAGGAGGCTCGCCTGTGACTCACGGAGGCGCAGCGCAATGAGCTCGCCGAGCGCGAGAAATACCGCCTCGAGCGGGAAACGGTGCGGGAGCTATCGCTCTATCACCAGCGCCGCATTAGGACCCGCCTGAACTCCAACGTCCAGGGCCGCGTCCCAAACTTCAACAACGAAAGTGACCCCGCACGCGCGGCCAAGCGCGAGTACTGCGAGAACACGCCACCAGTTGGAAGCAACCGACCACCACCTGGCGCACCGGCGACCGGAGCCCCTCCACCACCCATTGGTCGTGCGCCCCGACCGGACCAGCCGCGGATCATCATCTCGCCACAGCCCGCGACGCCAACGGACTCCCACTCTACTCCAGCCCGATGGAAAACGTCGTCATGGTCGATGCTGCGGTCGCCAACCTCGATGTCCAGGGAGACGGCACGCTGCAGATCCAGTATGCCAAGGCCCTACTCACCAGGGCCATCGAGCAACAAGCCGCGGGAGTCGACCCGCGAGGTCGGATGTATTCTCGCTCCTCGGCAAGTAGGGCGGCCTCAAGCGGCTACCGCACCATCGCTAACGCCGTGACCTTCCCACCACCGCAGCCCCTGGCGATGCAGCCATGGGCCGCCAATCCCGCGCTCTCCACCAACGAGCCACGACCGGTGAACAACACGGTCGCCGCCAACGGGCAGCCCATCGACACCCGCACGCACATTGTCAACAACCAGACCTGGCGGACACGCTAGCCCAATGACCTGAGGCACCCTCAGTAATCGCGGCGACCCCGAACCCAGGGGCTCGCTCAGCTGAGTCGGCCCCCAATGCTTCGGGCCTATGATCAGAGGGGAAAAGTTCCCCGCCAACTTCAAGGCACCCAAGGAGATCGAAAAGTACGATCCAACGTACGACCCAGCAGTGTGGCTCGACACATACCTCCTGGCGATGGGCGCCTGCCACACCGACCTGCTCGCTGCTCGCTACCTCCCCCTGATGATGGAGGGTGCAACCCAGCAATGGATCAACACCCTCCCTGCTGACAGCATCGACTCCTGGGAGGAGATGCGGGATGCCCTCGTCAGGCACTTCGAGGGCTCCTACACCTGCGCCACCACCATCGAAGACCTGGAGTGGTGCATCCAGGGACAATGCGAGTCGACCCGCCACTGGATTCAAAGGTGGCAAGAACTGTGGATCAACGCTTCCGGCATCCACCCGGACATGGTGATACATTGCTTCAAGAACGCATGCCGGTACGAACCCCAGGTTGCTAAGATCAAGCGGGTCTACCGGATGCTCAACAATATCCCCGACCTCCTCGAGATTGCCAAGCGCTATGCGGAGGAGGACCCCAACCAAGACTCCGACGACGAGTCGGGAGGAAGACGCCGCACCAGCGGCCACGACAGCGGGCGACAGCGCGACATGCTCTACAGCAACACCCGCATCACCGGCAAGCGCCGCACGGACAGGCGAGTCGACTTCGTTGCCAATGCCGACTACGGCCAACGCGACACCAAGAGCTCCCGCCACGACGGAGGAAATTACCGCGGCAGCAGAAACTACTGCGCCAAAAACACGGCGAGGCCGAAATTCAACCCCACAGCCCTGCTCAACCAGCCCTGCATCTACCACAGTAGGGAGGGAAAACCCGCCACCCACACCACCGCGGATTGCCACTCTCTCAAAGAGATCAAAAAGGCAAGGAGAGCAAGGGAGGACCCCAACAACAACCCACCTCGGGACAATGGAAATGTCGGCGGCTTCGGCAACGCCGTCGGCTCGCTACACACCTTCACCGGGCTCGGCACCAAGCACGAGAAGAAGGTGCTCGCCCGTGCGGTCACCACCAATGCGGTGACCCAAGTCGACGTCCCCCGCTTCCTCAACTGGTCCGAGCAAAGCATCACCTAGAGTCGCCAAGATCACGCGCCCAGGATCGAATATCCAGGGTGAGTCGCCCTGGTGGTTAGACCTAAGGTGGCCAACTACTGGCTGCCCAAGACATTGATGGACGGCGGGAGCTCCATCAACATCATGTATCTGGACACATTCAAGAGGCTCTAGCTCCCAGAAGCAGCCATCGAGCCAACCCTGACAACTTTCCACGGCATCGTCCCTGGTCGGAAGGCGTACCCGATCGGAAAAGTGACACTGCCAGTCACCTTCGGCACATCGGCAAACTACCGCACGGAGAGGATCGTGTTCGAGCTGGTGAACTTCCGCAGCCCCTACCATTGCGTCCTGGGTCACCAAGCGTTCGCCAAATTCATGGCGACCCCACACTATGCCTACAAGATGATGAAGCTTCCAGGGCCGACCGGCATCATCACCGTCCACGGCGACACCGATATGGCCGTGGAATGCGAGTACGAAGGAGCTGAGCTCACCGACACCATCATCGCCGTGGAGACTGACCATGAGAAGGAGCTCGCGAAATACGCGGGCAACATCAACAAGGGCAACCCCACCATACTGAAGAAGACAACCGCCACGAACTCCACATTCGAGGCGACCACGCACACCCGCACCGTCGAGCTCGTCCCGGGCAACTCCAGCCAGACGGTCACCATCGGGGCACACATGAGCCCCGCATAGGAAAGCACGCTCATCGAGTTCCTCCGTGAGCACCATGACATCTTCGCATGGAAATCATCTGGCATGCCAGGTATCCCGAGGGAACTCGCTGAGCACAAATAAGACATCGACCCCAAAGTGCGACCAGTAAAGCAGTCGCAACGGCCCTTCAATGAAGATCGTCATCGAGCAATCACCGAAGAAGTACAACGCCTGCTAGCCGTAGGCTTCATCCGGCCAATAAAATACTCCAAGTGGCTGGCAAACCCAGTCCTGGTCATGAAAAAGAACAACACGTGGAGAATGTGTATCGATTACACTAACCTCAACAGTGCCTGCCCGAAGGAGGAGTTCGTCCTACCGCACATCCATTAGATCATCGACTCGACCACGGGATCGGAGTCGCTGTGCTTCCTCGATGCATACTCTGGTTACAACCAGATCAAAATGGCGATCGAGGATGAGGAGAAGATGGTGTTCATCACGCCATTCGGCGCCTTCTGCTATATGGCCATGACGTTCGGCCTCAAGAACGCCGGCGCCACATACCAAAGATGCATGCAGGAGTGCCTCGCGGGCCAAATTGGCCGCAACATTCATGTCTACATCAACGACGTGGTGCTAAAATCCACCCACCAGGACGACCTGCTCGCCGACCTGGCCAAAACCTTTGCAAATCTACGGAGGTACAGCATTAAGCTGAACCCAGGAAAGTACACCTTCGGCGTCCCCACCGAACATGTACTGGGATATGTAGTCTCAAAGTGAGGCATCGAAGCCAACCCCACCAAGATTGACACCATCGCGCGACTCAGAAAACCCGAGTGCCTGCGCGACGTCCAGATGTTGGCCAGGCGAGTCGCGGCTCTAAGTCGCTTCATCCCCTGACTAGGCGAGAAGCCAATGCCTCTCTATTGCCTGATGCGCAAGAACCCCACGTTCCAATGGGACGCGGAGGCGGACAATGCACTCAAATCACTCAAAGAAGTGCTACTCGTGGCTCCACTCCTTGCCGCCCCAATCTACAAAGAGCCAATGATCATCTACATGGAGGCCTCCACTCGAGTCGTTAGCACCGTGATGGTCGTCGAACGGCCAGAGGAGGGCAAGGAGCACCCCATACAGCACCCTGTCTACCACATCAGTGAAGTCCTGACGGACTCACGACAGCGCTACCCGCAGTACCAGAAACTGGTGTACGCGGTATTCCGAGCTCAGTGGCGACTCCCCCTTTATTTCCAAGAGCACCCAATCATGGTGGTCTCCTCCGCACCTCTGCAGGACATAATACGCAATCGCGAGGCGACTGGGTGAGTCGCCAAGTGGGCCATTGAAATTGGCGTCCACAACATCAAATACGAGCCCCGCAAAGCGATCAAGTCACAAGCCCTAGCTGATTTCCTCGCAGATTGGGAAGAAGCACAGTAGCCGGAGAAGCTACCATACCTTCACTACTGTTCGCTCCACTTTGACGGCTCCAAGAAGGCCGACGGCGTAGGGGCTGGGGTCATATTGACCTCCCCCAAAGGAGACAAGCTCCGCTATGTGCCCCACCTTAACTTCAAGCCCTGAACGAACAACATGGCAGAATACGAGGCCCTCCTCCATGGCATGCGGGCTGGCAAGGAGATGAACATCAACCGCCTACAGTGCTATGGCGACTCCGACCTAGTCGCCGGCTAGGTCGCCGGAACATGCGACGCCGTCTCTCCAACAATGGCCGCGTACCGCCAAGCGTTAGACCGGCTAGGACGACACTTCGACGACTATTCAGTCGAGTGGATCGACAGACGCAAGAATGAGGAGGCAGATCCCCTCTCCCGCATCGGGTCGGCTCGACAAACGCCAGCCGCAGGCGTCTTCCTCGACATCATCCACAAACCTTTGGTCTGCCCACCGAAGGAGATCGACATCGGGATACCACTACAACCCGAGCCGGCCCTAGTCGCCATGATCGTGGAGCCCAGCAACTGGACGGCACCATACGTGGCCTTCCTCGAGCACAAGATTCTCCCAAGCAACAAGACGGAGGCGCAAAGATCATGCACCACTGCAAATCCTTCGTCATCATCAACAGCGAGCTCCACAAGCGCAGCGTGACTAGCGTGTTCCAACGCTGCGTACAGCTAGAAGAAGGCCGCAAGATCCTCTAGGACATCCACGCTAGCGACTGTGGCCATCACGCCGGTGCCAAGTCGCTGGTCGCCAAGGTCATGTGGCATGGTTTCTACTGGCTCACCGTGCACGCGATGCCACTGACATCGTCCAACGATGAGTCAGGTGCCAGAAATACACCAACCAGACGCACCTCCCTGGTTCAGCACTCAAGACCATCCCCATCACATGGCCATTCGCTGTATGGGGCATGGACATGATAGGCCCGTTCAAGAAGGCCCCATCCGGCTTCACCCATCTCCTAGTCGCGGTCGACAAGTTCACCAAATGGGTCGAGGCCAAGCTGATCAAAAAGTGCGACGGCAAGACGGCCACCAAGTTCTTACGCGAGCTCATCTACCGGTACGGCTACCCGCACAACATCATAACGGACAACGGCACCAACTTTGCCAAGGGGGCCATGGCGGAATTCTGCGAAGAGCACGGCATACGACTCGACCTCGCCTCAGTCGCCCACTCGGAGTCAAACGGCCAAGCAGAACGCGCCAACCAGAGTGTCCTCCACGGGCTCAAGCCACGACTCTAGGTGCCCCTCGAGCGCACCCTAGGATGCTGGGTCAAAGAGCTCCCCTCCGTAATATGGGGGATCCGCACGTCCGTCAATCACTCCACCGGGATCACACCCTTCTTCATGGTGTACGGTGTCGAAGCCGTAATGCCAACAGACCTGGAGCATGACTCACCTTGAGTCGCCAATTACGTCGAGATGACAAACGAGACCGCCCGCCAAGACAGCATCGACCAAATCGACGGGGCACGCGACTTGGCTCTCTCCCGCACCGCCTTCTACCAGCAGGGACTCTGCCGCTACCATAGCCGCCGAGTCCGGACTCGCACCTTCTAGGAGGGCGATCTGGTCCTACGACTGGCTCAGCACAAGAAGGGCATGCACAAACTCTCCCCCCATGGGAAGGGCCATTCGCCATAGGGAGAAGCCTCGGCAACGACGCCTACTACCTCATCGACATACGAGGCAACAGCCAGCTCGAGGTCAGGAGGCCATGGAATGTAAACCTCCTACGAAAGTTCTATACATAGAACTCAAACATGTACTCAGTTGACATATATAATGAAATTCATTCGGTTCACAAAATTGTGTCTATTCGCCATATCCTTGTGCCACTCGCACTCGTACAACTAGCAATATGCTACCCACGGAAGTCAACCCTTGGTCGAGCGACTGGCACGGCTAAGTAGTGCGGCCTAAGGGCACCAAAAATACTCGGGCCTTGGGACGTCCACGAATACGCCAACCCGGAGCCACCATGGGAGTCGCTTAGCTCGACTGGCCCACCGGGCCAAGACGACCGGTATACGCTTCTCACAGCGACCTGTGCCTCCCATCCTCATGCAAAGCGACTCGAACGGTTAAGTACCACGCACGGGGACTCCGCAAAAATGAAACCCTCACGCGGCTCGGTAACACACCAAGTAAGAGGGCTACCTTGGACTCGCCCAGTGACTGGTTCTCCGAGCCAGGGAAGGAGACGCGTTACAAACAACGCACTAGCAACTTGCAATAGGCACGCGCCCAAAACGGCTAAGTACTACGCTCGGGGACTCGCCTACAAACAAATCCCACTCGCGCTCGGGGACTCGCCCCTTCAGAAGACGCAAGGGACAAACAATGCACAATCAAAATAAAACACATATGTATACAATTGAGTTATACCCCATTAAAGGGCGGACGCGCTCAGGGACTCGCTCAAACAAAAAAACACCACACGATCATGCTCACATTGTGAGTCGGTTGACTCCTCTTACTCAAAATATTGTTCATATTACAAAAGTCGCCATTTGGCATATATTACAAACTGCCCAGAAATGTTATCTATTTCGTAGGCCCTGACGAAGAAGCATCCCCACCACCCTTAACACGAACAAAAGGTTGCCATGGGTTCGTCGGGTAGGTCGTCAGGGACTTCGATAGCGCCGACCGGAAGGGTTGCTTCGACTTCAGGCCGTGATGCTCCGGCTCGGGGTCGCCAGGCGCCACCACCGTCTCCTGGTATGGCAGAAGGTCCCCCATCGCCAACACCCAATCAGCAAAGGGGGGGGCCTTGGCAGTCAGCTTCAGCACCTCCGACAACTCCACCGTACCAGTCGTCGAAGGGTAGCCACTGGTGACGTCGTCGAGGTTGAAATCATCGAGGAAGTGGGCAAGACCAGGCTCAATGCCGTGGTGGCCCCACGCCTGAAAGCTGAGCATGCCATCCACTCCACGATGCCGGGTACCTCCTCCAGATAGCACCACACTGCCGTCAGTCCCCCAGGGATAACCTCGGTGGGGGACATCCCTTGAAGGACTGCTTGGACGCACAACGCCGAGGCAGTAGCCGCGTTGACCACAGCAGTCACGCACTACGAGGTGTTGAAGGTCTGCACCACCGGGTCGCTTTGCCCTATCACAGCTGCAACATCAGACGTCAGTATCACTACGGATTTCCCCACTCGGGGACTCGCCAAATATGTCAAGCAAATAACAGAGACTCACCAAGGAGTTTCTGGCAATTCTCGGTGACGTGCTTCTCTAGGGCGGCGTGATCGTTCTGCAGCCCCAGGATGATCGAGTCCATGGCCTTCCGCTCCACTTCAGCTGCAACGACTGCAGCCTTCGCTCGATCCTCAGAAGAAATCGAGGACGCTTGCGCTTCCTCCAACTCCTGGACTAGCGAGGCAATTCGCCCATTTGCCACGTCCAGCTCGGCACTTGGGACGTACCCTTCACGGGCCTTGGCAATTGCAGCCAGAAGACCATCTGAAAATAAAAAGAAACAAATCGTCAACACGCTAGAACACTGACAGTTCACAGCTGAAAAACGAATCAAGTACTTACCAACAGCCTCCTGGAGTCGCCAGTTTGCTTCCTGCGCCACGCGCAGATCCCGCTCTAGATGCTCCTTCGCGGCCTGTCGATCTGTCGACTCCCTCTGCAAACCCTGCATGAATAACAAAAGTTAGCACTTACCAAAACAGATATTCAGTTCCTAGCCGCTAAAATTCAGCGACTAGAAACTCGGGGACTAGAGAGTAGAAGAATTACAGTTCGTAGCCGCTGAAATTCAGCGACTAGGAACTCGGGGACTGGAGAGCAGAAGCAACTCAGTTCCTAGCCGATGAAATTCATCAACTAGACACTCGGGGACAGGATGTACCTGAATGGCGGCGCCAAGCATCTTGTGAAGCTCTCCGGTGTTAGTCGACGGGACCGTGAAGGAGGTGCACCCAGGACGAGACCCAATGTCTTCATCAACGATCTCCGGGCTCTGTGGAGACTGGTTGTCCGCCACGCCTAGAAACCCCTTCGCCATGAAGCGTGGGAACGTTGCTGACACTCTAGCCGGGGCACTAGCCGCCGGAGCCGACATCTCCGTCGCCGGAGCGCCCGTGGCTGGCTCCGACTGTGCAGACGCCACCTCTTCGACAACTCAGCGAGATCGCACTCCTTGGTGTTGTCCATCACCACGACATTGTCGGCACCGCCTTTCTGCCTCTTCGCACCCTCCATAGTCGCCGTGTCTTCAGCAGATTTCCTCTTCTTGGGGAGGTCGCCTTCTCCCGTGGTGGCGACTGGTGGAATCTTCGCCACTGAAGGGTGACCAATCTTCTTGACTCTAGACCTACCAAACCTCCAAAAGGTAACACAAAGATAGCACAAAAACGGAACACGACTTGGAACGGAGAAGTCGAAGCTTACTTGGCGACTGGGAGAACGTGCAGCCCGGTGCTAATGTGGATGGGCTTGTCTAATTCCAGCCCCAGTTTGCGCATGAGGCCTCTCTCGAAGACATCTGAAGCCCACGACACCATGGGCTTCCTTGATGACGAAGTCGCGGTCGCCGGAATTTCTGGCTCTAAAGACATGGCCGCTCTTGAAGGTTGCGGCGACTTCGATGCCGTCGCCTCAGCCTCCTGGCATGGTGCCCCCAAAGCTGTTGGCACAATCACCGCCAGAGGAACTTCTACCGCCGCCTCGGTGTCCTTGTCCTCCAATCCCTTCATCGGAATCGCGTCCTCCAGGATCTTATGCGAAGTTTCGGGGGTGTCATCATCATCAGAGTCGTCATCTGACTCAAACACCACCGCCGACCTGGGCAGCGATGCTAGCTTCTTCGCTAGTGACTTCGGTTTGCGCGCGGGCTTCGCCGGCGTGGCTGTGCGCCGAGACGTCTGCTCCTGCACGATCTTGTTGCCCCCTTCGTGTTCATCAAGGTTGCGACTCGCCTTGAACTCGCGCTGCTTCTGCATGCGAGTCTTGTGAGCCGTAGGCGCTGGGGGAGGAACCTCCTCCTCTTCCTCGTCGCTTTCAGAGGAATCTCCTTCGGAGGCCTCTTCGAGCTCCCGGGGGACCTCTTCGCCAAGCGGGGGTGCCAACCCTCCAACACCTGGAACAACTGAGAACAACCACGCATGAGTATCGAACGATGCGACTGCGAATTATGTTGCAAAAATTGCGACTAGAAGGAAAACTTACTGTGGGGGCTTCATTCTTCATGGGAGTATATGGGGCGAGCCCGGCCGATGTGGTTGTAAATTCCGCATCGGTGTTCTTCTTTAGGGTGGCCTTGTAGTCTTCGATTTCCCACGACTCTTTGCTGGTCCGAGAGGGATCGTGTTTTCCGTTGTACTCATACATCCAATGCGGCCGAGCCGCTAGCGGAACCAGACGCTGCCCGAGCCAGCAATTGTAGAGGTTGATCGAGGACAGCCGCTGATCCTTCAACCTCTGGATCTGGTCCATCATCTTCGCGACGGCCATCCTCTGGTCTTCAGGGAGTTTCTTTGGTGCCAGCCAGCAAGGCTCACTCCTTTCTATGACGAACTCAGGAAGCCCTACTTCACCAGAGGCAGTGGATTCTTTCACGTAGAACCAGCTCTTCTTCCACTCGCTTGCGGCCTTCTTCGGCAGCAGAAGCTTGACGAAGTTGGCCTTTGGCTTCAATTGGAACGTGACACCGTCGGCCGCCAACATCAAGCCACCGGACGACTCACACCCGATGCGGTCGTGGAAGATCTCTAGCCACAGCGAGAAGTACGGCCTGCAACCGAGATAGCATTCGCAGAAGGCGATGAAGATCGCCAGCTGCTCGATGTTGTGCGGACCAAGATCCGACGGCTTGATTGTGTAATACGCACAGAAAATCCGGAAGAACAGTGAGGTGGGGAACCCCAAACCCCTCTCTAGGTGGCTGGGGAAGCAAATGAACTCGCCGGCTCGCGGCTTTGGCTCGATTTCGGAGGAAGCGGGGACCCGCCCGTTCCCCTTGCGGAGGACTCCGGCGTCCTCGAAGGATTTGACCTGGGCCGTGGTGCACTTGGATTTCCCCCATGAACCTTTTGGAGGTGCCATTAGGAAGGATGTGGGGTCGCTCGGTGTGAAGGGATCGAATCAAAGAAAGACAGGAGAAACGGATGCGCGAGAATGAAGAACGTAGGGAAGGATCTGCAAGGCTGATTTGTTACTCCCCTTATAAGGAGGCGCTACCTGCCAGATTCGGGGTGGCCGTTACCTGCGGTAATTACGCCGAAGTTACCATTGGAATATCCAACGGATAGTTTTACCAGGTTGACGGTCCAACTCCTCCATTCCATTCGCTGACAGCTAGCCTGTCCACTCGCCGAAGCAGCGACTTGGAAGCCATGGCGTTCGCCGGAGCAGCGACTGGGAGCCTGGGGAAATTTCCTTGGTTTCAGTGGAGCCCATCGCCGATTCGACTGGGCGTCCAAATTGGACTCGCCTACTCCAACTGCCAAATGACCACCTGCGTCTGAATCAACGATGGCCTCGGGGACTAGTGATGGGGATATGCCAAATGGGGTATGCCTAGCAGGACGTTCCGATTGGGCCAAAGGTCTCACAAGTGGCCCTGCAAGACGGCGACTGGAATGCGACTAAGGAGAAGGCCCGGCGACTAGAGACTGGAGGACCAGAAGCGTACCCGAAGCCCAGTCGGATTAGGTCAAAGCCTCTGAATCCATATCCTGTTCGGTTGTAAATCGTAAATCCTAGCGAGGTGCCTCATATATAAACCTCCCTAGGGTATCCTGAGGACTTACGTTCCATCATACACCCCCTCAAACGACTCGCTGCTTAGACGCCGAGCTCACCACCCATGTAACTTGCTCTCCATCAATCCAATCTAGCAGGAGTAGGTCTTTACCCTCCAGGGGCGAACCTGGATAAATCCATGTGCATCCGCCCCCATCTCGCACCGCAGATGGCCGCCAGCTCTCGCCCCTGATTCAATCAATCGCTGCCTGCTGCAGCGACTGCCGTGGCCATTTCCACGACAATCATTGAAAACCCCATTATGTTTGAACTCCTGCAAATTGTTAACTATTCTTTGATCAAGAACAAAGTTTGCCATTAACAATTATGATTTACTTTGTGTTTCCTTTACTTATTGCAAGTAAAGCTATATAATAGTGAGTTGTCTTATATTATGATTTGTGTATTGATGAATGTGATGCTTCTTCTCCGTATTCTTTTATCGACACTTCACTCCATAAACCTGAGGTCATGTTTATCGAGCTCAGTTTTCGCTTGGGGACAAGCGAAGTCTAAGCTTGGGGGGGAGTTGTTATGTCCATTTTGCATGACTATTCTATATCATAATTTACTATTATTCATTGATATATTTCATACTAAGAGATGATACTTATGTTATTTCATCAGTTTTTGCATGATTGATGACTTTTGGAGGATGGACCGCTGAAGTCAGGATTCTGATGGAAAGGGCACTATTTGGAGGACAAATTCGTGAAGATCAGAAAATCCCAGAAAATACATGGAAAATCCTATTTTATCAAAAGACGAAGGATGCCAGAAGGGGAGTGGAGTTGGGCCACAGGGGGCCCACACCACCCCTGGCACCGGCCACCCTTGGTCACGCCACCAGGTGGTGTGGCCACCCTGGCCCACCTCTGGCTCTCCTCTTTGGCGTATATTATCCCCACGAAATCCTAAGACTCGGGGAGAGACCATAGAAAGATTCCGCCGCCTCTACGGGGCAGAAAACTGCAGAGAGAGAAAAAGCTCACCGGCAGGCAGAAATCTGCCGGGGAAATTCCTTCCCGGAGAGGGGAGATTGTCTCCATCAACACCACCATCGAGTTGGACTTCATTGGGATCATCATCATCTCCATCATCATCTCCACCAGCACCATCATCACCACTTCGTACCGTTGTAACAATTGGGTTGAATCTTGCATAGTTCTTAGGGGAAACTTTCCCGGTGTTGATTACTTGTTGTAGTTCATGCTATTGAGTGGAACCATTGAATCATTGTTATGTTCAGATTCTTACTTATCATTATTTCATCTCTGATCTTGATCCATATGATGTCTTGTGAGTAGTTCGTTTAGTTCTTGAGGACATGGGAGAAGTCATGTTGTTAGTAGTAGAATTGTGTTGAGAAAGATTCAATGTTTGTTATTTAAGTTGTGGTGTTATTCTTCTAGTGGTGTCATGTGAACGTCGACTACATGACACTTCACATTTATGGGCCTGGGGGAATGCATTGTGTATTTTACTACTGATGGCTCGGTATTGATGTAGAGCTTGTTGGGAACCCCAAGAGGAAGGTATGATGAGCACAGCAGCAAGTTTCCCTCAGTTATGAAACCAAGGTTTAATCGAACCAGTAGGAGCAAGGAAACACCCCAAAGGTGTTGCTAGATGAGCCTTGGCAGGGCGCACTACCGGTGCTAGTAGCAACATGGAGACCTGCACAACACAACCACAGAACTTTGTGCCCAACTTGCGATGAGGTTGTCAATCTCACCGTGTTTTCCTGAAAACAAAGGATTAAACGTATCGAATGGAAGGAAGTAAAAGTTTGCAGAAAGTAAACACAAAGTAGTAACAGATTGTAGATTGTATGTAAAGAAAAGGACCGGGATACATAGTTCACTAGAGGTGGCTCTCCTTAAGATAGATAACATGTTGGGTGAACAAATTACAGCGGGGCTTGATTCCTTTGGAACTTTATTGGGCATTACAACATTATACATAGACCGCCATCCAACTGCATCTATGACTAATAACCCACCTTCAGGTTATCATCCGAACCCCTTCTAGTATTAAGTTGCAAGCAACAGATTATTGATTTATGAATTGCGTGTGAAGTAAACAATACGATTGTTCTATGAACAAAGGATTGTTGTTTTCTCCCTAGTAGCAACAGCACATCTAGTACCTTAGAGATTTCTGTCACTTCCCCAGATTACCAGAGGCATGAACCCACTATCGAGCATAAATACTAACTCTTGGAGTTGCTAGCATCTACTTGGCCAATATAGCTACTAACAACGGAAAGCATGCAAGATCACAAATAACAAAGACATGATAGAATCAATAATCAATCTGAAATAGCATCTCAATATCCATCGGATCCCCACAAACACAACATGCAGAATTACAAATAGATGATCTTGATCACGAACGGAGCTCACAAGATCTAAACATGAAAGCACAAAGGAGGAGAACCAGCCATCTAGCTACTACATGGATCCGTAGTCCAAGGATAAACTACTCACGCATCACACCGGAGGATTGCATGGTGATGAAGAAGGCCTCCAAGGTGAACTCCCCTCTCCGGCAGGGTGCCGGGAAGAGCTTCAGATCCCTCCTGGTCTAGGGATGGAGATGACGGCGGCTACAGGCTCTTTCGTGGATTTTTCATCGGGTACTTAGGGTTTTCGTCCCGAGGGCATATTATAGGCGGAAGGGGAGGCCGAGTGGGTGCCGGAGGCGGCCACACCAACCCCCTGGCGCGGGCCAGGCTGGGCCGCGCGGCCAGGTGGTGTGGTGGCCCCCTGGCCCCTCTCCGTCTCGTATTCTGGCATCCGATGGCTTCGGAAAAATAGGCACTTTGGCTTTTGTCCCGTCCAATTCCGAGAATATTCATTTTCTCACTTTCCTAGAACCAAAAACAGCAGAAAACAGGCAGCTGGCACTATGGCTCTTGCTAATAGGTTAGTCCAAGAAATCATATGAAAAGTACTCCAAAGTGTGGACGAAACACAAGAAAGTGGATAAAACCAAGCATGGAACATCAAAAATTATAGATACATTTGCAATGTATCAACATCCCCAAGATTAACTCTTGCTCGTCCTCGAGTAGGTAAGTGATAAAAAGAAAGAATAATTTTTGAGGTGAAATGCACCATCAAAGACTTGATCAAAGTATTTGCAAAACATTCAAAGCTGGGATCATAGTACTTCAATCATAACATGAAAGACGAAGTTGTAGCAATAAGACAAAGAAACTATGATGCAACATGAAAAGGCACAAACAAAAGATTCATGAATAACAATGCTTTGCAAGACGTTTGTTTGTTTTACATAAAGAAAACATAGCATAATAGTATTCAGCTTGTCCCTCATAGAGTAGCAAATATAAATGCATAGGACACCTTCAAAGTTCATAAGAGTGACTAGATACAAATAGTTTAAAACAAGCAATATCAAGTTATGCATCAATCAACTAGTCTTGGGACAATGCACATAGAACTAAGAATGGCCACTATGCTCTCAAAGTAGGTGCATAAAGGTAGAAGGTGGGGATTCAATATAATGGTGGAAGAAAGGCCTTTATAAAAGGAAGTAGAGATTCAAGTCTCGTAAAGGGCTTCCAAAAATTATGGTACTTATAGCTTTCAGCTCTCATTGCCCCTATCATAAGCATCTTGAACTGATTAAGGTTAAAGTGAACAAACTATGGTGTACATGCTTGACGAAGTATAAGTTAGAAATCCCATGTCCCTTGTATACGAGGGCCGCTCCACATGCTACTCAAGTTTAGTCACTGGTAAGTTCTTGTCATTGTAAGTACATGTGTATCATAGAGAACCGCCAACGGGGTACCCCTTGCCCGATGATACGGAAGAATCCCCATATCAAAATGACAAGGCAAGCAGACAATGAGCATCTCAGCAATCTTCTTATTTACCATGGGAATATGGTGCTTTTTTTCTCTCTTTCCTCTTTTCATAATCTCTTTTTTTTCTTTTTCCTTTTTTCTCAATATAGGACTCTTTTTTATAAGAAGAATGCTTCATAGACAACACATTATGGTTACGCTGCAGGTTTCCACCATGTCAGCATGGATTCGACCAGCGGCCCAGGCGTTTCTCTAACACATATACATAACTCCGTGGACTTACAAGCTCCCCTTTCATTTCACACTGACGACATCCATATACAAAAGAGCATGATATCAACTAGGTACAAGTACCAAGTGCAATGTTGAAAGTGTTCCCCATGACAGCATGGTTTTGCTAATTCCCAACAAATAAGTGCAAGCATATACAACATAGATGACACAATGGTTCAAGTTTATTAAGGGCAAGAAAAGTAAAGTGTGCCATCAAGTTCTTGAGAGCTTTAATCACTAGTTTTCTCATAACAAGTTTAATTTGGAAGGTAAACAAAAGCATGAATATACTTGGAATAGCATAAGCTAATAGGTAGGGATGGTGGACTCTTTGGAATAACTTGGTTTAGGGAGTTGGATGCATGAGTGGAACTCATACTTTGTTGTCGAGGCTAGCAAAAGACTGGGAGCGACAAACTAAGAGACCAATAATGGCCATAATCATACAGAGCGAAAAAACATCATTGATCAAAGCATAAAGTGATACTACAAGTTGAAAACTAAAGGATCATAAAGGCTATGGTGACTTGAGATAGTCATAACATGGTGTGAGCATGCGCCAAGTCAACCCAAATAAACCATCAAAGGAGAATACCACTATACTATGCTTTAATATGCTCAAACAGCGCATGATTCATCCAAGGCACATTAAGCAATCTCAATTGTTTATAACAAGTCATTCTTTAGCAAAGAATACTAAGAATAAAGCCAAAACAATATCAAGCATGGAATGACAAAGCATAGGCCACAGTCAAAAACGAGCTCTTTTTACCACATAAGCATGAACTTTCCTACTCTTTTCCAATCCAAACCAAACTATTTGCAAACCAATGTATTAAAGAGGGGGTCAAACCAATTTATTCAGAAAACTAATAAAACCAAGCAAACGAAAAACCAAAATGAAAACGAAAAAGAAGACGCTCCAAGAATAACACAATTGTGCATGAAACAATAAAAATGAAGCGTTTGGAAGAAACCTGTGATTTTTATTGATTAAGAAGGGGATGCCTTGGACATCCCCAAGCTTTGACGCTTGTACTTCTTGGATATTTCTTGGGGTGACACGTGTGGCATCCCTAAGCTTGAACTTTATTCCATCCTTCATCTCATTACTCATTCTTTCCATACACCTCAAATTTTTCCTTCATACAAAACTTCACACAATCTTTATTAGCAACATTAGTGCACTCAAGATAAATAATTCTTAAGGTTCATTTCTAACACCAAATAAACTTCCATTAGAACACTACATACTGTAGCACTTCCCTCAAAAATCTCAATTCCCCAAAATAACTCAAAAAGGAACCAACAAGAAGCAAATGCAGAAAATGGCGGAAATCTGTCAAAACAGACCAGTAGGTAAAGACGAATTTTTTTCGAAGCCCTTATGTTGCTAAAATCAAAAAGTGTTGAACTAACGAAAGTTATATAACAACATGGGGCAGAAGTTCAAAAATTCACGCCTCAAAAAGATGTTCAGAGATTTTACATGAATTTTTACAGTGAAACACAGAAATCTGTTTCGGGACAGCAACTTTCCCAATCATTACTTCTCTCTCATTAGAGGTTACTCTTGGCACAAAAAGCAAATAAAAAGGATAAGGAGCGGTTATTACTGAAGTAATAACTTCCAAGACTCATCTAAAACTTTTGGGTTATCTCCCAATAAGTACTTTTCTTTAACGCCTTTAAGTTAGACATGATAGTTTGAGAAGATGCTCACATAAGAAATATGAATTGAAGTAAAAGAGAGCATCAAGAAGAAAATTAAAAACACATTTAAGTCTAACCCACTTCCTACGCATAGGAATATTGTACGCAAATAAACTCACAAAGAACAAGGTGACAGGCATAGGAAGATAAAACAAAAGTAACTTCAAAACTTTCAGCACATAGAGAGGTGTTTCAGTACCATGAAAACTTCTACAATCATATTTTCCTCTCTTATAATATTTTCAGTAGCCTCATGAATAAACTCAACAATATAACTATCATATAAAGCATGCTTTTCATGACCTACAAGTACTAGAGCTTTATTATAAACATTTTCAAAAGAATCCTCAGGAACATAACATCCGTCCTCCTTTAGTAAGCATGGGGGACAATCAAATATTGTAAGGGGTAAAGAGTTACTCTCATTAGAAGGTAGGAATGGGTAGATCCATTCTTCCTCCTCTTGATCATCACTCTCCTCCTCTTTTTCATCTAATGAGCTTCGAGTTTCAGCAATTTCTTCTTCCATAGGCTCCTGCAAGGCATTAGTCTCTTCCGCTGGTGGAGAGCATCTATTTAGATATTCAAGAATATAGCCATTTTCTTCCTTATAATTATCAAAGAAAAATTGAAGTATATCATAAACCTCATATTTATAAGGTGCATCATCAGTATTTTCAAGCAAACTAGCAGCTTCAAATGCACCCTTCCAAGCAATAAATTCTTCAATTTGTTCCACATCATAAAAGTCATAATTGCCTTTAACATAAGATATGGTAACATTATCATTATACTCACATTGAAAAGGGAGGTGTTTATACCTCCTATAGGAACAAGATTTATCAACGCAATAAGTAACATTATAAGTAGAGCACACGTTTCTAGCAGTGGTGTTCAATTTATCAATTTGTTCCCATAAGAGTTTCCCTTTTTGTGACAAGCGGTGTTCCTTATAATAATATTTTTGTTCTTCCGTGAACCCACCTTGCCAATTAGATTCAGTTTCAACGAAACCAACCATTGATAGTAAGCATGATAAAGAAAGACAATAACAGACCAACAAAAATACCAACTATAGTAGGAACTAATTTTTTTGTGTTTTTGATAAAGAAACAAGCAAGCAAAGCAGAAATAAACTAAGCAAAACAAAAACAACAAAGTAAAGAGATTGGTTATGAGGGACTCCCCTTGTGAAGATGTCCTTGACTCCCCGGCAACGGCGCCAGAAAAATGCTTGATGGCTCGGTATTGATGTAGAGCTCTTTGGGAACCCCAAGAGGAAGGTATGATGAGCACAGCAGCAAGTTTCCCTCAGTTATGAAACCAAGGTTTAATCGAACCAGTAGGAGCAAGGAAACACCCCAAAGGTGTTGCTAGCTGAGCCTTGGCAGGGCGCACTACCGGTGCTAGTAGCAACGTGGAGACCTGCACAACACAACCACGGAACTGTGTGCCCCACTTGCGATGAGGTTGTCAATCTCATCGTGTTTTGCTAAAAACAAAGGATTAAACATATCGAATGGAAGGAAGTAAAAGTTTGTAGAAATTAAACACAAAGCGGCAACAGATTGTAGATTGTATGTAAAGAAAAGGACCGGGATCCATAGTTCACTAGAGGTGGCTCTCCTTAAGATAGAAATTACAGCGGGGCAATTGACAAACATCGAGAAAGCAATACATGAATATACTAATCATCTTGACTCCTTTGGAACTTGATTGGGCATTACAACATTATACATAGACCGCCATCCAACTGCATCTATGACTAATAATCCACCTTCAGGTTATCATCCGAACCCCCTCTAGTATTAAGTTGCAAGCAACAGATTATTGCTTTACGAATTGCGTGTAAAGTAAACAATACGAGTGTTCTATGAACAAAGGATTGTTGTTTTCTCCCTAGTAGCAACAGCACATCTAGTACCTTAGAGATTTCTGTCACTTCCCCAGATTACCAGAGGCATGAACCCACTATCAAGCATAAGTACTAACTCTTGGAGTTGCTAGCATCTACTTGGCCAAGATAGCTACTAACAACGGAAACCGTGCAAAATCACAAATAACATAGACATGATAGAATCAATAATCAATCTGAAATAGCATCTCATCCGTCGGATCCCCACAAACACAACATGCAGAATTACAAATAGATGATCTTGATCATGAACGGAGCTCACTAGATCTAAACATGAAAGCACAAAGAAGGAGAACCAGCCATCTAGCTACTACATGGATCTGTAGTCCAAGGATGAACTACTCACGCATCACACCGGAAGCTTGCATGGTGATGAAGAAGGCCTCCAAGGTGAATGCCCCTCTCCGGCAGGGTGCCAGGAAGAGCTTCAGATCCCTCCTGATCTAGGGATGGAGATGACGGTGGCTACAGACTCTTTCATGGATTTTTGATCGGGTACTTAGGGTTTTAGTCCCGACGGCATATTATAGGCGGAAGGGGAGGCCGAGGGGGTGCCGGAGGCGGCCACACCACCCCTGGCGCGGGTCAGGCTGGGCCGCGCGGCCAGGTGGTGTGGTGGCCCCCTGGCCCCTCTCCCTCTCGTATTCTAGCATCTGATGACTTCCGGAAAAATAGGCACTTTGGCTTTTGTCTTGTCCAATTCTGAGAATATTCATTTTCTAACTTTCCTGGAACCAAAAATAGCAGAAAACAGGCAGCTGGCACTGTGGCTCTTGTTAATAGGTTAGTCCAAGAAATCATATGAAAAGTACTCCAAAGTGTGGACAAAACACAAGAAAGTGGATAAAACCAAGCATGGAACATCAAAAATTATAGATACATTTGCAATGTATCAACTACTAATCGTAGGGGTTGCTGGAGTGACAGAAACCTAAACCCCCGTTAGGAAACCTTTACACAAGGGAGTGTAGGATCTTAGAGTTTAAAGGTGTGGTTAGTTTTCTATCTTAATTACTTTCTTGTACTGGCGGATACTTGCAAGGGGTATAATCACAAGTATGTATTAGTCCTAGGAAGGTCAGTATATTAGCATAGGTTCACCCACACAACACTTATCAAACCAAATAAGATTAATTAACTATATGAAGCAAAAGCACTTGACAATATTCCCATGTGACCTCGAGAACGTTTGGTCATCTAAAGTAATACAACCGGTATGTCCTTTGCTAAAGAAAGGATTGGGCCACTAGCTGCATTTATTATTATTGTCTTTTATTTACTCGTACCTTATTTATCTGCATTATCAAAAACCCCTAAAAATCCATTTGCTACGTATTTATAGAGAATTTCTGCTCCAAGCCACTCGTCAACACCTTCTGCTCCTCGTTGGGTTTGACACTCTTACTTATCGAAAATACTGCGATACACCCCCTATACTTGTGGGTCATCACACACCCGAAGAAGAGTAGGGAGTCGAAGTAAATTCCTCCATGAAGAAGATCGAGACTACAGTTGAAAAACGAAAAATTCGACTGTAGCCTCGGGGGTTACTCCTATTGGGAGCGCTGGTCGCGCACCGAAAAAATTTGGAGATAAATTAAATATAAAGTTTTTCGAGCCTATGTCCTGATCTATACATCCGAACATAGCCTTGGGGGATACTCCTATCATGAGCGCTGATGCTCACCTAATAAAGGAAAAAATGAAAAAACTCCTATCGGGAGGATGTGTATAGAACAAAGATAAAATGCAGCCGACAAAATATATAAATCTCGGTTTGCAGCTAAATGCGACAAAACTCTGAATGTCGTGTTCAGAAACATAAAGGTAAGACCACGGGATTCGTCCTATGTGGCCTGGTAATCGCACAAGAATGCACTCTGCCGGTATTATATATGTATCTACGATGCGATGAAAAATCCTGACGGCCATGTTGGGTACCCGATAAAATAAAACTGGAACTCAGTATTCGATAAGACCTGAGCGGCCCGAACTGAGTTACGCCAGTAATAAATCCCAAGTTCAGGCCTAGGGACTTCAATTTGTTGTAGGACTGCCTTGCTTTTGCCCATGAGCAATTAACTGATTCTCGATCCGTTAGAAGCATCAGGCTCGTTGTACCAAATCCCCATAAAAGTTTAAAAATAATAAAACAAAGGATTAAACATTTTTTGAGACTCAACCCGAATCTACAATTCGAGTAGAGTCTCGGGGGCTACTAACATAGGTATGATTACTCGGGTCCTTATGATTTGCTACCTAGGACCTTGTAGAGAAGATTACGGCCCATGAAGAGTCAAGATGAAGATCCAAAAGAGCAACCGATAAGGATTATAGTAGGAAAGAAGAACAAAGACCAGCCTGGAGTTGGTATTGTAATTATGTAACCTATCCGCATATAGCTTTGAGACCCGGCCTATTATACATAGGCTGGGATAAGCATATGCAACGCTACCGAACAATCCCCAAGAGATTTGTAACCAAGAAATATCTCGTAATATTCAGGCAACTTTGATCCCATTGTTTCCTGACTTCTAACGAAATCCTGATGACCCACAAGTATAGGGGGTGTATCGCAGTATTTTTGATAAGTAAGAGTGTCGAACCCAACGAGGAGCAGAAGGTGCTGGCTAGCGGTATGGATTAGGAATTCACTGCAAATACTTAGCAAACGGATTTTTAGGGCTTTTTGATAAAGCAAGTAAACAAAGTACGAGTAAATAAAAGACAGTAGGAATAAATGCAGCAAGTGGCCCAATCCTTTATGCAGCAAAGGACAAGCCGGTTGTATTTCTATAGATGACCAAATTCTCGAGGACACATGGGAAGACTGTCAAGTGCTTTCGCTTCATATAGTCGATTAATCTTCTCTACCTTGCTAAGTGTTGTGTGGGTGAACCTGTGCTAATGTACCGCCCCATCCAAGACTAATACATACTTGTGATTATACCCCTTGCAAACATCCGTAAGTACAAGAAAGTAATTAAGGTAGAAACCTAACCACAGCTTTAAACTCTAAGACCCTTACGTCACTTGTGCAATGGTTTCCTAACGGGGGTTCAGGTTTTTGTCACTCCGGCAACCCCTACGATTAGTAGCCAAATACACAATGCATTCCCCTAGGCCCTTATAGGTGAAGTGTCATGTAGTCGACGTTCACATGACACCACTAGAAGAAGTACACCACAACTTAAATAACAATCTATTGAATCTTTCTCAACGCAACTCCACTACTAACAACAAGACTTCTCCCATGTCCTCAAGAACAAAACGAACTACTCACAAGACATCATATGGATCATGATCAGAGATGGAATAATGATGTATAACAATCTGAACATAAACAATAATTCAATGGTTCACTCAATAGCATCAACTACAAAGAGTAATCAACACCAGGAAAGTTTCCCCTATGAACTATAGCAAGATTCAACCAATTGTTACAGCAATATGGAGATGGTGATGAGGGTGCTGATGGTGATGATGGTGGTGATGATGATGATGATCCCGATGAAGTCCAGCTTGATGGTGGTTTTGATGGCGACTATCTCCCCTCTCCAGGAAGGAATTCCCCGGGCAGAAATCTGTCTGCCGGAGAGATCTTTCTCTCTCTGTGTTTTCCGCCCCGCAGAGGTGGCGGAATCTTTCTGTGGTTGCTCCCCGAGTCTTAGGGTTTCGTGGGGATGATATACGCCAGAGGGCAGAGGCTGGAGTGGGCCAGGGCGGCCACACCACTCCTAGGCAGGGCCTAGGCCTGCCCGCGCCATGGCATGGTGTGGGCCCCCTATGGCCCACCTCCACTCCATCTTCTGGCATCCTGAGTCTTCTGGAAAAATAGGATTTTCCGTATATTTTCCCGGATTTTCTGATCTTCGCGAATTTTGCCTCCAAACAGCACCTTTTCCATCAGAATCCTGATTGCAGCGGTCCATGCTCCAAAAGTCATCAACCATACAAAAACAAATGAAATAGCATAAGTATCACCTCTCAGTATGAAATATATCAATGAATAATAGTGAATTATGACATAGAATAGTGATGCAAAATGGACATATCAACTCCCCCCAAGCTTAGACATCGCTTGTTCCCAAGCGAAACTGAGCTCAATAAACATGGCCTCAGGTTTATGGAGTGAAGAGCCGATAAAAGAATACGGACAAGAAGCATCACCTTCATCAAATACATAGATCATAATAGAAGACAACTCACTATTATATAACTCAACTAACATTGAGTAAAGGAAACACAATAAACATACATAAAGTGAATCATAATTGGTGATGGCAAACTTAGCTCTTGGTCGAAGAATAGTTGATAATTTGCTGGAGTTCACAAATAGACGGTTTTCAATGATACCTTTTCAAAGTAGTAAACATCAAGATAAGAGCAATGTGCAAAACAAGGAATATAAGAAACATGATTTGAATAAATCATCATATGAATGGATGAAACACAACAACTCAAAATACTTGCTGAGATAGAAGGGAGTAGGTTTACTGACTCAACTACAAAGTAAAAGAAAGGCCCTTCACAGAGGGAAGCAGGGATTGCAAGTCTCATAAAGAGCTCCCAAAAATTATGATACTTACTAGCTTTCAGCTCTCATTATCCCTATCATAGGCATCTTTAGGTGATTAAGGTTAAAGTGACACAACTAAGAGGATATGCTTGACAAGTTATAAGTTGAAATCTCATGCCCCTTACTTATGAGTACTGATCCTCATGCTACTCAACTTCAGTCACGAGCAAGCTCTTGTCATTGTAAATACATGCGTATCATTGAGAACCGCCAATGGGGTACCCCTTGCACATGCCATAGGAGCTATCCCATAATCAAAATGACAAGGCAAGCAGACAATGAGCATCTCAACGATCTTTTTATTTGCTATTTGCATAGGTTTTTATTGAGGATGCTTCATAGAATGCTCAATATAGTTATGCTGCAAGTTTCCACCATGATTAGGCATGGCTTAGGCTAGCGGCACAGGCGTTTCTCTAACACACATATAAACTCCATGATCTTACAAGTTCCACTTTTATTTCACACCGCGGGATCCATAAGCAAAAGAACATGATATCAACTAGGTACAAGTACCAATGAAGTGTTGAAAGCGGTCCCCATGATACATGGTTCGGCTAACTTCAACTCATAAAGCGCAAGCATATACGCAACAAAGAAGGACCCAATGGTTCAAGTTTATTAAATGCAAGAAAGTAAAGTGTGCCATCAAGTTCATGAGAGCTTTAATCACTAATTTCCACATAACAAATTTAATTTGGGAGGTAGATAAAACAAGAATTTACTTGGAATAGGAATAATGCTACTAGGTAGGTATGGTGGACACAAATGGCCAAGGTTTTGGTTTAAAGGAGGTGGATGCACGAGAAGAATTCCCTCTCAGTACAGGTTTTTGGCTAGCAAGGCTGGGTAGCAAGTATAAGAGTTGAAGGAAACAAACAAACATACAAGTGATAAAGACAAACATGCAATCTTCCTTGGAGGTACAAAAGATCTTAACTAGAGAATACTAGACTTATGAGCAAACCAAGAAAGAAAGATGATGGAATTATTTTCCTCTAGAGTACTTCTATCTTTTTCTTTTTCTTTTTCTTTTGAACTCTCAAAAATAGTGTGCTACTGACCGAGCCAGGTTTGCCAAAACCAACTAAATTAACTTAATGATCCCAAAGTGATACCAATACTAACAACAAGATCAATCATAGAACCACAAATTGAAAACTAACATAAGCTATGCAAAAGAGTAAATGATAGAACTTCTCATTAATATTCCATAACGGAAACTCACACCAAGGGATACAAATCTAACGAGAGAGGGGACACTTCCATAATTCAAACCATACTACAAAATAACTCCTTTATTCATGATATGACTCTACTAATAAGGTAAAAAGATCGAAGATAGTGATATGATACCGCGACACTCCCCCAAGCTTGGAACAAACCAAGGGGATGCCAAACCTGATGACGAATTACTCCTTCGGTGGTGGTGGTATCTTCTCATCTTCGTCCGTCTTCCAGGGTAAAGGCTTCCCATCAACAAAGGACGTCGTGGTTTCCAACATCCTGAAACTTGCAGCAGCACTTATGCGTTTAAATCTAGCCTCATACTCACAGTTTTGATTTTGAACGTCACAGAACTATGATTGTAGTTCGTTGGTTGTTTGGCGGAGTTAAAGGACTTCGTCTTTGAGTTCAGCAATCTCCTTTTGGTGATTGGCGATGAGTTCGAATCTTATGGATGATGTCCACTTCGCACTCCGCCATCTTTCTGTACCTAAAGACTTCTTGCTCCAATGCTTCCATCCTGTCCTCCAGACTTCCTTCACCTTTAGGGCCTTGAACCTCCTTAATCCGGACCTCCCCACCTTCGAGCAACAACTCCTTGGGATGAATCTTCAATTCTCTCATGTATGGGTTGATGATATCCTCTAAAGAATCTCCCTTGGATGATCCATGGGGTGGTGTGGGCCACCCCGGCTCCGGTTCCGTCCCTTTTTCGCTTCGAAACTTTCCTTATCGACTAAAAACTGCAAAAATATAGTTGTATTGTATTTTCGCGGAACTTTTCTTACTAGAACTGTTACCTACATGAAAACAGACTCTGCAGGTCTCTGAATTTGGTCCTCAATGAATTTCTCTGGAGTTATAACTTGAAAGGCATCAACATCTTCATTGTAAGAATCTCCAGCAATATAGTGTTTGAGTCGTTGTCCATTCACTACTTGTGTAGTATTATCTTTTAGAGAAGAAATTTTTATTGCTCCTGAACGGTATACTTCTTCAATGATGAAAGGTCCTTACCATTTTGATAGTAGCTTACCTGCAAAAAATCTGAGACGAGACCTATACAATAGAACTTTCTCACCAACATGAAATTCTCTCTTAAGTATTCGCTTGTCATGCCATCTTTTAACTTTTTCCTTAAAGAGCCTAGCATTCTCATAGGCTTCACTCCTCCATTCATCTAAAGAACTTAAGTCAAATAATCTTTTCTCACCAGCGAGCTTACAATCTCTATTTAGTTCTTTCACTGCCTAGTAAGCTTTGTGTTCTAATTCTAAGGGTAGGTGGCAAGCTTTCTCATAAACCATTTTATAAGGAGACATTCCCATAGGATTTTTGTAAGCAGTTCTATAAGCCCATAAAGCATCATTCAACTTCTTAGCCCAGTTTTTTCTAGACCTATTAACAGTCTTTTGCAAGATAGATTTAATTTCTCTATTTGATAACTCTACTTGCCCGCTAGTTTGGGCGTGATAAGCTGAAGCAATTCTATGATTAACATCATACTTAGCGAAGGTCTTCCTAAAACCGCCATGAATGAAATGAGAACCCCCATCAGTCATGAGATACCTAGGCACTCCAAACCTAGGAAAGATAACATCCTTAAGCATTTTTAGAGAGGTTTCCCCGTCAGCACTTTTGTAGGAATGGCTTCTACCCACTTAGTAACATAATCAACGGCAACAAGAATATGAGTGTAACCCTTCGAAGGAGGGAAAGGACCCATAAATTCGAATCCCCAACAATCAAAAGGTTCAATAACTAGAGAGTAGTTCATAGGAATTTCATTGCGTTTAGAAATATTACCAACACGCTGACATTCATCACAAGATAAAACAAATTTTCTTGAATCTTTAAAAAGGGTAGGCCAGTAGAAACCTGATTGTAGTACCTTTTGTGCGGTTCTATCTCCTGTCCGATGTCCTCCATAGGCGCTACCATGACATTTACGCAATATCTCTTTTTGTTCATATTCTAGAACACACCTTCGCATAATACCATCAACTCCTTCTTTGTATAAGTGTGGGTCATCCCAACAATAATGCCTCAAATCATAAAAGAACTTTCTTCTTTGCTGAGCTGTAAAAGTTGGAGGCAAATACTTGGAGACAATAAAGTTAGCATAATCAGCATACCAAGGGCTTCCTCGCGAGCTCACCCCTACTGCGGCTAACTGTTCATTTGGGAAACTATCATTAATAGGCATAGGATCAAAAGAGATGTTTTCCAAACAAGATAAATTATCAGCTACAGGGTTTTCAGCACCCTTCCTATCTACTATATGTAGATCAAACTCTTGTAAAAGCAGTACCCATCTAATAACCCTAGGCTTAGCGTCCTTATTTGTCATAAGATATTTAACAGCAGCATGATCAGTATGAATGGTTACTTTTGAGTCCACAATAAAAGGCCTAAACTTATCATAGGCAAAAACAACAGCTAGAAATTCCTTTTCAGTAGTGGCATAATTCATTTGAGTAGCGTCTAAAGTCTTACTAGCATAATGGATAACATTTAAATTTTTATCAATACGTTGCCCAAGGATAGCCCCTACAGCAAAATCACTAGCATCACACATTATTTCAAAGGGTAAACTCCAATCAGGTGGTTGAACAATAGGGGATGTAGTTAAAGCCTTCTTAAGAGTTTCAAAAGCTTCCCTACAATCATCATCAAAAACGAAGGGTACATCTTTTTGAAGAAGATTAGTGAGAGGTTTTGATATCCTAGAGAAGTCTTTAATAAACCTCCTATAGAAACCAGCATGACCAAGGATACTACGAATACCTTTGATGTCTCTTAGACATGGCATCTTCTCAATTGCCTCAACCTTAGCTCTATCAACCTTTATGCCTCTTTCAGAAACTTTATGCCTAAGAACAATCCCTTCATTAACCATGAAGTGGCATTTCTCCCAATTAAGAACAAGATTAGTTTCTTCACATCTTTGCAAAACTTTATCAAGGTTGTGTAGAAAATTATCAAAAGAAGTTACATAGACAGAAAAGTCATCCATGAACACTTCTACAATCTCTTCACAAAAACCATGAAAGATAGCAGACATGCACCTTTGGAAAGTAGCAGGAGCATTACATAAACCAAAAGGCATACGTCTATAAGCATAAGTTCCATAAGGACAAGTAAAAGTAGTTTTCTCTTGATCTTGTTGTTTAACAGCAATTTGAGAGAAACCATAATAACCATCAAGAAAACAAAAATGGGTCTTTTTAGACAACCTTTCCAACATTTGATCAATAAAAGGAAGCGGGTAGTGATCTTTCTTAGTAACTTTATTGACCTTCCTAAAATTGATGCACATCCTATAGCCTACCACTATTCTTTGAGGAATAAGCTCATCATCATCATTAGGGACAACGGTAATACCTCCCTTTTTAGGAACACAATGAACAGGACTAACCCATTCACTATCAGCAATAGGGTAAATAATACCAGCATCAAGGAGTTTCAATACCTCATTCCTTACCACTTCCTTCATCTTAGGATTTAAACGTCGTTGGTGTTCCACTACTGGCTTCGCATCTGGTTCTATGTTGATAGAGTGTTGACATATAGTGGGTGAAATCCCTTTTAAATCATCCAGAGTATAGCCCATAGCTCCTCGATGTTTCCTCAAAACTTCCAGTGACCTTTCTTCTTCCTTCCCTGAAAGTTTAGCGCTAACAATAACAGGATATATCTTTTTATCATCAATATAAGCATATTTAAGATCATCAGGGAGAGGTTTTAGATCGAAAACAGGATCCTTTTTAGGTGGCATCGTGGTACCCAAGTCTTCTACAGGCAAGTCGTGCTTAAGCATCATAGGTTGATCACGGAGAATCCTGTCAATCTCATTCCTTTCTTCCATGAAGATTTCACTTTCATGACCTTCCATAAATTGCTACAAAGCATTGTTAGGAGCAAGAGAAATAGAAGCAAGTTGTTCAACCCTAAAATCCTCATTATGGGTTTCCTCTTCGCAAGGTTCTTTAGTAAATTTCGAAAAATTAAACTCATAAGATTCCTCGTCAAACTTAGTCAAGATTTTCTCCCTCTTGCAATCAATAATAGCTCCACGAGTACTCAAGAAAGGTCTACCAAAAATGATAGGATAAGTTTTACTAGCAGCTGAACCAAGTACTATAAAATCAGCAGGATACTTGATCTTACCACAAAGGACTTCCACATCTCGTACGATACCAATTGTAGAGATGGTCTCTCTATTAGCAAGATGAATAACCACATCAATTTCTTCCAACTCGCAAGGACTGATTTCATGCATAATTTGTCTGTTCATAAGGAATAACACTAGAACTTGCACCAATATCACATAAACAATAATAGCAATGATCACCAATTCTAACAGAAAGCACAGGAACACTAGCCTTTTTAGTTCTATTGGGATGTGAAACAATATTAGAAGCATCCTCACAAAAGACTATGTGCCCATCTTCTACGCTTTTAGTGACAAGGTCTTTCACAATTGCTACCACAGGTTCAATGTTTATTTGTTCATCAGGTTTTACAATTATTTTTTCACTTTTGGTGATTACATTAGTTATCATAGGATGGTCCTTTACCTTTTCGGGGAAGGGAATCTTCTCGATATAAGGTTCGGGTAAGATGGGGTCAATAATGCAATACTCAGCACTTCCAATAGGAGCATAGTCAACAATATCTTTGTAAGGTGCATGGTATTTGTTCCATCCCCTTTTTGGAATTTCGATATAGGAAGCAAAAGCTCTAAAGCAATTCATAATAACTTGCAAATCAAGACCATAAATATTACTAATATTTTGAAAATCATTAGTTCCCATAAAAGATTCAACGCATTCATAATCATAATTTATACCTGACTTTCTACCTTTGTCATTCTCCCAAGCTTCAGCATTGTCTTGAATACGGTCTAGAAGGTCCCATTTAGCTTCTTCTTCCATGCGAGTGAATGATCCAGCACAAGAAGCATCCAATAAATCCTTGTCATGTAGAGGGAGCCTTGCATAAAAGTTGTTGATAATAATATTGTTGGGGAGCTCATGAATGGGACATTTGAGCATTAGTAACTTCAATCTCCCCCAAGCTTGAGTTGTACTCTCTCCATCAAGAGGCCAAAAGTTATATATTTGATTCCGATCTTTATGAATCTCACTAGGAGGATAAAACTTTGAATAAAAGAGAGGCACTATTTCCTCCCATTCCAGAGCTTGACCATTCTTCAGCAGCTTATAGCATTCCTCAGCTCTTCCTTTCAGTGATAATGAGAATAACTTCTTCTTAACTTGATCTGTAGTAATACCTGCACACTTGAACAACCCGCATAATTCGTGTATAAAGAGCAAATGATCACCGGGATGAACAGTTTCATCCCCAACATAGTAGTTATCCATAACATGATCAATAATTCTTGTAGGTATTTTGAAAACATCTTTATCAGTAGGTGGTGGCTTATCTACTACCTTAGCAGTGGCAGTAGCATTAACAAATAAGAAACTCAGCGAATTATCCATAACGAAAATAAAGCAACTAGCAGAAGTAAACAATACTCACAGTAGAAGTTTCCTTTACCAGTTCCACTCTCCAATAGCGCTTCACTCCCTGGCAACGGCGCCAGAAAATAGTCTTGATGACCCACAAGTATATGGGGTGTATCGCAGTATTTTCAATAAGTAAGAGTGTCGAACCCAACGAGGAGCAGAAGGTGCTGGCTAGCGGTATGGATCAGGAATTCTCTACAAATACTTAGCAAACAGATTTTTAGGGGTTTTTGATAAAGCAAGTAAACAAAGTACGAGTAAATAAAAGACAGTAGGAATAAATGCAGTAAGTGGCCCAATCCTTTATGCAGCAAAGGACAAGCCGGTTGTATTTCTATAGATGACCAAACGTTCTCGAGGACACATGGGAAGACTGTCAAGTGCTTTCGCTTCATATAGTCGATTAATCTTCTCTACCTTGCTAAGTGTTGTGTGGGTGAACCTGTGCTAATGTACCGCCCCATCCAATACTAATACATACTTGTGATTATACCCCTTGCAAACATCCATAAGTACAAGAAAGTAATTAAGGTAGAAATCTAACCACAGCTTTAAACTTTAAGACCCTTACGTCCATTGTGCAATGGTTTCCTAACGGGGGTTCAGGTTTCTGTCACTCCGGCAACCCCTACGATTAGTAGCCAAATACACAATGCATTCCCCTAGGCCCTTATAGGTGAAGTGTCATGTAGTCGACGTTCACATGACACCACTAGAAGAAGTACACCACAACTTAAATAACAATCTATTGAATCTTTCTCAACGCAACTCCACTACTAACAACAAGACTTCTCCCATGTCCTCAAGAACAAAACGAACTACTCAAAAGACATCATATGGATCATGATCAGAGATGGAATAATGATGTATAACAATCTGAACATAAACAATAATTCAATGGTTCACTCAATAGCATCAACTACAAAGAGTAATCAACACCGGGAAAGTTTCCCCTATGAACTATAGCAAGATTCAACCAATTGTTACAGCAATATGGAGATGGTGATGAGGGTGCTAATGGTGATGATGGTGGTGATGATGATGATGAACCCGATGAAGTCCAGCTTGATGGTGGTGTTGATGGCGATGATCTCCCCTCTCCGGGAAGGAATTCCCCCGGCAGAAATTTGTCTGCTGGAGAGATCTTTCTCTCTCGGTGTTGTCCGCACCGCAGAGGCGGCGGAATCTTTCTGTGGTCGCTCCCCGAGTCTTAGGGTTTCGTGGGGATGATATACGCCAGAGGGGAGAGGCTGGAGTGGGCCAGGGCGGCCACACCACTCCCAGGCGCGGCCTAGGCCTGCCCGCGCCATGGGATGGTGTGGGCCCCCTATGGCCCACCTCCACTCCTTCTTCTGGCATCCTGAGTCTTCTGGAAAAATAGGATTTTCCGTATATTTTCCCGGATTTTCTGATCTTCGCGAATTTTGCCTCCAAACAGCACCTTTTCCATCAGAATCCTGACTGCAGCGGTCCATGCTCCAAAAGTCATCAACCATGCAAAAATAGATGAAATAACATAAGTATCACCTCTCAATACGGAATATATCAATGAATAATAGTGAATTAAGACATAGAATAGTGATGCAAAATGGACGTATCAAATCCCTAGCGTTCTCTTTCCGCCAAACCCTAAGTCCTTCTTCATGGACATTGTCAAGATCTCCCCTCGTCAAAATTTCTGAAGAATATTGGATCTGAATGCCAGAAGCCAAATTTACTGATATATATAGTGGACCAACATGTTGTACCAACGATTCCCATGTTTTATGAGTTTTTAAACTTCCTAGCTAAGTCTTCCCATTTGACCTAATGACTTTATGTCAATTTATATAAATTAGGCAAAATTTGAAACTACAAGTAAATTGAAGGTTTCTTTGAAAGTTTTACGAAAACTATTTTGGAGGTACCCATCGAGGGGTCACAATTTATATATTAGAAAACACCGAGAGTTTTGGCGATAGGTTCAACTTCTTGCTAAGATTTTGCATCTTGACAATTTAACGAAATTAGGTCAAACTTGAGCTACAAGTATGCGCGATAGATTGCTCTTGAATTAAATGAATTTTCAAAGGTAGATCGGTGCATGTTCTTGTAGTAAACAATGTCGTTAGTGTGAGTTTCCAACTATCAGGAAAGAACATTCTATTCTACATTTTCCGAGTGGAGACGAGTGACGTTGTTCTTTTTCGTAAATATAAGTCTGTAGAATATTGGATGTGAATGCCACAAGCCAAGTTTACAGACATATATAGTGGACCAACATGTTGTACCAGCGATTCCCATGTTTTATGAGCTTTGAAACTTCCTAGCTAACTCTACCCATTTTAATGACTTTATGTCGATTTATCGAAATTAGGTCAAATTTCAAACTACAAGTAAATTGTTTGCTTTGAAACTTTTACAAAAAAGATTTTAATTTGGAGATACCCAACGAGGGGTCACAATTAATATACTAGAAAACAACGAGAGTTTTGACAATAGGTTCAACTTCTTACTAAGATTTTGCATCTTGACAATTTAACGAAATTAGGTCAAACTTTAGCTACAAGTAAGGGCAATAGATTGCTCTTGATTTAAATGTCATTTCAGAGGTAGATGGGTGCATTTTCTAGTAGTAAGCAGTGTCATGGTTGTGGGTGTCCAACTACCATGAAAGAACATTCTCAATTTTCTCACTAATGATGAGATCGTTCTTTTCCATAATGCTGGTGCGAAGAATAGTGGATTTGAAAGCCACAAGCCAAGTTTTGGGACATATATAGGGGATCAACAACATGTCATACTTGTGATTCCCATGTTTTAAGAGTTTTCAAGCTTCCTAGCTATATAACTCCACTCACTTGAATAAATTTATGTTAATGTGTCGAAATAAGGTCGAATTTGAACTACAAGTAATAAATTGTAGGTTGCTTTGAAATTTTTATGAAAAAGATTTTGGAGGTACCCATGGAGCGGTCAGTTAATGTATTAGAAACCACAAAGAGTTTTGATGATTGGTTCGACTTCTAGCTAAGATTTAGAATCTTGAAAATTTTGAACCCCTTTTGAAAACGATCACATGAGAAATAAGGAGAGAGGTGAAATGATTTTTCTATTTTCTTTGGGAAACCCATAAGCTTTTGAGGTGCACCTTAGGCTTAAAGATAACTTTATTTTCTCCACACCGTATAAGGTGAACCTTAATTAGCGGATGTCACATAAGCCTTAAGGTGTGCCTTTTATACATTGTGGATGTCCTTAGGGCATCACCTATGTATGTAAAAAAACCTTGTTGATAAGATGGCTCCCAACATAACCGTGAAATGAATATGAGTTGGAACTTGCAAATTTGCATGATTGTATAACATCATCCTCCCAACATGATGTAATGTATCTCATAATTTTTTGAAACTCCTAAGTAGGATATCCATTCTTCTTCGAGATCCTGCACATTGGGAGTATGGCCATGGATGATCAGTTGAGGTGTTGGATTGAGGGAGTACGGCCTTGGATTCTTGAACAGAGAGAGAGCATGGCCTACCAATTTTCAATTATTTCATGGACCATGACCAAATTCAAAACCAAAATAAGGCGGTAAAATATCCCGCATATCCGGATATAGTTCGTGCCCAAAAATTTCAAATACTTCAAAATTCCCATTCGACCCCTTTTGAATTCGGTGGGTGGGAGATTCACTCGTATTTTTCCCAGTATAGTGCTAGAAGTACCTAAACCCTACCCCCTCTCTCCTCCAGGAATACGTCACCAGCCGAAACATCCCCGCTGCACTTTAGCCGGCGTACCCGCCACACCTAATATGCTCAACAAACCCTCTTGTTCGGCGTGCTGAGCACATCATCGTCTGCCTAGGATCTGCTCCACGGACGTCATGGTCCAGCGCTCTGCTCGTAACCTCGCCCTCCCAAGATCTTCTTCCCTGTCGTCGACACCCACTACGACTGTAGTAGCTTCGGTGACCTCGACGTGACCCGTGAGGATGCGGAGGAGGCCTAGATGCCGCCCCAACCGAGGTAAAACTAGATCTACCTATGCGATTTGTTTGTTGGCAATGTATTGTATTCGTGCTAAATTTCCTAACTAACAGGTTCTTTACTTGATATACCTGTTATCTACTAAATTAACCCATTGTGGTTAGGCTTAAACTCCATGCATTGAACTATTTTTATGTACTCCCTCCATTTCAAAATATAAGATGTTTTAGCTCTGTGAAGAAAATGTATCTAGACTTCTTTTAGTGTGTAGATTCACCCCAAACCTGAGTGAACCTATGTACTAAAAGAAGTCTAGATACATTTGCTTCACAAAGCTAAAACATCTTATATTTTGAAACGGATGGAGTATATTTCTTTGTGAATTATTAGTCACTTAACATATTTGTTTACATTCTCAGCTATACCTGTCCACATGAGATATGATTATATAATATCTCTCTCATTCATCGATTTATGAACTATAGTATTTCCATCGTGCTATTGTCCTGCTATCCTATACTACACGTTTACACACGTCATACTATTTGACCATTATGTATTGTCGATTTGATCCCTCTTAACATGTAGCTCAAACTATTTGTTGTTATTATGCAAGGAGCAGCCTCAGTCTGCACACAATACATAGAGTGAATGGCTCCTATAATCTCGTAAGACCCCATCACTTTTGTTTCACTTCATGCCAATGTATATCATGTTGGAACCTATTTGTATTTATAGTTGTCCTTACCTTTATGCAAAGAAGCAACAATGGAGTACATACTCTGCCCGTCCACACGAGCCGCCTTAGATCTCATCTAACACCTACCGTAAGCCCCCCACCCGAAGTTTGACAGCCAAAGTTTGGTCCTTGCCATATTTGTTTTGCTTAAATTTACCACTTGTATTTCTTGTTTTCATTTTTTTTGCCAAAAATCGGCGTTAAACATTTTAGCCCCACTATGGTCTACTTTTGTTCCATGTTCTTAGTTCAATTTCCTAGATATGGAGAGGCCGAGTGTATTGAATCTTAGTTGGCTGATAATAAGAACAAGGCCACACTAGCGATGGGATCGTGTGTAATACACATGTATCATAAGGAACTTTGTGCACTTCATCTCACTCTTCTATCTACTGTGTATCATAGTTATATGAACTGGCTATTTTAATACGAGGCACTTGATGATTTAGTTTGTTGTTCTCAGACCACCGAATTGCTGAAATTATCTGGCTTTTCATGAATAACTCAATGTATGATTGTTTGATTCATTGTTTATCTGAAATTATCTGGCTAGTATATTGGAGGCTCACAATTGATGTGTTTTTGTTGGATGAGTTACTCTTTTGTTTGTCTATGATTAAATTAGTGGCAGATTTTGTTGTGTAGTGTTTGGCTAGTTTATATATGAAAAACAGAATGGCTTAGTTTTCATATTCATGTTTTGCACATTCTAGTTTGAGCAGTCTGCATCAGGTACTTTGGTTGATTGATCGCATTGTTATTTGAAATGAACTTGTAGTTTGTTTCCCAAGTATGTTTTTTAAGTAACTTGTTTTTTCTTGGTCTCAGCCATCTTCAAGTAGAGCAATCATTTCACAGAGCAGCACATGCTCGCATCACTCCATGGTGCCAGCTGGTCCAGTTATTCAAGAAGAAATTGATGGATGAGCCACCACTGTTAATTGCTTCCTTCCTTATATATTACTTTATTGACACATTTAAAATTCATGGTGGTGTGATTGCATGGTAATGCTGTTATAACTTGTTTTGTGTTTGTTTCAAACCGCAATGACCCTCTAAATGCTGAACAAAGACTCGCTTCTCAAAGTTTAGATTTTGTTTCACACAGCAGCAGTGACAATACCTACTGCTCATGGTACACCGCTTCGACTGATCCTGTTATTCTAACCAAAAGATTATTTGAGGATTCCCTCCAAGATGCCCGTGATATTGTTGAGCAAGAAGCCAACAAAATAGATTCAGTAATCACAATAGCACGCAAAGACTTATACGCATTGAAAAATAGGCAAGCTTTGACGCCAAACACACTTAATAATCTCATCTACAGCTCTCATGGGAAGCCAGTTGTTACATGTCTCGCGATGCAACCTCCATAGAGACCTTTTCTGTAACACCAGTTATGGTGTTTTTTAGTTGTCTAGACTCTGATGCAACTTTTATGCTTCATTTTATTACTGCCAAGTTTACTAAGGATTGTAATAATCTACTATAATTCGTAGTTGCAAGTTGTTTGAGGATTGTACAAACCAAGCATCTATCAGAATTACTACACATACATCAAAAAAAGTGAAATTGTAAGAGGTACAACACGGGCACCATAGAACTTGCAAAATTCATAGATGTTCACCCAACAAAGTGAACACATAAAGAGTTGACCTGAAGAGAATACATCAGGAGCAGACTCACACAATCCATCAATCTGATGGATAGCCGTCATAGTAATCGTAGTGGGTGGTACCATCCTCGCCATAAGGCGGCACCATCTGCAGCTCAGAATGCTCGATGATTCTACAATACTCCGCCAGCAATCGATTGAGTTCGAAATGACAGTCATTGATCCATAATCCTCCTACTCCATACCCATATACAACCCTTGGATCCTCTTACCATGCAAGAGCCTCAAAGTTGTAAGATCTAATCTCGGATAGGTCCGCATAGTATATGTTGCCGGCCTGCACCGTGGGTACCCTGGCACTGTCGACGCATACGCACCGATTGTCAGCAACGAAGAGAGCACGACTTCCGATGCCTCTAACCGGATGAAAGGACACGGTTCTGGGTATCAACCCGGTAAACAATCGGCCTACCGCCGTAGACCGGTCCACTCACAACGAACAGCAACTCCCCCATTGGACTCGACAAGGTAAAAACAATTCAATGGGAACTGGTAGCCCAGAACAGGGCTTACAATAGTGGTATGCATCTCCAGGGTTCGTGGAGAGCACTACAGCTAGAAATCTCCATGAGCAGCATCACACATAGTCAAGAGGACAGACTCGTATCTGTCTGCGACGAAAACATCACCGGTGTAAGAAGTCATGCTCCGGAGTTCCCTGAAGTCATACGGCGAGTACCACCCTTCACCAAAGACCGGGCGACTTCCTTCCTCCGTGCCCTCATGTACCCACTAAATGGTGGTGTTCTGATGGTTTGATGTAAACACCATCAATGAAGGGAACATCATCACAGCGATAGAAGCCACCTGCTCGGTCCGTATCTCCACCCTCAGGCGCTTGATAGTGCCCGAGAAGGGGTTGTACAACCGGATCTTGTACGGCTGCACCCTATTTCCAAGTACAAGGAGGCCGCTCGTTGTGCTACCGACATAAAAGTACCTTCCAGAGAGAGAGAGAGAAAGGAGAAACAGAGATTTAGTCAAGGTAAACATATTGAAATTCAATTAAGGTAAACCATGGAGCAAAACCCTAGGTAACAAGTGGATGAAGAAACAGAACTTGAAAAACAGATTGTCTAGGATGTGAATGCAAAAAAGGATAGCATATATATACAGATGAATATCAAGAAAGCACCTGCGAATAACTCGGCTAATCTTCTTCTCAAGATGGCGACCAGTTCTCACATTCAGCAACATGATGGTGGTGTCGTCTACCAGACACTCTTCTGACAACTAGTGCTCTAGAACAATCCAGTTGGCTGGCATAAAGCGCTCCTCCGTGAAGCCACGCCAGGTGCTGCAGACTACCCGGAAGGCAGTGTAGTAGTTGAATTCGCCCATCGAAAGGAAGATGTCACCTATATTATGGACGAGTCCCTCAGGGAGACCAGCCCATGGCGATTCCTCTTGCTTCTTGCCAGCCATGGATGATGGCGTTCGTATGGTCTCGGTCCCGTCGACTAGCACAGGAAGCGGTTCCAGAGACACACATTTAAACAAAGGCCTATGAAAGCCAAGCGAAGTGTGTGGAAACAAGATGATGGCATGCACACAGCCACCGCAAGTGCGTTTTATCAAACTGGCACGGGCACACGCATGTGCACACACACTAATTACGAGACAATGGTCATGCACACCAGCGTACGACTCCTGGGAGCACGCGAATGTCTAGGTGTAGGATGATCTACTAGTAGGAGTAGTAGTATCATAACCTCATTGTATTTAATTACCCCAAAATCTAAGGAGAAAACGTGCGCTCCCTGGTCCCTCAAGGCACACGCAAACACAGAGTATTTTCCATTTTTTGCATGGCATATTTCATTTTTCAGTTTCGCTTTTCGGCTGTGCCGTTGGATGCTCACCGTGTGGCTGGATGGGGTGTATGCTCCATGGAGCTAAAAACCTCATGTTCGCTCAATAGCACGGTCCTTAATTATTTCTACAGCCTCAATTGCTAGGCCAGAGGACCAATTAATGCTCCTAGTTTGGCTTAATTACTCCTAGTTGACCAAAAATATGAACCACCACGTCATGTAATGCTCCTGGCCGCTCATGTTGTTAAAACGGGAGTGCATCCATTGGCTTGCATATTTTCAATTAGATATGGTGGACATGTGCATTGGGTGGATTTTAGGATTACTACTGCATGTAATAACTAGCGATAAAGCGAATAGGTGAGTTAATTCTCCGAACTAAGTAGTACTAGTATTTCGGGAATACTAATCTGACCTAGTAGTAATACTGAACACAAGGAGTACCTCAAGTGTGGTTATATGAATGATTAGTTTATGTGACTCTCGACCATGAATTCTTGACCAGATAGCCATATGTTCTACCACCTTTGTTTTACTACTACTAGTAGTAGTACATGGACGTTAGCAAAATTCAAAATCTCAATCGAGCGACAAAATCACACACCCCGACTTCAAAGCATTTCTCGCCTAACCATTTAAAACTTTGAGCAAAAATCTCCCACCAGGGAGTACCATTTTTATATTATTATTATATGGATGCTAGCTAAATTCAAAATCTCAATCGAGCAGCAAAACCGTACAGCGACTTTGAAGCATTTCCCGCCCCTCCGTTTCAAAAACTTTGAGGCAAAATCTCCCACCAGGGGAGTACCATTTTTGTATTATTATCATATGGGCGCTAGTCAAATTCAAAATCTCAATTGAGCGGCTAAACCATACACCGACTTTGAAGCATTTCCTGCCCCTCTGTTTCAAAAACTTTGAGGCAAATCATCCCACCGGGGCAGTACCATTCTTATATTATTATTAGATGGGCGGTCGCCAAATTTAAAATCTCAATCAAACGGCAAAATCACATACTGACCTTGAAGCATTTTGCGCCCCTCTGTTTAAAAAAAATTTGACTTCAAAATTCCCATTCTACCCATTGTTCTGATGCCCTATCGGCAAGCTAAAGTCGGTAGCTTGGGGGGACGATCGTAATTATGTTTCTATTCACCTCATTAGTCCTGATTCGTGCAGATTTTTCTGCTGGTTCTTCCAAAAATCCCAGCCTCCTCTCCCACGCCCTGACCTCCACGACCACCACGCGCACCGGCTGGTGGCAATTCCACGGTGGCCGGAGCCGCTTGAGCTGCGGTCTCGTGCACCGCTGCGGAGCCGCTTCACCGATGCTCACCCACCGGATCTAGTTCACCAGGTCTCTTTGCCACTACACCGGAGCTGCAGTGTTGTTCACCACACTGATGGGGTCATCGACCCCCCAAACTCTTCTTCCCGGCCATCGAAAGCTACCCAACCATACCGGATCCGCTTCATTGGTGTACACCGGACGTGATCTAGTTTAAGGAGTTCCATGTCCACCGCTCTAGATCAGCTGCTCAGCCGTCACCGTTCACTGCACTGGATCTGCCTCAGTGACGATCTCATCCACCGTGCTCAATCCGGCATCAACCGCCCATGATTTGCTTCCCCCATGCAAATAGCCACAACAACCACAGCACCCTCGGTGACTTGGACGTCACCCGCATGGCACCGATGATGCTTAGACGCCTCTCCGACCAAGGTTAACTAAATCTCCAACCTGTTTTTGTTTTGTCAGCAGTATAGCAGGTTCAAGCCTGTCGTAGTGAACTGCATTTTTGTAATCGTGCTAGTACATACAAGTCACTTGGTATGCATGTTCTTTGTTCTAGTACATACCAGGTCATTAGACATGTTGGTTTGCATTCGCTGCTCTACAAATTTCAAGTCATGCACATGTCTGTTATTTTTTCATGCACATGTTCTTAGCTACTCCATACAATAGTAATTGCCTGCTACCATGTAATTCTTCCAAAATCTGAAGTCAGTGTAAAATATTAGTGTGAATTCCCTGCTCTATAGTTATTGAATCTATCTGGTTCATCATGAGATCAGTTCCTGCTATTATTTCCTCCTTGGCATCGTTCTTCTATCCTGTAGTAGCCGTTTAAACTCTTCGTACTAATTCAATTATAATTTTGTTGTTGACATCTGGTTCTTCAAAAGCTGCATCACTAACTATATTATTTTTCTTGCATAGAGCTCAAAATGGAAAAATGAACATGTTGGTTTGCATAGCCTATTCTACAAGTTCACAAGGGATGCCATTACTTCCTCATCTGGTGCTGGTTTGTCCTGAGTAACGACATAACTGTCCTCTACTATGTAGTTCACTCGTGGTTTGCATTCCTACTATAGAAGTTCTCTTTTGATACCATTATAATTTCTATCTGGTTGATTCTTAGCTATGATAGTAACTACATGCCATTGTATAGCTCACCGCAAATTCTGAGTAACCCAAGGACTCTTGCATTCTAGTAGATACCACTGCTTCCTTATATATTTTCTGAAATGACCTGGCTATTTTATATTTGCTGAAATTCTAAAAAACACTTTGTTTGATTGCTCATTTCATTCTAGGCACACTTGTCTAATGCTTGTTTGTCCTGTTCTACAGGTTCACGAGCGACGCTATTATATCTCGCATCTGATTCCGGTTTGTCCTAAGCAACGACATAACTATCCACTACTATATATAGTTCATTCGTGGTTTGCATTCCTGCTCTACAAGTTCTCATATGATGCGGTTATAATTTCTACCTGGTTCATTCTTCGCTACGATAGTAACGGCATGCCATTTTGTAGCTCAGCGCAAATTCTGAGTCACGCAACGTCTTGCATTTTAGGGTATACAACTGCTTTCATATATATTCGTTGAAATGACCTGGTTAGTTTTTATTTGCTGAACTTCTAAGCCACACACACACATTTTTTGATTGCTCGTTTCACGGTAGGCACACTTGTTTAATGTAGTGCTTGCTTGTCATGTTTCTTTGACGTATTGGTCAATAATTGAACCATTGACCAGTTGTAAACTCCAGTTCATAGCTCCTGCCATATAAATCAAATGAGTAGTTTGTCTTGTTTTATGAATTAACTTGTTATTACTTAGTTTCAGACTGCAATTATTGATATTACCATCAAAGAGGGGGCTGCAAGGTCATGTCTCCTCCAATGCAGCTGTCGTACTCAAAGGAAGATGTTGGTGATCGATTGAGAAAGCAAATTGAGGACTCTGCTATCAGCTCGATTGTCAACTGAAATGCCGAATTTTCTTTTCTTTGAAATGATAATGTGTAATAATTTTAAAAAAATTGCAGCTCCTGTAATATTTAGATAACTCGCATATGCCATGTAGGCATTTAGTTGACACCGTCCACATATGGCGGTAGTCATTACCAACTACGCCAGCCAGGTCGATTAGGGAACGATATTGTGCTTTGTTATTGGCCTGTCTTGTATTCGGCCGACGATGAACAGTAAAAGATGCTCGCTAATTACAAACCTTTTATGATATTGACATGGGCTTTAGAAAGGCCGAAACTGTAAAATACCGTAAACATAATGGGTCGGCCCACATGTGGGAATATATAATAGTAATAGGCCGTAATAGTAACATGCTAGAACAGTAGAAGGCCAGAAGAGAAACAGGACATAATAGTAACATGCACACCACTAAAAAGCAAGAAACTTCAAAAGGATAAAACAATAAGGGCTTGTTTGATTCAAAGGAATGACATAGGAATTTAGCAAGATTTTTTCCCTTGGGAATTTTTCCTTTGTGCACCGTTTGATTTGTAGGATTGGAATATTTAGGGATGCATAGGAATTTTTCCTATAGGATTGCATTGCAGTATGTTTTGAAGGAAAATTTTCCCTCCACTCAAACCTCCTGTTACATTTCCTTTGTCTTCCCTGTGAATCAAACACTACTTGAGAAAAATTTATGTAGTTTCAAATCCTATAGGATTCAACTGGGCGTGACGTTCTAATCCTTCGGTTTTCCTATTCCTGTGTTCTGAGAATCCTACGAATCAAACTACCCCTAAGAGGCTAGAGGATTAACGGGTCATAACAGTAAAGGACAAAATAGTTAAAGGCCATAACAGTAACGGGCTAGAAAAGTACCGGCCCGAGAAAATTCCTGTCAAGAACAGTAACAGGTCGACAAAATTACCAGTCCAGAACAGTAACAGGCCAATTGTCGTTTGAACCATTAACGGTCGGAATAGTAAAAGACTAGAACAGTAACGTACCATCTCAAAGAAGGACCAGTATTAGGCGGCCCACAACGGGCTGCGAGAACTGTGATGGGCTGACAACATGCCGTAACAGTATCGGACCGACTAGGCGCAGGCTGCTACTGGGCCACACGGTGTTGGACCAACTTGGACCTTTTGTAGGCCGAAACAGTACCAGGACTAAAACTTCACGGGCCTCTGTTGGCTGCATTATTGGGCCCATTTCAAGTTGTGCAGGGCGAAATAGCAATGGTCCGTCTTCATATTAGGCTCTCCTCATGGGCCAGCTCACTTAGTAATTAGCAGGCCTTGTTTGGGCCTGGCTTCTGCCACGGTTTCTTTGTCCGTTACCGGTCGTAACGGCGGTAGCCACGAGGCAGTTTGCATGACGTCGGCAGTCAATGCGGCTGGCAAACAGATCTACGACGGAACATGTTTTTGTGGCTGAAGGGTGCGATCCGCCACGGTCAAAAAACACGTGATAGATTCTTTTGTGATGGGGCTTTTACCATGAAGGTTATCCGTCGTAGAGGACTTTTTAACCATGAAAAATGGGCTTTTAACCACAAAAATCGTCCGTTGTAAAAGCTAGCTTTTCTTATAGTGAGAGATCTAACATGCAATTCTAAACTTGTTAACTTGCCAAAATGCATATGTACTGGATGTCATGAATAAGGGGCTTTGAACCTGATTATTTTGGCATGATAAATTGATGGTGATGCGTATATATACATAAAACAAGTCATTATGACAACTGTATATGTGTGTGAGTATTTATGTGTGTACCCAGCCCAAGAACTGAGAATTGCATGAATAAAGTTCCTAGAATACTAGATGAAAACAGAACTTGGAAAACTCCTACCTAATCAAAATATTCTCTCTCTCACCCACATATCACATCAGACCACACATACCAAGCAAGATATCAATATTCTTGTGATGCTTCATCTCAAGAATACATGCTCTAACCTCGAGTATTTCATGCGCATTATACAGTCAAAAATCAGTTATCCTTAATTTCAATCACTTATTGAAAAGAGATACAACATCTAAAACAACAACAATGTGCCCCTACATAAACAATGTGCCAGTGAGGATTCGATTAGTTAAAAGATATTTCGGTTGATGCAACAATTGATGCCTAAATGTTCTCATGATAAAAACAGATAAAAGTATAAGAAGTATGAGAAGATCAAAGATATCTTAGGATTGAAAAAATGTAAGGGCTAGACTAGGTAAATGGACATGGGATTTGTTCTAAACAAAGAACAAGAATAATATTATTATCATCCCAGAAAGCAATGATACAGTGATACACTTACACAAATTATAACTATGCTAGCGCAAAGTGCTAGATATGAACCAAAACATGCAGTATCAAGTAGGTAGATAAATACCAATACCAATGCTAAGTAACAGACCGTTCAAACAAAGTTAGCTCGAACTAATTAATCTTGTACAAAATATTCTGATCAAAAACCTACTAATAGTACTAGGTAGAAGGGTACTACAGTTCCAAGAATAAATAGGTCTTGAACCTCCGTATAGCTCAAGACCTACAAAGTAGATGTACTGCATCATAACTGCAGCTGTCTTATTATTGCAAAGTACATTAGAGCTACCAGCATGTCAATTAATTTTCCTGAATACATGTATATTTTTCCCGTGGATTAGTGAGTACAAGTTCAGGTGGTCACCACAGCTTTGATGACGATGGAGTATCATAGGCCACAAAACGGAGAGTGAGAACATATAAAGCTATCCTACTTTCCTACCAAAATATTGTTCCAAATATTGAAGGACATGGCACAAAGGATAAGAACATGTCAAGCTATCCTATCTGATCCGTAAATTTTTGTCAATTATATAATACATGAGCACAACTCCTATAGCATCCATCAAATTGTTTGATCTGAAGAAACATACGCATGATAATATTTCACACTAATGAACTAACTTCTCTACAGAGCCAAGTGATAGAAATGCCTTAGTTGTAGGGTGAGTAAGACGCCTTGGCTTGCATGTCTTCGTATGGCGTATCACGAGTCAGCATCACACATCGAAGTATACAAGTTGCATGGACAAAGCACACTGTGTTTGCGATTACCTAACTAGATTGCCATAAAATAGACCTTGTGAAAGCAACCTGGTATAGTTTCTTGAACGATTGAAAGAATGGTGGCCTTAGAAAGAATACTACGGGAGTTTCAGGATCAGTCCATGCATATAGAAGCACATCCATGCCAATCTGAAAAGTGATAATTTCATAAACATATTGGATCAGGTATATAATTCAGAACTTCCTTCAAGGACTAAGTATATAATTCAGAGCTGGTCTAGGCACACAACAACATTGCATTGAAGAAAGAAGGAGAACTCTGAACACATTTGCATCATTGTAGTTGAAAATATAAGTGCACAAAAAAACTAATCTTTCAGTGACAACTCTAAACTACTTGCAGTCTGAACTTCTCATGTCTCATATTACAATAAACTTACAATAAAGCACCATTGTTTTTCAAATTGAATTTTAGGTTACATACAGAATCCTAGATCCATCCATCAAGGACATAATTTAGCATTGGACAACCACACGTCAACATTTGATAACAAGGTTGTGTTGAAAGTAGTGGCTATCCTACATTCTCGTATTCCTAGTCCAAAACATTCTATTTCTACTCAGCTACGTGTGTTCTTTTCTACATGATAGCAACTGAAATCTTCACAAAAAGCAGCATATTTTATCTCCATGAACAATAAAAATATAGGAAAATCTTGGTTGTTGGTGATTGCTAATTGTTGAGCACATCATTGCTTCTAGTGTGGAGTGTGAACGATCAGTTGAAGTTAATGAGCGGAGGAACCACATGGGTTAACATAGGAGATGCACCGCCGCTGCTGGTCCGTGCCCTCCTCTCCTTCAAATGGCGCCAGTCCGGAGCGCCTCAATAGCACCATAGACCTCTAGAAGATAAGGTCGCTCACTGCGCCGGGAGGAACGGCGGTGTAGGGTACAAGGACCCTAAGATCCCTCTCTGCCCCCTGATGTGTACCACCTCGACGGATCTAGCCAGCCTGATGGTCTAGGCAACGAGCTCCGGAGAGAGGGAGAGCTCCAACCCCATCTCAACCAACTACACAGGGACAACAATGAATCAATTTAAACCATCTGAATTCCACATACTAGTAGTAGCAAGTAAGAACTAGAGAGGATTGGAAAACACACGGTGAGGTTTACCGAGCTAGACCTGACGACACAGAAGGCAAGGACGACGCGTAAGGGACAATGCGGATGATGTTGATGGCGTAGAAGGCCATGGGAGGACCGATCCTGCCACTGTGAGGCCGTGGAGCGACGAGTTCTCAAAGGCAGCTTGTAGGGGCTTGCTAGGTTTCTCGCATGGTGTTGTCTCCAGATCGATATAGGATGATAGGTCTGTGGTGTTAGCACTAGATTGGGGCTTGAGAGGAGGTAGATGTGGGACGATGAAGGACATGCGAGATGCAATGAGGGTGGCGGCACTGTGGATCAAAGATCTAGGGAAGTAGAGGTGAGATGCAGTGTAGAGAATAAATAGGCGGCGTAATAGGAGGGGGCAAGGCAGGGAGGCACAGACGTATGTGGCGGCTGCATCTCGGCGGCCTTCCGACCTGTTACCAGCGTCGCGCGTGGTGGACATTGTGGGGTTGGAAGTAGGGAGCGGCTAGGGTTTGACCGCTAGGGGGAGGTGGGGATGAGAGGCGAATGGATGGGGATGGCCTTGATGGGGATTGTCCAAACTGCCCATTTATTTTTCTCTTTTGGTGGGGCGTTTCAGTCATTTTCTCTTTTGGTGCCTATTTTCGAAATTTGCGGGAGGATGCGGGAAGTGAAGGCGGGATGATTTTGGCAGTTTGGGAAATTTCAAAAGGGTTTTGGCCCTTTGGGATATTTCAGAAGGATTTTGGCTTTTTTTTGTTGCATAGTTCATCTAAATTTAGCCCATATTAGGCACACAAATGTCTCTTGGCATGACACACAAATATTGTCTGACGAAGTTTTCCTTTTCATCGCACAAAAAATATTTTTTATTTTTGGAGTGCCAAAAATGGGGCATTTTGTGAATCAACCACCAAGTGAAAATTCAAAATACTACCACCCTATATTTTAAAATTGGCACTTGGATATGACACGTAGGAAAAAATTGACAGATATGACACGTAGGCAAAATTAACACATGGACATGACACATAGATAAAACTGGTTAGTTGGCAGTCTAGTCGTTTTAATGAATCGTGTATTAGCAGTAACGACCATTTAAATTGGTCGTAGTCGCCTTAAATTAAGGTCATAGAACAGTGCTATCTATATTATGACCAATTGGTGTAATCAAGTTATGACCTTTCTCTAAAAAAAAGTCGTTTTTTTCAAGGTTTGGACCCTCTGAAATGGCCTACAACCATTTGATTCAAAATGGTCATAGATCTATGGAAAAAAAAACATGGTTGTTAAGAAAAGGTCACTAGTTGACATATTTTTTTAGTGTAACCGTAGTAATGCATAAACTATTCCAGGCATGCTTGCTTTCCAGACTACTTCAACATCCTGCTGTTACATCACTACGCCTATCCGAAAGGTAACAACCATCTGACAAAGGTACCAAGAAGTACACAATACTGAATATATCTACATCTCTCTTCTCGATCAAGTATTTTCAGACTCATTAACTAAAACCATCTGGTGCTCAACACCATGTTCAATTTGTTGGTCAGATTACCTTATCCACTAACTTCTACAAAATATCAATTTATAGGGAGAATCCTACAGTAAATATTACTCACTAAGATGATCACTACAAACAGCTGGTGTTATCTACCTTTCACCGATGCGGGGAAAGAACATGCCCTGATGACAATGCATAGGAGCGCGATAAATACTCAGGCATAAATGCAGGACCAAGGTATATTAGTACTATTACAAGCCTTCTTCTTACTCTTGGCTTTGCAGAAGCTAACCGTAGAATATACAGGTCTCCCCCAGATACATGATTGTAGCTGCTGGAATTGCCATTGATGCTAGAAATTCAAGTAATATAGCCATTGGAGAATCCATTTTTATAACCCAAGGAGTCCAAAAAGCAAGCAAAGGTGAAATGCTACAAATTACATTCCAATTGAGCTATCAGTCGGCAAAAAAGATGCTATCACGACCTATATGTCCCTAACCACTAGAGTAATCTATTTTAAAAATTATTGCAAATTGGACCATTACATCACTCGAGATTATTTATACTTATATTCACGATAACTACATGTCACTCTTATTCCAATTGTTTTATTTACCTTTAGAATTTTTTTCTATCCAATATGCCTTCCTATGCTAACAAATATCCACTTTTATGTAGGCCAGGAGAGAAAATATGCAGACTACGTTGGTCAATGATGTCACCCTGCAGCTATCAATGAAAAGTTGGGAATACAGGGACCAGCAGATGCAAAAAAAAAAGAGGTATGCTTAAAATTTTCTTCTGCATAAACCATTTTACCTCTAGGATACAATTTATGTACTATTCATTCTACCAAAAAAGATCTATCCAGCACATTGATCTAACACAAATTTTATTCTGCAATGCCCATTAAACAGGTATTTCACTAAATACTATAGGCTCCTCTCATTGCTCTTTATGTAAGAAAGATACATTAACATTTCTTTTTGCATTTCAGGGCAACACAATGGAAGGGTGTGTACTGGCCAACCCCATTGGTCAATTCAGGGAACAAATAAAGAAAAGCTCGATCAACAAGTTTTGGTCTTTGTTCTTACTGATGAAGGAAAGAAATACAAGAAAACAATGTATGCTCAGGGTTACGCGAGTCATTCTTGGTAAAGAACCTGTAATCCGTTGTGAATCTATCCATCATCGACTTTATAATCTTCATAGCATCCATTGTTTTGCACCCATGGAAAACCGGATCAACTTCTTGCTTAATTATACGTGGGTTAGAACAAATTTGTCTCCATGGGAGCGGCGTTGTCGCCGCTGAAAGATCACGGATGTCGCCTAGAGAGGGGTGAATAGAAGGTTTAAAACATTAACAAGAATGACTTAAAAATGGCGGAATAAAACTAACATTTTCTTTTGTCAAGCACAAAGTCTAGATATACTAAGGTTCACATATGTGCACCAACAACTTATGCTAAGCAAGACAAGCAACAATGTGATAGACAGATGGATTACTTCAAGCACGAAGGCTATCACAATGTAAAATGCATAAGTAAAGAGCTCGGGTATAGAGATAACCAAGGCACGCAGGGACGACAATGTTTTACCGAGTTCTTCCCAACAAGGGAGTACGTCTAATTGGAGGGGTGGGTGGTACTAAGACCGCCAATGCCACAAGAGGCCTCGCCCTATTCTCCCGAGCACCCACCACACGTCAAGCACCTGTTTCACTATGGGACACTTGAGGGCGGTCACCAAATCTATACAAGATGGGGCAATCTCTAGAACTTAATTGGAGGCTCCCAATAATTGCCACCAAGGACTCAATCTTGGGGAGAGCTTCACAACTTAATTGAAGACCCCAAGAACACGCCACAAAGGACACATAATCGTCTAGGGTTCCAAGAACCCAAGAGGGACAAGCTTGTTGATTTCACCAAGCAAATCCTCCAGGGGAGAACTCTAACTGATGCACCTAATGAAAATGGCGAGAACACCACAAAGATGCCCATTTGTAACACCCTCGAATCGGCCCTATGCAAGTTTCAGCTCTTCCCGCCAAACCTGCATAGAAACGATTCAAGGACGCCCACCAGGCACTTTCGTGCGGGTGGAAAACGAAGTAATACCATTACACATTAGTCCATGATGGAACCCACAGAACATATATATACAACAACGACTCCATGAGTCAAGAATACAAATATACAATACAAAGATCCAAATCACCTTGAAAACGATAGAGCGTCCGACTACGGACAAGATGCAAATGGGGCTAAGAGCCCTGAAGAATAACCAATGGCGTCCATAACCCTGCCCAGGCCAAGCCGGAAGGGTAACCCTGCTAACGACGTCGATCTCAAACCTGCTAAAACAAAGGGGTGCCGACAAAGGGCGAAGGAAAAAGAGGAGCGTCAGCACTGAGGCTAGTACACGACGAGGCTAGAATTCGGCGGTCCTCGCCTACATAGGTATGGTGGACTGAAGCGGCAGCGTAGCAGCACTAAAAAACCTATAGAGACTTAGTAAAATTGGCGGCTATTATGGAGAGATAAGAAAGACCTATTCGGATCCAACCTGATACTAACACCAAACATACCCATCCTACCATTCCCCCTCGAGACCAAACGAGGAAGTCAAACCGAGGAACTCACACAGTTGGCAGTTTTATTCATTCCATTATAGTTGCAGCATTTACTAGTCAGATATATAGCATGAGTCATCCTGATAGCATAAGTAGTGGGCAGTTTTAGTTAACATTTCGTTATAGTTGGAACATTTACTAGTCATATATAATTGTCCTGAGGAATCCCAAAACCTAGCAGTTGTTGGCACTTTTATTTCATTCCATTAGAGTTGCGATACTTACTAGGCAGGTATAACATGACACGATACACCCCAGTTCCACCAGTTGTTGGCACTTTTATTATCCATTCCATTGTAGTGAAGCTGATTACTAGTCACATATTAAGTCAAATTTATAGCACTACTTTAGTTATGCTTGTCTATGATCAAGATATTGTGCTCCAAGTCGTCCATAACCACGGACACGGCTTTCAGAAAGATTTACCCTGCAGGGGTGCACAAATAGCAACACACACACGATCAACCTTGGAAAAAACAAATCAAAACCCAACGAGGCTTTCACGAAAAAGCAATCACAGGATTCATAAAATATTTCAGGGGGGCACCCCACTAAGCTACCCGCAACGAAGTTGGCCGGCTCCGAGACGGACCCAGGGTTTGTGACAATGGCTGTAAACGACTGGGAACCCGAAAGTGTGACTGGGCTTGTCGATACCGCAAAAACATTCCACGTTCCAAAACAGTACAGGTGCTCCACGCACAATCGTAAATAAAGCAGTAAAGCATGGCATAAGTACATGATAGTAATAAAGCCCCAAACTAGTTTGTGGCTCCAAGAAATAGAAATGAATCAAGCTCTGGCTAAGGGGGATTCATAGACTCTCCCGGATGTGGATAGTGCGAATAGTCAAAGAACAGGTATCAAGTACTCGGGGCCTACGGGACACAAGTGGACATAAAAACCAAATAGCATATATTGCCCACCGGTGCCTCTTTCATTAGTTATCCCAACAATTTAATAGTTGTATTTAAAGTCATGATCAACTCCACCGTAAACATTTGCCAGCATTCCAACAACTGTGGTACTTGACAACACGAGATCGCACCTGAGCAAGCAACTACGACTCCCAAGGCCAGCTATCTACCAAACACAGGTAATAGGAGGTGTCCAAGGCAATATAGAGGCTGCACGGGATATAACTGGTGTACAGAAACTAAAGCATCGCGACACGGATAGCAATAGATCAATAGGAGGAAATAAAAACTATAAATGCAAAATAGGTAGAAGGGGGAGAGATGCTCGCCTAGGAAACACGGCCGAAGGTTCATTATCCGAAGAACTTGTCGACACTCGCATCCACTCAACGGCCTAATCCGTGAAGAAGCAAAGCACTAAAAGAAACACCAGATGCAATATTTAATGCTACGGCAGAAGAATCGACATGTTCATGGTATGATGCATGGCATGGCAAAAGTGCGGTGCAATTAGGCAGTATTAAGCGGAACCGGGGTCCCGACATTTAATTAAACGGTTCAAGTTATTTAAACCCCGCAATTTAAATGTTGTATTAACATGGCAAAACATGGCATTGGTTCGCTACACAGATTTAAATGGAGTCCGGAATAAGACTAGAATAACCCGCATATAGTCTCCATATATAATTTAGGTGATTCGCCTAGATACCCCAAACAACAATGATATGCGTGCAAGATGAACGATTTAATATGCAACCAGATATATGTCATTATAAAAATAGGGGTCTCGGAAAGGGAATCACATTAGGGTATCGGCGATCTTGGGTTCACCAAGGGTCGATGGGGTTTGGTCTTGGCGGGATCGGTCTTCGGATCCGCGAAGGAGAGCTTGGCGTGCCTAGGGTTCGATCTTCAGATCCCATGGCAGACTCCTTGGTGCTCCGTAATCTTTCGGCATCTTGTCACCTCTGTGTGTCTTGGGATATTGCGGTCTTAGCAACATGATACTAACAAAAATCAGGGTCAAACTCACATAAGTGGTGCGCTCCCGACACGCAAACACATAGGCATATACATATGCTCGCACAGAGGAGCAGGATCACTTAAAGCAGTACCCAACAAGCCCAACACCTAGACATGCGGTCTCCGTCTTCAGTTCGAGCAGCATCCGGGAAGGACAGGCGCGAGGGTTATGTGGGAAACCACGTCGGCAGGGCATGGCGCAGGTCGGGACGAGGCGTGGCTCCTGTGGGGCTCGACGAAGATGGCGAGCGAGGCGCGCGGCAGCAGAGCGGGACGGTCGGGGAAGCGGGCGAGGCCGGCGGCGCTTGGTACAGGGAGACGAGGGCGGCAGAGCTCGGGCAGAGGCGCTGCTGCTGGGAACCTCCATGGCGATGGCGGCTCGGCCTCTCAGAGGTGGTTCGACGATGGCCGGCAGACGGCTCGATGGGGCGACTGTGGCGAGACAGGGCAGAGGTCGGGCGACGCGGGGCGTCGTGCTCGCAGGGTCGGTGGCGGCGCCTCCGGGGAGCTTGAGCTCGCGGGCAGCGTAGAGAGGCGGCGAGGCCCGGTGGCGCCGCGGCAGCCTCGTCGGCGTGAGAGCAGAGGGTGGCGGTCGCGGCAGCTCGTAGAGGTGCAGAGGGGGCACGCGGCGAGCGGAGGGTGGTGGCGCCGGGCGGCGAACGAAGCAGAGACGACGGAGGCGAGCAGGGAAGGAGCGGCTCTGTGGCAAGGAGGCGGAGGCCGGAGGTCGTGGAGGAGGGGGCCCACGGCGAGGGGAAGCGGCCGGCGAAGGGCAGCCCACCGGAGGAGAGGTCGGGCCCTGCGGGCGAACTGGAGGCGGGGGACGACGAGGAGATGCCCGGGGAGGGGAACAGCGCCGCGGACGGCCCGAGACGAGCGGTGGCGGGGGTCCCTGCAGGGCGGGGAAGGCGGGGACGGAGGCGGCTGGGTCGCGGGAGAGGAGGTGGCGGGGAGAAGCGAGGAAGGCGAGGTCGAGAGGAAGGAGGGGTACCCGCGGCGCCGGCGGGGAACGGCAGGCGCTAGCGGGGACGGGCGGAGGAGCTCACCGGCGGTGACGGAGGTGCTTGCCAGGGAGAAGACGGGGGTGGGGATGGAGAAGCGTCGGGGGAAGACGCGGGGTAGGTGGGGAGCGGCCTCGCGTCAGGAGCGGGGCGACGGGGGCGAGGTGGGGCCAGGTGGTGGGGGTAGGTGGCACGGGGCCTGGGGATCAGGTCCCAGGGGAAAAATGATCGGGCGGGTGTGGCGTGCTGGGGGTTGGGCGTGGTGTGGTGGATAGGTGGTTGGTGGGGAGATGGTGAGGTGGCCAGGCGGGGTGAGGTGGCGAGCAGGGAGTGGCCGGGGTGAGGTGGCGATGGAGCTCAGGTGACGACGGGGTGCGTGTGTGTTCACTGGTGGGTCTCACGGGATGGGGCCAGGTGCGGGGCTGGGTTTGATTTGGAGGTGGTCGGCTGGGCTTTTGGGCCTAGCTGGCTGCCTCTCAAAAATACTATAAGTTTTATTTATTTATTTAAAAGATTTTTGTAATATGTTTTTAGACAAATAAAATATCCGGAAGAGACCGGAGTTTTAATTTGAAATAAAGACAGGGGATATTTAGAAAACAAATATAGGCTTTTATAAAATAGTTTTAAGCAACAAATGCATGCAGACATGTTTATGCTCAAATGCAATGTGGCATGATGACATGAGCATGCGGTCATGATGATGCAATGCGCAAAAACACAGCGATTTTCTGGTAGTGGTTTTAGCGGGGTGCTACACCATCCTTCACTCTCAAGTTCCAACAAAGCTACTAAAGAAATTGGGGGAACAAGAGATGAAGAACACAAAATCTTCCTAAGATCTAGATCCCAAAGATTCACTCACAGAGAGGTGATTTGGTTTGGTCCAAATATAGATCTAGATCTCCTCTATCTTCCTGTCAAATATTGGCAAAAATCATTGGAGGAGAATAAAGAAATCAAGCAGAAAGAGGGGTCAAAGCAATGGGCAAAGACTTGAGAAAAGAGGAAGAAGAACCACTTAAAAAAGAGAGAGGGGGAAGCTTATATAGGGCCCATCCCAAAACTGCCCCTTGGGACCATTTTTTGGCCTGGGTCAGTAGTACCGGAATTGGGCCGGTACTACCGCCCAGCAGCCCAGCAGCACAAGTGAGGGCGGCAGGCATAGCAACAACGAGCGAGCAAGGCAGAGCCCAGTCAATGCGGGGCGAGCAAGCTGGCGATCTAGGCGAGCGAGCGAAGGCACCAGCGCGGGAGAGAAAGGATCTTGAGACGAGCGTGCGATCGAGAACGTGAGAAAGCGACGGCACCATGAGTGCGTTGGGCGAGCGTGCAGGGTGGGCTGGCCCGGTAGTACCGGCCAGGCCTGCGGTACTACTGGTCTAGGCCGGATCCGCAACCGCGCGAGGCAGAGGGCGGCACAGCGCTCAGGGGCGGCCGGTACCGCGTGCAGAAGTACCGCCCGGCCTAGAAAAGGCAATCTTCAAATAGCAATTTCTAGAGTTAGGAAACTCCAATTGACCCAAAACAAATTTTGTTGGAAAGAGGACAATAAGAGATACCCAACAAAATATTGGATACCACCAAGTGAGAATGTATCAAGTATTATAATGTGAGATACCTCACTTGGTGAGGATCCGGAAAACCTTCAAAATCAAAAACACAATTGGGTATAAAGTGGAGATCCATTTTTTACGAACTAGAGCCTCTTATGAAGATTACCACAAGCTCTATATCCTCACATGGATAAGATCCAACAAACAACCAAGAAAGATGATGCTAAGAATGCAATGATTTGATCTCTCTCCGAAAGATATGATCGAGCTACTCACTCGAAAGCCCCTCTTAATAGTACGGCTATCTATCCTAAATTTGGTCTTCCAACTAACAACATGAGACTGACAAAAGAGAAAACCTATCAAGATTATACCTTTGCCTTGAGCATTCCACTTGAGCTCGATGTAGACGATCTTGCCCTTGAGACGATCTCGCCCTTTCAAGATGGAACACCTTTCCTGATTCTTCTTCCTTGTGCTTGCTAGATGAAGACTTGCACTTTGCTCCCCCATACACCATGGAAAACCTTTTTACTTGGATCTTGTCTTCATCGATTCATGATCACTTGAAACCAACGCATGCTCCAAGCGATGCCAATGGACAATTCTCAAAAGTGCAACTTAATACAAACATTAGTTCAGAAAAATTGATATTAATTACCAAAACCACACATGGAGTCACACACCATATTTCCTAGTATAGGGATAAAGCTACACGTTTCACACGTTTCCTTTGGGTTGCGTGAAGTTTCACCTCACCGCACCGCAGCAGTAAGGACATAGCAAGTGCACATCACATAGCCTAGCGTCAAGCAGCGTTAGAGCATCCCAACCGTGCGTACCAAATCGGACACACAGCAAGTGCACATCGCATAGCCTAACGTCAAGCAGCGTTAGAGCATCCCAACCGTGTGTAACAAATTGGACACAAAATGTATCCAATTTTATCTATTTAGGGCGCTTCCTGGATCGGCTATCCTCCCGTCTTTATGCCTGCGTCCAACAGTCCAACGGGGGCGGTATCTTTTCACCTTTCGTTCTACCTCTAGCTTCCTATCCTCTGCCATCCCCTGCCATGGCAGGCAGGCCGTCCCGTCGGTGGACAGGCTTTCCGCACGCGGCGGAAGTGTTTCCCATACAACAGCCTAGTTCCCGCGTGGCCTTTTGTTGTTCCCACACGCTGGGCCCCTTCAGCGGCCGCACTACAAATAGGGGGAGCGGCGAGGGAAACAGCAACCGATCGCAAGCCGGCCACCATGCCTCGCCGTCTTCCTACGACCTGGGCCATGCTCTTCTTCGCCGTCCGTGCTGGCTACCTGAGCTCGCTGCCAAGCGGGAGGCTAAAGGGAAGTAGCGCGCCGAACGGGAGGCCATGCGGGCTGCACAGGAGTTGAACGGGAGGCCATGCGGGCTGCACAGGAGTTAGCCGAGCGCACGGCCACCGCTGAGCAGGAGGTCGCTGCGGAGGAGCTCGACACCGAGCAAGAGGACGCCGACAAGGTCGCGCACTACAACGCCCTCCTCGTGCAGGCCGCGAATGCGATGATACGGACCTACGGACAGTTTGTGCCCCCCATTGGGAGCTCGTTTTTCGTTTTTGGGCTTGCTGGCCGCGGCAACGTTTATGACCGCAAGGAAATGATGATAATAAAAACTACTAGTAGTAATATTCAAGACCCTAACGAGATTTATCGCCAATTATAAGAAAATAGGCAAACCGATAAGGAAACACCACCCAACCATGAACTACCAAAATCAATATCAGCTCACCAAAGCTGCTAGCTCACACGTTCACTAATGAATGTTCAGGTTAGAGATCAGGCAGAACTAAAAACAGCTCTCGCTCAGTGGATCAATATATGCCAGTAATATCTCATCGGATCAACTTGGCCGTTAGCAAACAGTGCCCAGAGCCCCCTCACCCCCCCAAAACACAGGAGCTCACAATGCGGTGCAGATTTCGACGTGCCAGAAGGCACAAGATTTATCATTCTGACCCATCAGGGAAATGTTAACGTGCCTTTTGTTTTCCCGTTGATGTGGACCTCGATGACAGCTTTCATTCTGAACCATCGGGGAAATGTTGCAGCGCATTTTGTTTCCCGTTGACGTAGAACTCAATGACAGCTTTCATCCGATCTAGCTTGTCAGGATGGTAGTTCGAATGCACTATTACTGGCTTTAACTTGCTGAGCTGAGCATCTTTCCTTACAGTCTTGAAGAGAACTTTGCTGTTCATAAACAGATACATATCCATGGTTCTTCTGGATGTATGAAGACCTTCATAGCCTGGGTGAGATGGGATGAAGAGTTCCTCGTTGAAAACTGCTTGGTCCCATGCCTTCTCCCGAGACAAGCGACCAGCTACACGATCCAAGAGTTCAATTGCTGGAATCGTTGGTCTTATGTAGAAAAATCCAGAGTTGTAAACCCAAATCCGCATTGTGTGTGCGTATCTAGCCCAACCCATAGAGGGCTCATCAAACACATCATTGAAACCATAAGCTGTCATATTGGTGTGGCCATCACTCATCGACTCAACATCAGAATCTCTGTAAAGGTGATTGAAGGGGTTCCTCAACAAAATAATATCAATATCAGAAAGGAGAATACTATATCCAAGCTGCAGGAACTCCCTTAAAACACGGAATTTCAGTCCAGAAACTGCATGGTTTCCACCAGTTTTTGCAATGCTGTCAACGCCTTCATCAGGATCACGTCGGTAAACTGGGACACCATTTGATTTGCAGAAGCTCTCTATATTGTCATCCAATGCTACAACAAGATAATTTCGAATACCAACTCGTTTGATATTGGTAAACCAAACTTCAAGCATCTCCCTTACGTTAGAGTTTGCTAATGCAACAATGAGTTCCTTCTTCACAGCAACTTCTTCCAGTATCTTGCCCAGCCTGGGATTAACAGATTCATCAGGTATTACTGTTGGATTCGTTCTCAAAGCCTTGACAGTGCCAAAAGGACCTGCCTTATACAGAGATTCATTTTTTCCTTGTCCAGCCAACTGAATTTTCATGGACAGTTCATTTATCTGACTTTTAAGTTCAGCATTTTTTCTCTCCAGTGACAACAACTGTGACTTAAGGTTGGTAACTTTGTCTGATGATTCACAAGCAACTGAGCCAACCTAAATCAACGAGTAAAAAGTGCATGTAAGAGTATAGAACAATACTATTTGGGACAGTACATCTTAATAAATAAAGTAAAAAATCCACAATAAAGGTGGACTAAAGGAATGCACCAAAGACAATGCCACAAATGAGGCATGGTCTCTGATGTGCTAAGTAGAGAATCATAAAGCTACGCTCACATTACCATAGGAGTGCGGGGAAGAACCAAAAGAGAGCAACATAATGAGAAAATTACTACAGGCTTCTAATTTACCATGATTATGTAGTGAAAGGACTATTTAGAACCGATGCTTACTAGGCCACCTCATCTTGCAGCAAGTATACAGAAAGCGAGCATTACTCGGCCTTGTAACCAGCTTCCGTTTTAAGTTTCAGATCATTTACATTCTACAAATATCGAATTAATCTTGGACCACCAACATAATAATTATATATATCACAAGCTGTAATCTCAAACTTGAGAAAACATTAAGTTATCAGATTTCATCATATGATTGCAAATCAACAAGCGCAACAAGACAAATTGGCAATATATAAGTAAAACTCGTACTTCATACAATCGTACTAATATATATTGCACAGAAGTGATACAAACATATGTAGAAAACTAACTCAAAATATGATATTACCATTATTAAATTAGTTTCCTCCCATAAATCACTTGAAAGGAGCCATAAGCTTGCAATAGGGAGGTACTAATTAGTTAGAGGTTGATTAGCTAATTAACCATTAATATTTTACTTAAATCGTGAGCTGTTGATAACATTTTTTGACGGTTCAGACTGTAAGTATCTCACACAAACTTGTACTCTTGCAAGTAAGGATGCAAACGGGTAACCCTTAGGGTACCCTCTACCCTCTTTAGTACAAAAAAATGATTACATTTTCACAAATCATCACTTTTTAAAAAAACTAGTTCATTTGTTTGAACTAGACTAAAATAGAGGGTACCCTAATAATTCCAAACTTGCATCTCTACTTGCAAGTAGTATAGTTTATACATTTTCTGAAGCCCAAATATATTATCATACAGCAGAAAAAAACAAAAGTATTACCTATAGACTAATGCATTCTGCAAGAGACGACAAAAAGCATTTGCACACCACACATAGAATAGAAATATAAAACAGGCGCAGCCTATATGCGTAGGAATCCTGCTTGTGTCAATAAACCATTTAACCAGGCTTGTGAATGGCAACACTAGTAATCAGCGGGATAAACCGGTAGATACTCAAACCAAGGAGACATCATACAAGTACTCACAATTAATCAGGAACCGAGTGTGTTTTTAGAACATTCAGGTAGAGTATGGGAGCTAAAAGGCCTTCAAAGTCATTTCTATACATGGTACAAACAAGTATGTAAAAGAACATTGTAACACAAATATGCCATAACACAATATTCTACTTTTGCAGTTGCATGTAAGACAAGATCATTCTTACAAAAAATGTTCATCTGAAAGTAAATAGCCTTTATTAGCTCTCACAAACAAATATGAACTTTTTTATTAACATGTTGTGGAGAGGTAGATACAACGAAGACCTTCCCAAAAGTTCCGGATCTGATTCACCACCCCACTCACTTTCGCTCTCTCAAGACCACAGACAACTGGAAATAACAGTGATTACTAGCCATGTCATGCTACAGAAATAACACAGTTGGATAACTGAATGTTTTGGCAGTTAACACTTCACACAAGGAGCTTCAGATAAGCGCACAGGTCCGACAAATGGGTGCACTATTAGTACTACCTCCGATCCACAGTAAGTGTCGATACTTTGTACTAACCCAGTGACACTTGGATCGGAGGGCGTAACTAATATTTCCGAGCCATTTTTAACATCTAATCCTAGCACTTGGTTGGATCTGCCTATTACATGAACTGGAGTTCTTAAAACCTTTTATATCGTTCCAGCATCAAGGACATAAAGCTACCCGAAATTCCAAATAACTTCAGGTGAGCACCCCATTACAGAATCTCCGTTACTTCTTCTCGGATACGGGGAACGAACAGGAAAGACAAGAAGGAAGACATGAAGAGCGTTACATGGTGCGGCCACTTGAGGGCGGAGGTCGAGGGTCGCAAGAAGAGGCCTTCGGGGTATAGGAAGGCACAGACGCAGCCCAGCGCGACGCCGACAGCCACCGCGATAGCGATGCGGGATCCGCGGGAGAAGGGCTTCCCGCCGCCGCGGGGCATCAGGGGGCCGTGCCGGCCTGCCATCCCGGAGATCTCGCCGGCGGATGGGGATGAGATCGGAGGGGTTTTGAGTTTTCTTTCCTTTCCTTTTTGCTAGGGAAAATGAGAAAAGGGGTGTCGAATGTGGAAACGGGAAATTGGCGAGGTCAAGGATTTGGGTGGTGTACTGGTGTCTCGTGTTGGAGGGGCGGGGCGCGGGGGAGCCATCTTACACAGACCATATTCACTTTTTTTTTTGTCTTCGGGTATGTACACGGTAGAGAAGCGGTAATCCTAGACTTTACTGGCTGTGAAGTCTACGGACACCCTACGGAGTTACGCGTAGAACGTGGGTTGGTTCAAGTATTTATCCTTCCTGAAAAACCGGTCCAAGCTCTGATTTCTCCTGCCGCGTCTTGCCGTCCGTAAGAAATTTCCGTAATAAATATTCGTAGATGTAGCATTACTCCTAGAGAAGACTTCCAGTTTTTTTTCCATACGAGAGAGCAACCCTTAGGTTCCACTATCACCAGATACGGAACAAGATTCGAGTATCCAAGCAAAATAATTAAGAAAAAGAACCAACAGTAACCTCACAAACCACACCTCGCACCTAGCCAAACCCACTACAGCCCAAGTTTTAAACCACTAACCCCAAACTCCAGCAAGAGCCAAGAACACTCAGAACATCCTACACGAGACCAGACTTACTAGTTAAATTTTATTTACACATCAACAGCAAACAAACGCCTCCAGGATATGCTACAGCTACTGCCACAAAAAGGAGCTTTCCATCAGTCTTCCGCAGGATCCTCCGCAGGTTCAATGGTGAGAGTCCCCGTTGTTGATGATGAAGCAGCATGCAGATTCAACGCTTTCTCTTGGAGCATCGAAGCACCCTCCAACACCGACTTCTTCTGATTATCATTTTAAAGTCATGCCCAGTATTTCAGAAAGGAACATGCATAACAAATTATTTCCGCTGGCGATCTAATTAACTTTCTATCAAAACAGGTATTTCGTAATTTCCACAAAGCCCAACATAACGCGGCCAAACCAACCACATGCAAGTTAGTTGAACCCTGAATAAACTTGGAAATCCACTAAAAAATATTGAGTGAAATTCTCAGGTCTATTCCCAGCCCCAAAAGTAGCACCGACAACACTCCACATGTATTTGGCAGCTGGACATAAAAATAACAAATGGTGAATAGTTTCCACCTCCTCACAAAACCTACACTTGTAGTCCCCAACCCAACCTCTTTTCTTCATATTATCTTTAGTAGCTATAGAATTATGCCAAATGAGCCAAAGACACATTTTTATTTTTGGTGGAATTTTTTATTTCCACATATGCTCAACAGGCTTATTTATATTATGAGCACATAATTTTTTGTAAAGAGAGATCACAGAAAACTTCTGGGATTTATGCAAAACCCAAATAGGGGTATCACTACCCTGCCCCAGAGGACACCTGACCACCAAGTCAGACAAAGATCTCAACAGTTTGATGATTTTCATCCAACCACCCCCTATAAGTAAATCTCATCCTCCTAGATCCTGCCTCCGCGATAGTTTTTTTCATTACATACATCATACAAATCAGGAAATATGATTTTTAAATTATTATCATAGCACCATGCATCATCGCAAAAACTTGTTTGATTACCAGCCCCAACCCTCATTCTTCTATTGTTCAAATAGATGTCCTTCACTTTCAGCAAATCAGCCCAACATGCTGAGTCCTGATGATGATGACCAACAAAATCCAATGGTCTACCCCACACATATTTAGCATTCACTATCTTCTTTCACATACTTGAAGGGTTCCGTAGCAGAAAACAAAAAAAATCCTACGTTGGAACTCCCTAATGCACAAGATCTATCTATATAGTAATGCAGTAACGACCAGAGCATACAGAATACATACCCTTTTAGACGGTACGCGGTTAACGTTCCGAGCGGAACGTAGTTGAAGTATACGAACCCATAGCCGACCTCAAGGTCGCGATGCTCCTCACAGGTCATCCCTTGCTCCTTCATCATCGTGCAGCAGTTCCAGCTCACGACATCCAAAGTGCCCCAAGTGTTGCACCTCGTGGCTTCGTACACATCCGGTGTACAATGAGACCTCCAACTCCCCGATCCCATCGGGAGTGCGGAAGGTGATCTCTGGCTAGGAATCCCTATAGCGCAACGGCGTGCTGCAGGTGTATCTTATTCGCACAACCCATACATGGGGCCATGGGCACAAGGGAGAGAGAGGTTGGAGAGAGAGAGGAGGCACATGGAGGAGGGAGGAGAACTCCCAACTCATGCCCTTTGGTGTGTTGAGATCTCTCTCCAAGGGGAAGAGAAGGCCTCTTTATATAGGGGTGGAGGGGGCAGGCTTGCCCCTCCCCCAAGGCAACCTGGCGGCGGCCAAGGAGGGGGCAGCCCTAGGGCGCCCCAAAACCCTAACCCTAGGCGCACTAGGGTTTCCCTAGGCGCATGGGCCCTTAGGGCCTATCTAGGTGGCCTTCCCTCTTCTGGCTTCCCTCATGGGCCCTTTTTCCCTAGGAAGTTTGGCACATTAGTGGAATAACCCTTCAAATTAGATTTTAATATTATATTTAATATTAATTACATTAATTAATATGTCAATACATATTACAAAATCCGATCCAACCCAAAACATCTTTCATTTCCCTTTCTATATCCTCCGAACAACTTCAGAATTCTCGAAACGATTCCAGTCCTCTCACCGGAACTTCTCCGGTTTCCTTTCTTTCTCCAGGGAACAATTCCGGCTTTTTATTTCTCTACTGTGATTCCCTCTTATGGATGATCTCCTCATAGTGCCCTTAAGTGTATGCACTCACGGCTCGGGAATCCTCTAGACATGAGCTATATCAATGATCAACAGAGGGACCGGGATGCCCATGTGACCCTTATGCTTTCCACGCTGATGATATCGTTTGAACCGTAAAATGTAGAGTCAAATTTCCCTTTGTTTCTTTGATACGACTTGTCCAAGATCCGGTCATTGGTATCACATACCCTGTTCAATCTCGTTACCGACAAGTTCTATTTTACTTGTTACCATGATATTACATCCCCGTGACCTAGTCACATGTTGCAACATTTATGGATGTAATCTCACCAAGCCGGCCGTATGTATCTTACCCGTTACGTGGGTGAACAAATCCTGCTCTTGTGTCACATGTCATCTACTATTCCTTTAGAATACCCAACACACGCCTTTATGATCACCGTTTTATCCAGATGACGTTTGATGCAGTCAAAGCAGCCTCAGGAAACAGTGAGTAATATGAACTCATGGTCCAAAGAGAAGGAGACTAGATTTTAGCTATTGCAACAATGAACTATGTGACTTGATCGTGTCACAATCTTTTGAGGAATGTCCATCACACCATTCACCAATGATATAACCTTGTTGTCAATTGGCATAAATGCCCATGATCTTGAAACCCAGATCATCCTCATGACCAACAAACTAGTATGAATAGAGGCTACTAGGGACTTGGTTTGTTTCATACCACACATGTACCAAAGTTTCCACTTGATACAGTTATAGCACAATATGAAACTATTATAAACTAATTGAGATATGACAATAAAAACCTATTTATTATTTGCCTCTAGGGCATATCTCCTTCAATACTTTCTTCAGTCTCAAATTTCCACCACCACTTACGTAACAAGCTTGTATTCATTTTAACTAGATCTTTCGTTCTTAGCCCTCCTTTTCTCTTAGGTTTACAAATAAACTCCCACTTTATCAAGTTGTTATTTCTAACTTTACTTCCACCATGCCAAAAGAATCTTCTCTAGATCAATAATAACTTCCTAGAAATGGTTTTATGAAGTCTGTAAATAGACATTGGATAAATGGCAATACTATTCAAAGAAGCATCAATTAAAACTTTCTTGCCAGCTAAAGATATAGAACCCCCTTGCCAGCCATCCAAACATTTCCCAAATATTTCCTGAATATATTCCATATCTTTAACTAATATAGACCCACTAACTAGAAAACCTAAGTATCTTATAGGACACCCACCAAAATGACAGCTAAAAATTTCAGTGTATATCTGTAACTTAACAGATTCTTCGGAAATGAGCATTAGCTCACTTTTTGCAAAGTTAAATTTCAAACCTGCCATATTTTCAAACAAATATAACGGAAGCTTCACATTAATAACCATATTCAAATCATCTTGAAAAAGCACTATGGTGTTATCAGCATACTGTAAAACCACCACTTCTTTTTCAATGATATGTGGAACCAATCTACATACCAAACCTCCTATTTGAGCTTTTCTAAACATTTTGGCTAAACAATCTGCAGCCACATTAAACAATAAAGGTGAAATAGGATCTCCTTGTCTAGCCCCTTTAAAAGTACCAAAATATTTTCCTACAGTATTGTTGATTCTAACAGTTAGTGTACCCCCAACCCCCAATCACCAAGTTTTTTTTATCATCCTACACCAAGTAGAATTACAACCTGCTAATTCTAAACACTTAAACAAAAATGACCAATCCAATTTATCATAGGATTTTTCAAATCAATTTTAAAAACCGCACCATGTTGTTTACTTCGCCTAGATGCATGAAGAATCTCATGAAAAGATGCCAGCCCATCAAGAATATTCCTACCTTCAATAAAGCATTTTGACAATCTAAAATAGCCCCATTCAAAATTGGATAAAATCTAATAGCCAACACTTTAGAAAAGATTTTAAGTAAAACATTCAACAAATAGATTGGTCTGAATTGATTTATTTTTTCTGCACCGGACTTCTTGGGAATGAGAGTAACCACACCAAAATTAAACCTACACAGATCTAACCTCCTAGCATAAAACTCTCTAAAGAAGCAATTTAACTTTTTAAAATATCCCAACAGCTCCGATAAAATTCTGCTGGTAACCCATTAGGGCTAGCCACTTTGTTTTTCTCCATCTACATAATTGTTATCTTAATTTCTTCTTCATTAAACTCTTTAATTAGTTCACTATTTTCCTCCTCAAAAATCCTCTCGTCAGGAAACCATAAATTTGGATCCAAAACAAACTCAGATACCTCGGATATGCGAAAACAAATTGTAATAATCAGTAGCATGAACTAGAATTTATTTCTCAATTTTAATCTCTCTGTCCTGATATACTAGTCTAAAAATATTATTTTGCTCTTTTTATCATTAGACACTCTATGAAAAAAATCAATATTATTATCTCCTTTCAAAAGCCAATTTTCACTAGATCTACTAAACCAATATAGTTCATCTACTTCATATAAATCTAACAATTATTTTTGTAGATCAACCCTAAGGGTCATCTGAAAACTGTCCAAAGGATCAAATTCATCCAACACCTCTAACTCTTGAAGAGTCAGCAAGATTTATTTTTCTCTTAATCTGGCTCGCCGTAACATTGATCCCCCACCCTCTTAGAGATTTTTTAACATTCTTAAGCTTACGGAGAAAACATCTTAACTTGTCCTTTCCCTAAATTGTATGGCCCAAGCTTTTTCAACCCTCTCCATGAAGCCGGGATGCTTTAACCAATAAAGCTCAAACATGAACTCTTTTTTTGGCTAAAATGTCCATTATTCAAATTTATAATTAGGGATTGTGGTCAGAGTTATGCCCTGGAATCTTATGAACAAGAGCCAAAGGGAACATGATCTCACATTCATTAATTACTAGCACCCTATCCAATTTTTCCAAGGTGGGAACTTTCTTATTATTAGACCAAGTATACAAAACCCTAGTCATAACTATCTCTCGAAGTTCATGAAGATTTATAATAGAATTGAAGAGATCATTGTGTCTATTTTTTCTTAGCTCTTTGTTTTTCTCACAAGAAAATCTAAGCAAGTTAAAGTCCCCCCATCAAGAGAGGCACAGACTGATCAGAACATACCACAGCTAATTCCCTAAAAAACCATCTTTATCTTTCTCTTGAGCAGCTCCGTATACAATAACCAAAGCCCATTCTTAACTAACTTTTTTTATCAAATACCTAAGCTTTCAAATAAAACTTTCCTGAAGAAAATTTAACAACACCAAATCTATCCAAATTTAATCCTCCAAGAACTCCCCCTAATTTACTAGAAGATGGAAACCAGCTCCATTTTAAATTGCCACATCTACTTAATTTCCTTAAGAAGCAATCAGAAATATCTTTCATCATAGTTTTCTTGAAGCCAAAAAAATCAATCTTGTAATCTTGAACTATATCCATCACAGAAGAAATAATACCTTTTTTCTTGACACCTCTCCCATTCCATAAGAAACCAACCATTAAAATTAATTTCTTTGATTTCTAGCTCTACTTCTAATTCTAGGGTATCCCACAGAACCAATCTAGGGTAAACCTCTGGTCTAGTAGTCACCCTAGCACCAAGCTGAGTGTTAGCAACCTGCATACTAACTTTCCTCCCTTTTTCTTATTAACCACTATTGTAAAACCCTCATCACTACTCTCCTCCTTATCATTATTATTTAGTTTTAGATAAAAAAAATCAGGACCCATATCCCTATTTTTTCCCTGTTGTTCAACAAAGTTTTTGGATTTCAAATCAATAGCTTTTCTAGATTCCTCAAGATCCTTTAACATAGAAATTTATCAAAATTCTTTTCATCTATTAAAACTCCTGTCTCTAAATCCCTATTGAAAATCTCATCATCTTATAAAACAACAAAAGAATTACTATTGCATAAAGGATAACCTTCCAGATTTTTCTTGATCTTCATTTCTTTGGCTTTTTCTTCAATAGTACCTATTCTCCCTTTTAGCCTCTCAGATTTCCTTATGTTATTCTCTAGGCCTCCTTCCAAATTCATATCAACACAATTTTCAATCACTTGATCTTCCACCTTATTGTCCTCTTTTTTGTCTTCCTCACGATGAATTTCCTTAGAACAAGCTGTCAACATCATTTTAGAACTTCATTCTTTCTTATTGTCACTATCATCTTCATTAGAAGACCATGAGATCTCATTAGAAGAGGAATCAACAAAGTTTGTAGGCATATCTTCTTTCTCAATCATAGAAAACTTGGGTTTAGCTAAGTCAACTGCAACTGCTTTAACCAACACTCCAGGGACTAAATTTTCCTGAGTTTGATCAACTATCGACAAGTTAACCTACCCTTTCTTCAATTGAAGCAAGATTCTATCAATCCCCACCAAAGGCACATGTTTACCAGAGCTAGAATAAAAGAATTCACTAGGATTTCTCCTTTGTATTTCCACTACCCTCACAGCCTGACTGTCAGCCTGAATTTGCATAAGTTGTAAATTCTACCATGTCATCCTCCTGGTTTTTTCTTCCAAATCCTACTCATCATTACTGAAGCCCCTGTATCCTCATCCCTATCCTCATCATGAACTGCAATGGCCTAAGTAACTATCAAGAGAATATGTGATGATGTTCATTGAAAACAAATAAAGTGTTATTGTGTTTTTGTTAACATTAAAGCTTGCCTTCAAGATTTGTTTTTAATAGTTGTTATTTTGTTATGGTATTATGAGAACAATGGTTGTTCAGCTAATTACCGTATTCCATAGAAGATGGATGAACTCTTACAAGTCCAGATTGGAGATATCGCATCCATAAACACTAATGCTACAAGGTCGCAAGAAAAATGATTAAAATATCATTTATGAGTGACATTGCTGTTTAAATTATATTGGAAAGGAAACATGAAGAAACTCCATGTTGATGGAATTTTGGAGTCTTTGATTTTGATCAAATGACGCTTGTGAGACTTTCCTAGAAGATAACTGAAACTCTGTTCATAGGACAAAAAGGAATGAACGACTAACTTATTGGACATTGTGCATGTTGATGTATATAGTCCATTATGTGTAGCCGTGTGCGGTGGATCTTTCAACTTCATACTCTAGAAATTTGAGTGGATATATGTGTATATTTACTTAATGAGGAAGAAGTATGAAATATTTGAAAAAATTCTAAAGACTTTCAATATGAAGTGGAAAATCATTGTAATGAGAAAATAATGTCGTGTCTTGATTTTTGACACCGGGGGGTGTGAGTCCCCCTTTGTTGTTCGGTCAGGGGTGCAACGTACGGTGATCTCAATTGGCGAGCTAGACGAACACAATCACAGAGAGAGACATGAGGTTTTTTACCTAGTTTCAGGTCTGCAGTGAGAAGATCCCTACGTCCTACAACTATATACTATCTGATTAGTTACAATGGGTTCCTTCTCCCGAGAAGGTTCTCTACTCTAAGCCAACTATTTTCTCTCTTTCCTTGTTTGACCTAGGCCTCCTTTTATACTAGTAAGATGACACCACAGGGGTCAGAGCACACGCGTCGGTGGGGGCTTAGCCATGCGGTCGTCTTGACTTGCAGCGTGGCCTAGCAGTCCTGCCTCTGCGCCGTGTGTCACTTACTGGGCGGTGGAAAACTGGCATCGGCCTTGACTTGGCTTGGTTCTTCTCTTTTGGGAGCTTATCCCAGACAGGGATGTCGGCATGACCTGGGTAGGCATCCCAGTTGAGTCTTCGAGTGGCCACGCGGCGAGGCGTAGTGTGCATGATGGCCACGTGTCGAGCGAGCGCTGCCCTGGGGCGAAGCGTGGTCTTGCCTCTTCTGCTAGTTCAGTGTGCAGTCTGTATTGGGTCAGCCACCATAGACCAGTTGTCTTTGTCTTCGGGAATCCTTCCCAGCAGGGAGGCGGATCTACAGTCCTACCTGGGGAGAGCTCCTTGGACCTCCCGGCTGGACACTCCATGGACACCCGACTCAGAGCCCACGATTTAGTGACCCGTGGAGAGCACAAAACCGACAATAGCCCCCGGGCGAGGTGCCGTTCCACGTGGTTTGTGACCCAGGGCGGTAACCTGTCCATCCAGGGCATCACAGTGAGGGGCTACCCGCAGAGTTTTCCTAGGACTCGGCCTGAAGATCTTGACGCCTCGATTCTGCTACCTAGGGGGATCCAAGGGACTATTCTTGCAGTAGCTTGAGTATTTGGAGCTGCGCTTGGTGGATTAATCTCCTCAGCCTATAAACGACCTCGAGGGAGGAGGCCGCATCCAGAACTCATCTTCTCTCCCTTCTTGTTCCTCACCCTCTGTAGAAGCATGGCCACCGTCCACCTTCCCGACCGTCCGTTAGCATCGGGAAGGCTGCTCTTGCTGGCGTCGAAAGGTTGGCTTCCACTGGGTAGCAGTGAGGCGGATAGATGGAGAGGAGGGCGAGGTCATGGACATGGTCATTGCTTGGAGATGGATCATTCCCCGCGGCGGTATCTCCTCAAGACTCGTGGACGGATTTGTCTGGCTTCGAGTTTTATGTGAGGGTGCACCAAGAGAGTGCAGGAATGATGCATCTTCCTGATGTCTTCGTTTGGTCCTTTGGCAGCCGCCATCGCCCTCGCAGGCTGATGCTTCCGCCTGCCGGGTGCTGCAACACGATCTGGTAGGCCCGCGTCTTATCTAAAGAAGGCAGAAGCATCTGTATTGGAAGGGGTTGGACCCGCTTCTCCGAGACCCACTCCCTATAGCGGGGAGACATCCTCATAGGCACGTTCGACGGGGTGGAGATGCTTTCTGTCAAGGTGTTTAGCAGTAATCAACATAGCATTGACTACTTCCACGAGGAGGGGCTTTGACCCCGCAGAGCTCCCCGTCTGGATGCTTGCCCGAGACCCCCTCATTGAGTGAGTAGGTTGGACCTGCGTAGGTTTTAGCAAGGAATACTATATGTAAGATTTTAGGAGATGTGCTATGCTTTACCTCTTCCGGTTTTAATTCTGTATCTATTATCCAAAATGAAAGAGGGCACTTATCTGGTATTGTTTCCTTCTTATCTCTTGAGCATTTTCTATCGTTGGTGCTCCGAGGGTGACAAGGTTCGCTCCTTGGTCACTCCCAGAGCACTTCATAGTGCATTTCCTTGCTAGCGGCCAGCCCCCGGATGGGTGAGGGTGGAAAGGACTACTTTGTCTTTGGTCACTGACTGGGATGATCCTTAGTCTATCCCTTTGGGGTACTCGGTGGAATCCCCCGAGAATTTCTGCTCTACAGGTGATTCAATCAATGTCAGATACCAACCGCGGGCAAGCCCGGCTATGCCCACTGCTTTGATGGCACGTCCATCATCATAGTGAGCAAGACACGCGGGGTGATCCCACTCGGACTCGCGCGCTACACGAGCAGCGTGCAGGCTTATCTAACTATGCCTAGTGCACCGATGGCACGTCCATCGTTACAGTGGGCGACACGCGCGGGGTGATCCTGCCTAGACTCACATGATGCGCAAATAGCACACAACCTTATCTAACTGTGCCCACTGATCCAATAGTACGTTCCATCGTTGGAGTGGGTGATAATGCGGGGGTGATCCCGCCTGGACTCATGCGCCGCCTAAGCAGCCCGAAGCCTTATTTATGGAGCATCTTACGGGTAGAACTTGCGAAGATGATATTCATGCAAGTGCTCTATATTCCACGAGCTCTCCACGGGACTACCATCTTCGCTCTCCAGGTGGACTCTCCGGGCCTGGAGACTTGTACTACCTAGTAAGGGCCCTCCTAGTTGGGTTGTAACTTGTTACCGCCCTTCCCGGGGTGAGCCCGACGAAGGACCACGTCACCTTCTTGAATGGTTCGAGGTTGGACCCAACGACTCTGATAGTGCCACAAGCTCTACTGATAATGAGCCGCGCACATAGCCGCTAGGTTGCAAGCCTGTTTGATGTCATTGATGTGGCATTCCACCGGGCGGCCTCATGGTAAGCTCGCACCCGGGAGGGGGGGACCCGTACTGCAGCTCGGTGGGCAGCATGACCTCGGCTCCATAGACCAAGGAGAAAGGGGTTTCTCTCGTGGCCCTTCTCGGGGTGGTCCAAATCGACCAGAGGATGGCCGGGATCTATTCGATCCAGCCTTGCCCATTGGCTTTGAATTGATCGAAGGTCCAGGTCTTGACCCTGCGTAGCACCTCCACGTTGAGGCGCTCTGCTTGCCCGTTGCTCTGGGGGTTGGCCACCAAGGCGAAACAGACCGTGGTGACGAGGGTGTCACAATAGGTGAGGAAGGCGCCTCTTGTGAACTGTGATCTATTGTCGGTGATGATCCGGTGGGGCATGCCAAAGCGGTAAACGATACCTCGGATAAACTTTACGGCAGCCTGAGCAGTGGCGGCCCGCACAGGCTCCACTTCAGGCCACTTGGTGAACTTCTCGATGGTGACGAATAGGTACTAGTACCCTCCCACTAGAGTTTTTCATTTTATAGCCCCAAATTTGAGACACCAAGGCACGGCGGTGCCCGAGTTGCTTGTAATCGGATGGCGTTACCCTAAGTTGGCATGCCAAATGCTTAGAGGGTCTTTTTTGGCATGAATTCAACATAACGTTTGAATACAAAATATCAGGCTATCGCCTGTCAAGTTGGCCCCCCTGTCAGTTTTGGCTGTTATCTTGTTAATTTTGACCGTTATGTCGCTGCCATCATGGTTGCAATGTTGACTTGCAGCATTGCCTCCTGCATCCATTCCTTGTTACGCCGCCTTCTTCTTCCCCGGAGCGGTGATCTTTGGTCGCGGCCATGGCGCAGAGCTAGGACGCAATTTCCTTCGGGGGTGAGATCCAGAAAGCTTGCCCTCACCATTCCGAACCGGAGCTCGCCATCACCATGGCCGCACCCATGGCACGACGAGGGGACGAGAATTCATTCCTGGAGGAGATCTATCACCATGCCAAACCTTCTCGGTCCTACTGTCCTCCTCCTGAATCCGAGTTTGCCATCTCCATGGTCGCACCCACATCAATCACCGCATTTGGAAGTGCGCACGAGTGGGTTTGTATCTTCTCGCGTAAATTGGCAGTTTTCATTCCTGGAGGAGGGGAATCGCACGAGTGGGTTCTGTCTCTTCTCGCGTAAAATGACTGTTTTCTTTTTTTGCTCGTTAATTTGTAATTTCCAGAGCAACTTTTTCCTCTCTCGCTAACAATTATGTTTCTTTTTGCCCAAATTGCAAATCTAGAGCAGTTTCTCTCTTCAATCATTCGTTCCTTTTGGCCCCCGTTTTTGTCCGATCTGGTAGCAAATCTAGAGCAGAAAATCACACCAGCAGAATACATACATTCATAAAATAAACACATGTAGATATAACTATGCGCAGCTAAATAGGATATAGCGATAGATAGTAGGGTGCTTAATGAGGTTCGATACATTCGCTGCTCAGCAGCAATCACACAACATACAAAAACAAAAGAAGCTGCTTTATAGCAGTAGAAACCGCATACACATTCAACCCCTCCTGGCCTCCGCCTCCATCCTCTGGCGCTTCCTCCACTTCTTGTTGCCTAGTCCCTTGATCTTGGGGACCTTGGGCCTGATCGGAGGCATGCGACCATTTGTGACGGCCACCTGCTGAAGGTTGTGGAGGTGAATGCCGAGCGCCTTGTGGTGAGTGATGAAGGCGTTGACGTTCACGGTCTCATCGACTTTGGGGTTGCCGGTGCTCGATCCCTCTGCATGCATCACGACAAAGTTGAAGTCCGTACTGGCGAGTTTCCTCTTGCATAAGGGGCACCTGTAGATGTCGCCAGCAATGTAGGTGTCGTACTGGCCGGACTATAACCTCCTTAGCACCTGACGAGTCTTCGTGTTATTAGACTCGTCGTCACTGTAGACGTTGCTGTTGTGCACTTGTTGGAACAAAATAGTAGCGTGCATGATAATAAGGACATGATTGAGACCCCTTGATTATTGGGATTCATTATTTGCATAAATTAACCGACTGAGATCCGTTAACACAAGATCAAACAAAATAAAATAGGATTGGATGCTAATAGGCGGGTTCATCGAAACACAAGATCAATATTGCATCCAACACAAAAGGATTAGATGATGTAAGAAGATCAATCTAGCATCCAACGATTGAAATGCGAACAACCGAACCCTAATAACCCAAGATCTAACATCCAATGTTGGGAATGGGAGAAGAACCAGAGAATGGGAGCAAACCCTAGTTACCTCCGACCATGGCTTGTTGATGCGGGTGTCATAGGGGTTCACCGAAGAGTTGTACTCCTCCAGATCATAGGGGTCCTAGTCGATCGGCATCTGATCGCGACCGGTGGGGGCCTCCTCACCGGCGGCTACACCAGAAGCAGGGACAAGGGCGTGGATAGGATGTAGGATTCCATCGATGCCTCGACAAGGGCCTGGACATGGATGGTGGCTTCTTTCAATGCCTCGAGGGGGGCCTAGATGGAGACGGGGGCCTCCTCATCGACAGCCTTGGAGGAGATGATGGCCACCGCATCCTCCTTCTCCATAGCCGATGCGGTTGGGGTTTTCACGAGAGTTTGCAGAAGGTGATGGGACAGTGGAGACAGTTGCATGAGGAGAGTGAGATAGAGTGAGAGTGGGTAGACGGAGGGAGAGGGGCTCTATAATAAAGGTGAAGGAAAGGGACGTTTCATTGCACCACCATGCACTGTCTACGCTACTGCACCATGCACCGCGACACGCACACCGTAAGTCACGTTTTTTCCTAGGCCATGCATGGCAGTACTGTATTCTACCGCATGCAAAGGGCACATACACAATTTCTAAGTTCGAAGGTTGACACGGACATAAAATTTGGCGATAATGTGACATAAGTTGATGGAATGCAACTGCCACATGAAATGGAGCACCAATGTGACATAAGTTGCATCAACACACCCACTTGTATATGCGTGGTCATGTTGATAAATGTGGTTTGGAAAAGAACACGGGCAATGACACTCCATTATGTTTCAAACCATGGTTAGGAAGCCCAGGAACATGTTGGAATGCAACTGTCACATGCAATGGAGCACCAGTGTGAAAGAGGTTGCATCACCACACCCACTTGAGTGTGTGTGGTCATTTGGATCATTGTGATTAGGAAAAGAAGACATGCAATGACACTCCAATCTTTGTGAAACCATGGGCAGAAGGCCCAGGAACATGTTGAGATGAAACTACCACATGTAATGGAGCACTAGTGTGAAAGAGGATGCGTCACCACACCCACTTGAGTATGTGTGATCATGTGTATCATTTTGGTTGAGAAAAGAACACATGCAATGACACTTCAATATGTGTCAAACCATGGTCAGAAAGCTGAGGAACATGTTGAGATGAAACTACCACATGCAATGGAGCACCGGTGTGAAAGAGGTTGCATCACCACACCCACTTGAGTATGTGTGGTCATGTGGATCATTCTGGTTTGGGAAATAACACATGCAATGACACTCCAATATGTGTCAAACCTTAGCCAAGAATCCTGGAACATGTTGGAATGCAACTGCCACATGCAATGGAGCACCAGTGTGACATAAATTGCATCACGACACCCACTTGAGTGTGTGTGGTCATGTGGATCAATGTGGTTTGGAAAACAACACATTCAATGACACTCCAATAAGTGTCAAACCATGGTCAGAAAACCCAGGAACATGCTGGAATGCAACTGCCACATGCAATGTAGCACCAGTGTGAAAGAAGTTGCATCACCACTCCCACTTGAGTATGTGTGGTCATGTGGATCAATGTGGTTTGAAAAAGAACACATGCAATGAAACTCCAATATGTGTCAACCATGGTCAGAAAGCCCATGAACATGTTGGAATGCAACTGCCATATGCAATGGAGCACTAGTGTGACATAGGTTGCATGACCACACCCACTTGAGTGTGTGTGATCATGGGGATCATTGTGGTATGGAAAATAACACATGCAATGACACTCCAATATGTGCTAAACCATGGTAAGAAAGCCCAGGAACATATTGGTATGAAACTAACACATGCAATGGACCACTAGTGTGAAAGAGGTTGCATCACCACACCCACTTGAGTATGTGTGGTCATGTAGATCATTGTGGTTTGGAAAAGAACACATGCAATGACACTCCAATATGTGTGAAACCATAGTCAGAAAGCGCAGGAACATGTTGGAATGTAACTGCCACATGCAATGGAGCACCAATGTGAAAGAGGTTGCATCACCACATCCACTTGAGTATGTGTGGTCATGTGGATCATTGTGGTTTAGAAAAGAACATATGCAATGACACTCCATGTGTCAAACCATGGTCAGAAAGCCTAGGAACATGTTGGAATGCAACTACTACATGCGAGCACTAGTGTGAAAGAAGTTGCATCACCACACCCACTTGAGTGTGTGTGTTCATGTGGATCAATGTGGTTTGGAAAAAAACACATGTAATGACACTCCAATATGTCCCAAACCATGGTCAGAAATCCCAGGATCATGTTGGAATGCAACTATCACATGCAATGGAGCACTAGTGTGATAGAGGATGCATCACCACACCTACTTTAGTGCGTGTGATCATGTGGATCATTGTGGTTTGGAAAAGAACACATGGAATGAAACTCGAATATGTGTAAAACCATGGTCAGAAAGCCTTAGAACATGCAAGAATGCAACTACCACATGCAATAGAGCACTAGTGTCAAAGAGGTTGCACAAACACACCCACTTGAGTGTGTGTGGCTATGTGGATCATTATGGTTCAGAAAGGAACACATGCAGTGACACTCCAATATGCATCAAACCAGGGTAAAAAACCAAAGGAACATGTTGGAATGCAACTACCACATGGAATGGAGCACCAGTGTGATAGAGGTTGCATAATCACACCCACTTGAGTATGTGTGATCATGTGGATCATTGTGGTTTGGAAAATAACACATGCAATGACACTCCAATATGTACCAAACCATGGTAAGAAATACCAAGAACATGTTTGGATGAAACTGCCACATGCAATGGAGCACCGATGTGATAGAGGTGGCATCACCACACCCACTTGAGTGTGTGTGGTCATGTGGTTAAATGTGTTTTGGGAAAGAACACATGCAATGACACTCGAATATTTCTCAAACGATGGTCAGAAAGCCCATGAACATTTTGGGTTGAAACTACCACATACAATGGAGCACAAGTGTGAAAGAGGTTGCATCACCACACCCACTTAAGTGTGGGTGGTCATGTGGATCATTGTGGTTTGTAAAAGAACACATGCAATGACACTCCAATATGTGTCAAACCATGGTCATAAATCCCAAGAACATGTTGGGTTGAAACTGCCACATGCAATGGAGCACCATTATGAAAGATGTTGCATCACCACACCCACTTGAGTATGTGTGGTCATGTCGATCAATGTGGTTTGGAAAATAACACATGCATTGACACTCCAGTATGTGTTAAAACATCGTAAGAAAGCCTAAGAACATGTTGGAATGCAACTGCCACATGCAATTGAGCACAAGTGTGACAAAGTTTGCATCACCAGACCCACTTGAGTGTGTGTGGTCATGTGAATCAATGTGGTTTGGAAAAGAACATGTGCAATGACACTTCAATATGTGTCAAACCATGGTCAGAAAGCCCAGGAACATGTTGAAATGCAACTGTCACATGCAATGGAGAACAAGTGTGGCAGACGTTGCATCACCACACCCACTTGAGTTTGTGTGGTTATGTGGATCAACGTGGTTTCGAAAAGAACAGATGCAATGACACTCTAATATGTCTTGAACCATGGTAAAAAAGCCCATGAACATTTTGGGTTGAAACTTCCACACCCACTTGAGTATGTGTGGTCATGTGGACCAAGGTGGTTTGGAAAATAACACATGCATTGAGACTCCAATATATGAACCATCGTAAGAAAGGATAAGAACATGTTGGAATGCAACTACCACATGCAATTGAGCATCAGCATGACACAAGTTGCATCACCACACCCAGTTTAGTGTGTGTGGTCATGTGGATCAATGTGGTTTGGAAAATAACACATTCAATGACACTCCAACATCTGTCAAAACATGGTCAGAAAGACCAAGACATGTTGGAATGCAACTGCCACATGCAATGGAGCACCGGTGTGATAAAGGTGGCATCACCACACCGACTTGAGTATGTGTGGTTATGTGGATAATTGTGGTTAGGAAAATAACACATGCAATGACACTCCAATATGTGTCAAACCATGGTCAAAAAGCCTCAGAACATGTTGGAATGCAACTACCACATGCAATGGAGCACCAATGTGAAAGAGGTTGCATCACCACACCCACTTGAGTGTGGGTGGTCATGTGGATCATTGTGGTTTGGAAAAGAACACATGCAATGACACTACAATATGTGTTAAACCATGGTCAGAAAGCCTAGGAACATGTTGGGTTGAAACTGCCACATGCAATGGAGCACCATTGTGAAAGATGTTGCATCACCACACCCACTTGAGTATGTGTGGTCATGTCGGTCAATGTGGTTTGGAAAATAACACATGCATTGACACTCCAGTATGTGTCAAAACATCGTAAGAAATCCTAAGAACATGTTGGAATGCAACTGCCACATGCAATTGAGCACCAGTGTGACAGAGTTTGCATCACCAGACCCACTTGAGTGTGTGTGGTCATGTGGATCAATGTGGTTTGGAAAAGAACACGTGCAATGACACTCCAATATCTGTCAAACCTTGGTCAGAAAGCCCATGAACATGTTGAAATGCAACTGTCACATGCAATGGAGAACAAGTGTGACAGAGGTTGCATCGCCACACCCACTTGAGTGTGTGTGGTTATGTGGATTAATGTGGTTTGGAAAAGAACATATGCAATGACACTCCAATATGTCTCCAACCATGGTCAGAAAGCCCATGAACATTTTGGGTTGAAACTGCCACATGCAATGGAGCATCACTATGAAAGATGTTGCATCCCCACACCCACTTGAGTATGTGTGGTCATGTGGATCAATGTGGTTTGGAAAATAACACATGAATTGACACTCCAATATATGAACCATCGTAAGAAAGGCCAAGAACATGTTGGAATGTAACTGCCACATGCAATTGAGCATCAGCGTGACAGAAGCTGCATCACCACACCCACTTGAGTGTGTGTGCTCATGTGGATCAATGTGGTTTGGAAAAGAACACATTCAATGACACTCCAATATCTGTCGAACCATGGTCATAAATACCAAGAACATGTTGGAATGCAACTTCCACATGCAATGGATTACCAGTGTGATAGAGGTGGCATCACCACACCCACTTGAGTATGTGTGGTTATGTGGATCATTGTGGTTTGGAAAAGAACACATGCAATGACACTCCAATATGTGTCAAACCATGGTCAGAAAGCCTCAGAACATGTTGGAATGCAACTACCACATGCAATGGAGCACCAGTGTGAGAGAAGTTGCATCACCACACCCACTCGAGTGTGGGTGGTCATGTGGATCATTGTAGTTTGGAAAAGAACACATGCAATGACACTCCAATATGTGTCAAACCATGGTCAGAAAGCCTAGGAACATGTTGGGTTGAAACTGCCACATGCAATGGAGCACCATTGTGAAAGATGTTGCATCACCACACCCACTTGAGTATGTGTGGTCATGTCGATCAATGTGGTTTGGAAAATAACACATGCATTGACACTCTAGTATGTGTCAAAACATTGTAAGAAAGTCTAAGAACATGTTGGAATGCCCTAGTGTGACAGAGGTTGCATCACCAGACCCACTTGAGTGTGTGTGGTCATGTGGATCAATGTGGTTTGGAAAAGAACACATGCAATGACACTCCAATATCTATCAAACCATGGTCAGAAAACCTAGGAACATGTTGAAATGCAACTGTCACATGCAATGGAGAACTAGTGTGACAGAGGTTGCATCACCACACCCACTTGAGTGTGTGTGGTTATGTGGATCAATGTGGTTTGGAAAAGGACACATGCAATGACACTACATGTGTCAAACCATGGCCAGAAAAGCCTAGGAACATGTTGGGATGTAACTGCCACATGGAATGGAGCACCAGTGTGATAGAGGTTGCACCACCAGACCCACTTGAGTGTGTGTGATCATGTGGATCATTGTGGTTTGGAAAAGAACACATGCAATGACACTCCAATATGTGCCAAACCATTGTAAGAAAGCCTAGGAACATGTTGGACAACAACTACCACATGCAATGGAGCACCAGTGTGACTGAAGTTGCATCACCACACCCACTTGAGTGTGTGTGGTTATGTGGATCAGGGTGGTTTGGAAAAGAACGCATGCATGGTTTGATCGTAACCTTAGCGCTGAATGGTGGCCGTTAGATCGATTCTTCTAGAAGGCCCGCCCCAAGAAACTTGTTCTGCATCCTGATTGTTACAGAACGTTCTTTCGGTGCACTTGGATGATTAGGATGGTTCTTCGTAAGAGCGATCTATGAGTAGGCTGTTCTACGACATGATTGGCCGCGCTTATTATCTGCTTGATCTAGACAAACTGGCTATACCGTGTGCTCCCACTTGCCAGTGTCACGTGTTCCGTGTGCCCACCTGCTAGTGTCCCGTCCCCTTTACTTCTCTTCCTTCCCCTTGAAGCCACTGTCCCCACTTCTCTTCCATCCTGCTGTAGCCGCAAGCCGAGGGTTCCTACATCGATATCTCTAGCAGCCACCCCAGTCGCCCACCCCCTTTCGCCATGGGTTCACGGGGAGACGGTGAGGAAACGGTCTCATCTCTAACATCTATGGACATTTATTTATTTTTGAGTTATATCTACTTTGATTACTCGTGCATGTATGATGTGTTAAGCCAAATAGTTGTTGTATGACTCTGATTATCACGGTTTAGTGGAGGGAGATAGTCCTCCACAATGTAAACATGGAGATTTGCCCACTAAATTTGTAGCGTTCGAAGGACGTAACGCAGGCAGGAGGTTTTTAGGGTGTCAAGAACAAGGTGCAATGTTGCCACATAGAAGTTGTGGTGTTGTCAAATGGGTAGATCCAGAGTGGCCCAAATCGATGTAGAAATCACTGGACAAACTATGGGATATGACCATTGAGTTGAAAGGAGCCTTAGTCAGCTCAATTCCTGAGAATGCTGAGATTAAGTTATTTGACCATGGTGACACAACCAAGCTTCACCGTGGTCCTAGGAGGGTGCAAGACAAGGTTAGCAAAGTCGAGGAGGAGAGGGACGTGGCATAGGCCCTAAAGGCTAAAGTAGAGCAAGAACTGACTGAAGTAAGGATTGAACTTCACCAGGCAAAAGTCTAGTAGGCTACAACTACAGGTATGGACAAGTTCATGAGGATAAGTGCAAAGAAACATTTGAAGTTGTACAAGGAAGATGCTAAAAGCACGACACATATGATTCAATCCTTGCGCTCGCAAGAAGATGTGCATCGGGCTAAGATTAGGAAGATCAAGGATATGTGTGATAACTAGTTCTATTTAGCTAGAGCCCTGTACTTTTTTAATTGTAATAATAGTACTTGTTGACCAAGTGGTCTGAACTAGTGGTCTCGGAGTCCTGGGAGAAAAAAATTGGTCGTCCGTTATTCTGTCTTAGCCCTTCATTACTTACTTTTGTCTGATGATGGTGGTAATCTGACTTTTGTGGTTTGTTGAAACGTAATCTATGTTCATTCTACGGCATGCAAATGGCACATACACAATTTATAATGTGGAAGCACGTACACCCTATTAGTGCGTTGGAGCGAGAGATTAGGGAGCTTTTCCATATGCTAGGGAGGCAGGAGCAGGGAGGTGGTGAGATAGACGGGTTCAAGATTAGGCCAGAAAGTGGGAACAATTTCCTCATTATCTAGGCATTATCGATTGCCATTGCTATTCATGTTGCCATGTTGTTATCCAGTAGCCGAAATAAGTTGCTGCTTCATGGAGTGTAGCAGCTTAGAACTTGGTTTTCAGCTCAGAACCTTATAATAAGTGTAATCCCAAAAGCAGAGATTTATGAAGCGCTTAAATAATTTATTTCTGTGCCACTAACCTCCATCGAACTTGGAGACCCCCTCCCCCTCAGCAAATTGTGGTGCCGGTGCTGCGATTTTTCAGATAGTAGTGGCACAATCACAATTTTAGATTCAACTAGTGACTCGGCCGTTTCCAATCCTCAAGTCGTGGTACATTTTACTCCAAGAATGGGGGTAGATTGTTTCGCCCGACAAGTTCCACTCACATAGCTCTAGAATTTAACCGAACTACATATATTGGTTCAAGTTCAACACATTATTATGCATCTTCATTTCTAGCTTCTTCCCCTGCCTGGGTGCCAACTTTCTTTCCTTCACGTCCACTAGCTTCTTCATTGCCTACCTTCTTCCTCTTCATGGGTGCCAATTTTCTTACCTTCACGTACTCTGCATCTCCGTGTCAAGGGAAGTCAGGACAATCAGCACCAGAATCATTTCCAGCATCATCAATCCATTCGTTTTGATTTTATTTCCATGACAAAATCACTAACTCGACAGTCATGTTTCTAACCTTGCACTTCCTGCCAAAGAAACATGGCATGGCTAACTACCTAATATCTACAGAGTAAACAAAAAAATTACAATTTAGCATAAACATGCGAACCCCAAGAGACTTTTTCTTAGCAGCAGGGGTTCGAGGGACCACCCTATCCAAGAATAGCAGGGTGACTCCCAGTAGCAGCAGCTTCCACATACAATATTTTACAATTCAGCATAAACATGCAAACCCCAAGAGACTTTTTCATCAACCCGGTTAGCTGACTATCACACGTTATAGGTACCATGATGCCTTGTTCATCTATGAAGCTGAACTGTGCAGTCTTCTTTGACCGTATTTCATGATGTTTACACAGAGCAGCAACCATACCAGGGATAGTGCAGATCTGCGCATGTGCTTCTTCCATCACGATACAATGAAGTCGATTCCACTATCCCTTCCCATTTTCTAATTTAGAGTGGTAGCCGTCGAGGGTTATCATAACTAGGTAAGGGTGGTCCATGGAGATCCTACTTGACAAAAATTTGGGGACAAAAGATAAGCATTGTTTGTCAGTGTTGGGTTAGCAAAATTCTAGGTCTGATCTATCTCTTTACTATCAATATCCAGCTAGAAGTTATAGTTAGTACAACTTTTCTTCCTTGGTAGTAGGATCTGCCATCCTCCGTGCTGCTCAGCTCTTCCAGCGGCGGAAGCGGGCTAGAGCCTCGCAATGACGGGCACGGCATGTGGCATTGGAGCTTGTTATCAGTTAGTGGGTGCAGCAACTTGGTGCCTAAAGGAAAATGTCCAAAGGGACCGTTCTAGTTGGAGGGTGGATTTTTGCATCGCCGGTGCTAGGGTTCATGCGAAAGGAGGGAGTGAATTTGTGAATTTGGTTAACACAGCAAGGCCCTTAGTTCCTCGTTTTTCCTACGTGGTTGCCACATTGGCGCTTGCGTCATAGATATAGTATTGACATGAGGGTCCCGACCATCTACTTCACGGGCAGTTGATGGAATGTTTGAATTTGGTCAGGGTGAGATGAGTTTGCCTCGAAATGGGCCCTCTCAATAATGGCAGCCCAAGTTTGTGAAACCCGGCAATTATAGGCAAGTAGGACCCCACGATGCACTCACCCAACAACTTTGGGGATGCCAACTAATAAGCCCCTCCCACTACCCATAGGAGGGGTCCCACAATGTCTAGCCCCCAATACGGAAAATAGCCATGATAGGGGTATAGTTTGAATAGCTTGAGCTAGTTGGCATATTTGTTTGGCGTGGAACTGGCATGTGTCGCAGGTTCCGACCAAGTATTCAGCATCCGATAGTGCCATTGGCCAATAGAACCTTGACGAAATACTTTCCCTACCAAAGTCCAGGAGGCGAGGTGACTCAAGAACTCTCCCTCGTGGATCTTAGTGAGGAGATTGAGCCCTTCTTCTTGAGAGATGCAGCAGAGCAAGATGCCAGATTCACGCTTGCGGTAGAGGTCTCCGTCCATTTAATTATACATCTTGGCTTGTCATAATACTTTCTCGGCATCGACATAGTTTGCGGGGAGCTCCTGGGTCCGGAGGTACCTTAGTACGTCTGAAGCCCAGGGTAGCCTAGGCATCTCCTCCGTCAGGTTGGCGCTCTTTCCGAGAAGGATTCTCGAGTCTTAGTTCTCCGGGGCACATAGCTCCGCACCCGACGATTCACATACGAGGGGAATGGCCGAGGGATCTCCCCGGGGCTTCTTGTATGTTTGCTTGCTTTCCGCATCTTTGTTCTCGGAGCCACACAACTCCACACCCATCGCTCTGCATACGATGGGTGTGGCCGAGGGCTCTCCTTGGGAATCTTCGCGGGATCGATGAGTTATAGTGTCTTGGTTCCCGGGGCACACAACTCCGCACCCATCGCTTCACATATGATGGGTGTGGCCGAGGGTTCACCCCGTGGTCTTCTTTAGGCTATGGTGTCTTCGCTGCTGGGGGCACACAGCTCCGCACCCATCACTTCGCATACAATGGGTGTGGGTGAGGGCTCACCCCGATGTCTTATACTTCTCACGGTGTTCTTTCTCCTGGGGGCACACAGCTCCGCACCCATCGCTTCACATACGATTGGTGTGGCCAAGGGCTTGCCTCGCGATCCTTCATTGGTTGACCAAATCCTCACGTATCCGCCCCCGGGGGCACAAACCTGTGCAACCATCGCTTCACATACGATGGGTGTGGCCGAGGGCTCACCCCGGGGTTCTTGCCGACTTGATCTCGAGGGATCTTGATGGAGGGCCTTAGCAGCCGCTCCACCATGACTTTCGGGGGTATGTATCCCCTAGAAGACGCAATCTTTGAGAGCTCGTCGGCAACATTATTGGAGCTACGAGGGATGCGCTCCATCTGGAGTCCATCAAAGTGATGCTCTAGCTTTCTGACTTCCTCCACGTAGGGCACCATTTGAGGGGAGTCACAATCTTTATTGATTTGATTAACGACTAGCTGAGAGACCCCATGGATAATCAAACGCTTGTTCCCTAAATATTTAGAAATTTGGAGGCCAGCGAGCAGGCCTTCGTACTCGGCGGTGTTGTTGGTCGATTGTTCTGCGTGGTAGAGCATTTTGACCACCAACTTCAGATGGTCTCCTGTTGGTGACACGAGGAGCACGCCAGCCCCTGAGTCACCGAGGGAGTATGAACCATCAAAGTACATGTTCCTCCTCTTCCTCTGGAGTCAGGGTCCATTCAGCGATGAACTCGGCCAGGGCCGCACTTTTGATGGTCTAGGTGTGGGCGAACTGGAAGTCAGAGCCGGATAGCTCCATGGCCACTCTACCACTCGTCTAGTAGCTTCTAAGCTATGCAACATGCGCTCTAATGATCGCTTGGTAATTATAGTGATTCGGTGGGCCTCAAAGTAGTGATGAAGCTTCCTCGATGCAATGAGGATACAAAACATGAGCTTCTATAAGTAGAGAGCCCGTGCATCACGTAGACCGTTGCTTACAAAATACACGGGATGCTACACCGTATGCTTTTTTGGGGGCTCCCATTGGTCCTCATCACTCGAGTTGCAGGGCCTAGGAGGGGCACTTTTGGGCATCCAGGGTCGCTTCCTAACTCCCAGAGTCCTTAAACTTGGGCCCTCAGTGATACCTCCGAGTCATCTCCCTCCAAGTGCTCCGCCTCGCTAGGATCAGGAGGAGACGATTTCGGGCATCTAGGGTCGCTTCCCAACTCTGAGAGTCCGGGAGGTGTGCCTGGCTCGGTCCGCTGACTGTGGCCCTTGGAGATGACATGTGCGTCATCTTCTTGCCTTTCTGCGACGAGCATTGCACTGACCACCTCGGTAGTGGCAGCAATGTATAGTAGTAGTGGCTCCCTAGGTTTAGGATCCAAGAGGACCAGAGGGGATGAGAGGTAGCATTTTCGATCCTGGAATGCAGCCTCTGCCTCTGGTGTACATTCTATCGGCCCAGCCTTCTTCAATAGTTTGAAGAAGGGGAGGGACCGCTCTCCCAGCTGGGATATGAAGCGTCTGAGGGCAGTGATGCACCCATTTAGATGCTGGACATCCTTGATCCGCTTAGGAGCTTCCATCTGGTTGATGGCTTTGATCTTGTCAGGGTTGGCTCCGATCCCCCGGTGCGAAACCACGAAACCGAGGAGCTTCCTAGAGGAGACCCCGAAAACACATTTCTCGGGGTTGAGCTCGAGATTGATCTTGCATAGGTTGCTGAATGTTTCGTCAAAATCCCCGAGCAAGGTTCGATGATGCTTGGTTTTCACCATGATGTCGTCCATGTAGGATCCCGCGTTGGGGCCAATCTGGGCCCCGAGACACGCCTGCATGGCACGTTGGAACATGGCCCCGATGTTTTTTAGCCCGAAAGGTATCCAGGTGTAGCAGAAGGATCCCTCCGGGGTGATAAATGTCATCTTCTCTTCGTCTTCCTTGGCCATCTTGATTTGATGGTACCCGAAGAAAGCGTCTAGGAAGCACAAGAGACTACATCCCGTGGTGGAATCAACGATCTGGTCGACTCGCGACAACAGGAAGGGATCTTTCGGGCAGGCCTTATTCAGGTTTGTGAAGTTGATATGCAGTCTCTTATTGTTGCTGTGAGGTTTGGGCACCAGGACAGGGTTCGCGACCCACGCTGGGTTCCACACTATCCAGATGATCTGAGCGGCCTTCAGCTTCCGAACCTCTGAGATGATGAAGTATTGCTTGTCCTGGGCTTAACAACAAACCTTCTGCTTTACCGGGTGGGCTCACGGGCTCATTGGCAGATGATGCTTGATCACCTCCCTTAGAACCCTAGGTAAACCTGTGGGTTCCTAGGAGAACACTGATGTGTTCTCCTAGAGGAAGGAGACAGGAACGCTTTCCTATTTTTATGTGAGGCGGACTCCAATGGTGATAGAGAAGCCTCCCCTTCTAGTAGAGGGACCTTCTTGGTGAGGCAGTGGTCCTCGGTCGGGATCCTCTTTCGCATGACCGAAGCTCCCAACGCGTCGAGGTATCATAAGCCCTAGGAAACCGCTGTCACGGTCTCCCGGTATGACTGCTCCATGCAAAAGACCACGTCCTGAGGGTCGACCTTGACGGTGATGACCCCCTTTGTAGCCAGGATCTTCATGGTGCTCTAGGTTTAGTGGGTGACCGCCATGAACTTAGCCAATACTGGCCGCCCAAATATGTCATCCCAAACATGACGGGCATGGTGACCTGCCCCAACGATTGGGTCGCCCCCGGGTTGATCCCTTGGAACACCCATGTCGGGAAGAGGCGTTCCATGGAGATCTAGAGTTGCTTCATGAGTTTGGCGGACATGAGGTTTAAGTCCGTACTTCCATCCACTAGCATCTTGCTGACCCTGGCATTGCTGATGGTCAGGGAGACCACCGGCATCAAGATTCCTACGCCCGTGAATCGGTCCGGGTGATCTTTCGTGTCAAAGGTAATCGATACTGTTGGCCATTTTAGGGGGTCCTGAGCGTCCACACTTGGGTGCATAGCGCATAGCTCCCGGGAAAGCCATTTGACAACATTGTGCGAGGCGAACACCGATGCTCCCTCATGTAGGCACATGACTAATTGTGGTCTACAATTTGCCTAGGCGCGTCCGCGCGGCTCCCAGCACCGGGAATCTGCCTGGGACCTACCTAGGAGCCGAGCAAGGTGCAAGTTTCCTTGCCTGAATGTCCTGGATCGCTTCCCCTAGTCGCTGCCACAGACACGTGAACAATCTTGGCGGGGCGAGGTCCTGTCGTCTGGTGAAGCCACATGACATGTCCCATGAAGTCTACGATCCAGACAAGCCAAGTTCCCACCCTAGGTCTATCTGCAATTTCCTCAGGCGAGAAATGAAGGAGGGCGTCTGCTACCGCCAGCGCAGCCCCCGACCTGAGAAGATCTGCTGGAGGTGGTGGCAGCTCACTAGCGACATCGCTTGCTCCGCCTTTCAGGGCTCCTCCCAGGTCCGCCGGTCCCACCCCACAGTAGGGGCGGAGAGGAATGCAGGGCGGATCCCACCGCTCCTGGTCCAATGGAGTATACGTGCGATCCTCCTTGCCCATTCGGCCGCATTGACCGTCTGTTGCCGGCGCCCCCTTTGACTTCGCACCACCATGCGCGAAGGGAGGGTCGTGTCGCTGGCGAAGGATGCTCACAGAAGTGTGCCCTCTACTTGGCGCGCTAGATGTCGTGTCTTGATTTTCGACACTGGGGGTGTGAGTCCCCCTTTGCTGTTCGGCTAGGGGCGCAACGTCCAGCGGGCTCAATCGGCGAGCTAGACGAACACAATATCAAAGAGAGACACAAGGTTTTTCCCAGGTTCAAGTCCACAGTGAGCAGAGCCCTACGTCCTGCAACTATCTACTATTGGATTATCACTAGGTTATAATGGGTTCCTTCTCCTAGGAAGGTTCTCTACTCTAAGACAACGGTTTCCCCTGTTTCCTTGTTCGACCCAGTCCTCCTTTTATACGGGGAAGGGGACACCACAGGGGTCGGAGCACACGCGGTGGCAAGGGATTAGCCACACGGTGGTCTTCACTTGCAACATGGCCTAGCAGTCCTGCCTCTACACCGTGTGTCACTTACTGGGCGGTGGCAGATTGGCATGAACCTTAACTTGGCCTAGTTATTGTCTCCGGGCAGCTTATCCTAGACAAGGTGTTGGCAGGGTTGTCGGTGGGACCCGGGTAGGCATACCGTCCGAGTCTTCGAGTGGCCACGCGGCGAGGCGTCATATGCATGGTGGCCACATGTTAGGTGAGCGCTGCCCTAGGGTGAAGTGTGGTATTGGATCTTCTGTTGGTTCAGTGCATAGTCTCTATTGAGTCAGACACCATAGACAAACTGTCTTTGTCTTCGAGAATCCTTCCCAGCCAGGAGGCGGATATACGGAACCTACCTGGGAAGAGCTCCCTGGACCTCCCGGCTAGACACTCCGCGGGACGCCCGACCCGGAGCCCACGGTTCAGTGACCCGTGGAGAGCACATAACCAACAAATAAATAATTTATGATTGGATCATAAAGTAAGATATTTTAGTTACAAGTTTGGCAAAACACCCAAGAGTTAATGAAGCATTCCATGAATTTGCATTTCCCGATAAACTATAGGAGTATGGAGTATTCAAGAGATGAAAGAAAACCTTGTTTGACATGGTAAGATCAAAGTCGTCATTTATAAAACTACCATTATGTTTTAAGGATTAAATGTTTAGAGACTACCGCTTTTACACTAAAAATATCGCAATCATGATCCGTTGAAATGACGCCATATGAGTTATGGTTTGGGATAAAACCCGAGTTGTCTTTTCTTAAATTTTGGTATGATAGGAATAAGTAAAATGTTTACAACCAAAGTCGGATTAGCAAGTCTTTGTAGGTTATCCCAAAGAAATCGTTGGGTATTCCTCCATAACACGAAAGACAAAAGTGTTTTTCACTAAGAACATCAAGTTTCTTGAGAAGAAATTTTTGTAAAAGTTAAGTGGGAGGATAATAGAACTTTGATTAGGTTGATGAACCTAAGCAATATGTGCTAAGTAGCGTAGCACCGGAATGTGTCCTGGAGGTAGCCACAATGCTCATGGCTCCTGTGACTACAAAGGTTACGATCTCGGATATTAGAGTTCCTATTGAACTGTGTAGTCGAGTAACAATCAAATAGTAAGATTTGAAAAACAAGTCATTATTGTTCTGACAATGATGAACCAACTACATGCAAAGAAGCGATAATGGGCCCTGACTCCATCAAATGGATATAGTGCCTCCTGCACCTCTGGGAGGCACGCCCCCACCGGCGGTGATTCCTACGCCACCGGGAGGGACGGTCCCTCTAGTGGCGCCTACTGTGCCACTGAGATGGAGGCCTTCGGTGGAGGCATCTCCTGCGTCGCCCTGTCGTTCCTCTTCTCATGCTACCGTGTCGCCCAAGGGACCACCGGTCAGTGCCACGGGAGGAAGCTACGATTTGTTGGACGCGACATGCATGGGTTGAGTCTGAGTGTCATGGCCCCTCGCAGCATCCGTCTATTGTGCATGTCGTTTGGTCGCCGTTCCCCTAGCCAAGGCTAGGTCGCACGAACGAGTGTCTGCAACCAGGGTATCCACGGTGGCTGTGCTCATCCCTTCGGCTCCAAATTCTATTCTGGGTGCCATGCTTGATGCGGGCGCAAACGATGCCGCTGACGAGGTTAGTGTTAACAAAGAAGATTGCTGAGGTTGAATCACTAGCGCCCCTACCTTGCGTGCTAGATGTCACGTGTCGAAACACATACACCAGGCATGTTGCAGAACCCCTAGTTGTTCGGCAGTGGGCACTAAGGTAACATGGCATCAACTCATGCACAAATCAAACACAACAGACATGATTTTTTTTACCTAGGTTCAAGCCACCCTTCGGCTAACAACCCTACATCATGCTTTTGTGGATTTTCTAGTGGATGACATACGCTAGTAGGAAAAGGCTCAATGGTGGCGTACGTAAAAGGGGGTTCATGGCGCTCAATCCTCGCGCCAGTAACCTCATGCTAGTGGTATGTTGTATAGGTGGCATCTCCAGCGAACGCAACGAGTAGAAACCATAGTGGTGGCGTTCAGGATCAATGCCCCGACTATGAAACTACTAGTGGTGTTCGACCCCTACCAGCGGTGCTCGGTGTACATGCTTTAACTACCGGCATAATGGTGGCGTTCAGGTTGAGCGCCACCAATGCTATAATTGCTGGCGGCATTTCTTTCTTGTCGAACATCAAGAGTGATTATTCAAGGGTAAATAAATTAAATTCGATGCCAATTTTTTTATAAAGAATTCGAGATCAGAATTGAAATATTTAATTACAACATCTCAACAATAGAGCTAGTTAGTTCATCTCATTCATAACACAATGAAAATTATCTTACATCAGCACTAATTGGATCAACTAATGCATGGCTACATAGAAGATGGTTTCAACTACTTAGAAGATGAACATAGAAGATGCTATCACATTACATAGAAGATGAACAAGTACACAATAACAATAGATTGGACAAGAATTATGTAGTTCTTGAAGCTAGTAGAACCAACCACTTGCTTTTCAACTTCATAGTTGCTTCTCTTTTCCTCCAGCTTAAGGGAGTTGAAGTACTCCTCCTCCGCCATCTCTTTTGTCAGAAACCCTTTGAAGGAGTTATTGGGACAGCCTAAAACTTGTTTACTACATTCACCCCATGAATTCTAGACTCTCGGAACCTCTGCTCGACATACCGCATACCATTTATCCTATCAACACACATAATATGATACACATCATTAGCAACAACATGTAAGAAAGATTAAAATCATATTATAAAATCATCAAAAGTTGTCAAGCCTATCGAATATGTGGACGTCGAAGATGAAGGGGTGATGGATTTTTCTTGGCCATCATCGATCTAAATATAAAGTTGTATATATAATTTTTGTAAGAGTATAGAAAACTCATATATACATCACACCTACAATAAAAGGAGATACTCTTCACATACAAAAAGTGGCGGGGCCACCACTTTTTGGTCACCAGAATCCCGCTGGCGTCGGGTGGAGACTCGTCGAACTCACCAACATGGGAATTAGGGAGGTGGATGTGTCGGCGAGGTGGTGGCTTGGGGCGTCGGGGTGGTGGTGGTGGCTGTGAGGTGGGGAAGCATCGGTGAGGTGGTGGTGTGGTCGGGTGCTGGACGGATGGGAAGGTGGAGGCGCGGGACCAGCGTCGGGGAGGTGGTGGCGCGAACGGGGTTGGGGAGGTGGTGGCGTGGATAGGGATCGAGTCGGTGGAGGAATGGCACCGGTGTTAGGAGAGGTGGTGGCGAGGATGGGGTCGGGGAGGCGGAGGCGTGAGATCGGTGTCGGGGAAGGTGGCGGCGTGGATGGGGTCAGGGAGGTGGCCACGTGGGGCGGAGGAGCCGTCGGAGGCATTCGTGAGGTAGGGGAAAATGTCTCAATCTGGAACCACAACATTTAACGGATGAGAGAGTGAGCTAATTAGCTAGGTGGGTGGAGGAGAGTGGTGTAGACAAGAGGATCCATAGTTAATGCTAATTTATTGGCCAGATTTTGAGAATTTGGAGAGTTAGAGTGTGAGGGAGAAGAGGTGGAAGGGGAGGTCATATGGAAAATAGTGTCCTGCGATGCAACTAGTGGCGTTCACAATTTTTGAACGTGGCTGCTATGCAAAACAGTAATGGCATTAGAAGTAAAATAAACACCGCAACTATCTATGGAACAAAACTAGTCCCCGCCTAATGTTGCCGCGATGTTTAGGACATTTAAATGTCGTTGGTAGCTAGACTATACATGGAGTTCAATTTAGACAAATGCTACGACTATAGTGGTCCTGGATCGTATCGTGGTCCCCACTTAATGGTGGCGTTCGTCCTTTCGCAAACACTAGGACTACGCGATAATGGTGGTGTCCTGGGATTTCTGAACACCGCTACTATTTAGCCTAGTAGTGGTGGCACACATTATATTTAGGATGCCACTAGGAAAATGACTTCTATAAGGGTCTTCTACTAGTGATTCAAAGAGATGAACAATCTAGTGCCGGGGAGCCACTTTCATCTAGCTTCTACGCTTCCCGGGCTTCCTCTTTCTTTCACTCTCACACTCTCTCAACAAGAACTTCTCAGCACTTGCCCTCTCTCACTCTCCTCTCCTCAAGACTTTCTTCTCACATATGCTCTTTTCTTCTCCCTTTACTAAATACAATTGTTGTCCGTCTAAAGCCCTCTAGTGTAAATTTATCTACACCATAAGACCTCTCTCTCTCCCAAACCCTCTATTTTCTCTTCTTCACTCTTTTTCCTGTTGTTTTCCCCTCTCAACTGGGCCCTACTTTTATATGTCAAGGGGGTACCACAGGTGACGGGGCGCATGCGCCTTCCTATCGTGACTGGGATTGACTGCGGTCGTGCCACGTGGCTTGACGGAAAAGGTGGTGCTATTGACAACTCCTGGTCATGAGTGGCATCGTTGGCCACTCCTTGGCCATGGGAAGCGCGTTGTAGAACTTGATGGTGAGGAGAGAGCATTGTGCATGTGCCGTCAGGTCGGGACTACAATGCCTGCACCCTCATTAATGTCATGTCTAGGCGCAAGGATAGGGGCGACACTTGTCCCCCATGTTGTCCCACTCGCGGGTGTCGTATCCAGATTTGTGGACTCGTGTTCCTAGGCAGCATCTATCCCGAGAGGAGCTTCTCCCTTGGTGTCATCGTGGTGGGGAGAGTTAACACGCCCGCCAATGTCACTGGATTCCTTCACGAATCAGTTCCCGGGCCAGCTTCCCTATAGATTAAGCACGCACATGAGTCATTGGGATCTTATAGAAGGACCTCCATAAGCGTGAGAGGGCGGGAACGATCACGGATGATGTCCCACTCCCTCTGCACTACATAAGGCTGGGAATGCTCTAGATGTGAAGACATAGTTTAGAGAAGGTGACTCCCATGTACCATCCTTATGAGGGTGGTCTTGCCGGGATGTTTGTCCCTTCCCACGTGTCAAGGCGCAATGTGAAGGTCCCTTGTTTCCATTGTGTCGACAGAAGCCCCCAGATGAGGCCTGGCAACCCTCTTGATCAACCTTCTTCTTTCTGCGCATCGCTCCGAATGACCTGGATATCGTTGTCGGGCTTCGCCCTACAATGTCGCGTGGGCCAAAACGTTATTGTCCGTGCGCGCTGTGTCCACTTGACATGTTCTGGGCCACTTCGAGTTGGCATGCACACACACGGAAATGATGTGTCACATCAGGTCTTGTCTCGACTTCTGCAGCCCGACCACATTAACTGCGGTCGCTTCGATTCCTGCAAAAGGTTTATAAGCGCGGAGGAGAGGCGTCACTGGCTTCCCCCCATAGCTATAAATAAGGGGGTGGGGGATGATGGAATCATGCAGAACTATTGCGTCATCTTCCCCCACACTCGTCAGAACTCTGCTAGCACAAGCCTGCTTGCGATGTCGTCTAAGGGAGGTGATGGTCGTCGCCACTACTTCAGCGATATCCCTCCTTCTCATGGGTGTGAGGTGGCCCCTCCTTAACCGGAAGCTTTGTGTCGTAGGCGCGGACACGGTCACTGACCCCTCCATGGACCGGCGCAGGTGGAGGAAGACCTTGCGCCCCTTCCCTCTAGGGCCCCAGTCTGCCGTGGCCGGTGTGGACGTGGGCAGGATCATGGACACAACGGGTTACACGAGAGGGTCTTGCCTACTCATAGGCACGGGCACAGTCGAGGCTGTGGAGAGCTCCACGTCTATGGCCCCTCAAGGCGTCACGAGGTGCCTACCTCACCCTCCTAGTCGGAGGAAGACTCCACAACCGAACTCATCGGTTTCGTTTTCCTCATCTTCCAGCCGACATGCTTCTAGCGGTGGCTTAGGCTGCCAGACTTGTTCGCTAGCAAACTGAGGTGACATCACTTCTAGGAGATGCGGGTACACGAGTCAAGTGGTGAGAATCCCATTTGGGACATGGAAACATTGACAGACAAGGAGGGTTGTGATGACTTGGTTTCCTGCAATCAATAACAGGGTTATTGCAGTACTTTTAGCAGCAAATATTATTTATAAAGTCCGTCCCTTGTAAGATTTGCGGATGGAAACAACACAACCCCGCAACCACGTTGTCAATGCGACCACATTCACACCCAAAACAGTGTTTGGAAATAGTCTACTCTATAGGTTACTAGAATGGCAATGAATGAGTGAGTAACTAAAAGAAAAGTAAATAACAAAAGTAAACTAAAGAAAGAGAGTATTTATGAAATGTTGTGTGATGTGATTGAGGGGTTCTCAAGGAGTGTAGGATTCACCACTAGCATGGGATAATTATGAATGATAAGGATAATCTATGTCTTTTGTCATGACATGTGTGGAGAGAGATCAATAATAAGAAGTTCACTACAAGACTCGTAGGTAGAAACTTTCTTGAATCAAGTAATGAGATCATCTCTAAATAATCACTGCGATGCCTGAGAGCAATCACTCATACAGACCACCACAATTAGGGGTTTCACCATGGATATTGTAATAAGCTTTGTGAGCTTAATTCCCCCTTTGACCTTGTAGGTTATAAGCCAATGCTTGCAGTTACAAAGTAACACACTAGACATACTCTGACATGGGTATGCCCCACAGGTACCCTAGATTAGCCTATACGGTTTGGCCAAGAGGAGCCCACGGGATAATTGAAGCCTAGCAAGGATTTGGATGACCCGGGCCCAAGCGACTCCTTGAATAACACAACCAGGAATAGATAGAAATTTAAAGGGAAAACCCTAATCTATAACCGATTCAGCTTGTTATACCGAGAACTGGCCTCCCTATATAAAGGATAGGAGGGAGAAGCGAGAAAGCTATCCCGCAACCCTAGTTTTACACACCTCTAGATTGCATCTGCGCACCCCTATAACTTTTGACTCCTCGATAATCAAAGAGTAGACAAGCAGGAGTAGGGTCCCTTTCGAGGGCCTGAACCTGGGTAAACCACGTGTCCGTGATTTTCTTGTTTGCTGGCCGATCGATGCCTCCAGCGCTCCCCACTTCATGTAACCCAAGTCCATCAACTATGGGCACTAACGAGTTAACCCCTCGTCAATTGGCGCCATATGTGGGAAACGAGAGTGATGATATTGCGACTTCCTCGGCCCCATCAACTACGATCTACAACTCTGCTGTAGGGAAGAATTGCCTCCTCTTCAGCACCTTCGACTTCACCGTCCACTCACCAGCGATTCACCCGGACTTTGAGTCAATGGGCAACATAATTGGCATGACGATCGGGAGCCTACGTTTCCAGGTCGGCCAGATCGGCATGCTCCGCTTCCCCAATCACCTACCGACACCTTTGATTGCACCCACCTTGTGGTTCCCACCACCAATAGGCACCCTAAGTGAGCTCAATGCGTCGGCTTTGGCCTACGACACAGACAACAACAACAGCTGTGACTATGATCTCTGCGACCTGTCATCGGAGGATGGCGCCTACGGCTCCGGATCAGAAAGTTGCATGAGCAGTGACCTCCCCAACCACTACATGAGCGCCATTGTCACCTGCGGTGATGGAGCAATCAAGGAAATACCAGCAACAGAGGGCCAACCAAGAGAGCTCTCACCAATGGCCCCGCCAATGGTGAACGCCCCAACCCTCCCAACCCTGACAATCAGGATGCCAACACCAACCATGAGACGGAGCGCCAATAGATCCGCCTCAACAAGGCTGGGTGGGTGCGAGTCAAGGAAGCCCTGCACGGTAACCCCTCCCACCAGACACATCACGCGACTTGCTTATGTGTACCACTGGATGCTCGTAAACGAGTTCAATTGCTAGCAGGCAGTGAATGCACAACTCGAGGCCCACAAGAAGGCTGCGGATAAGTCGAGTGCTCGACGGGCAACACTCTCCTCTATCGGTGGATCCTCCTCGGAAGGCAATGGTCCCGCAGCTTCCAAAAGGCGCTCTCGACTGGACCACCTCAACAACAGGGACCGGGAAGAGGATACCAAGGCCCTCGACTTCTCATTCATGTCGGTGGACTCGTGGGGTAACATGATCCCGAAAACACCACAGGCCGAAGTGATAGCAACTACCACGTATTTGCTAACCAACCAGCCACTAGCCAGAGATCCATGATCTGTCGTGCACCGGTCCACCATCGCTGGGCTTGGACTGGTCGAAGCTGCGCTGGCCAAGGAGCCAACGTTGGAGCCAAAGAAATACAAGGCTCCACCTCCAAGATATCCCTCACCATCTTCCAGCGAGGAAGACCATAACCTATCACGGCGACGTCACAGCTCGCGGTGACTTGACCGCGATTACGACACGCATGAAGAAATCACACATCCCAAGGTTGACGAGATGCGTGCCAAGCGCGCTTAGTCAACAGAGTCGGAGGACGAATGACCAGTGTCGTCGGATTGATGACAAGTACGCCATGAGGGGGTCCTCGAGGCGTGCGGAAGAGAGGGGTGTGAGACGTATGGTGTTCTAGGATGGTGAGCACACAGGTTTACCCAGGTTCGAATCCACTGGCTTTGGATGGACCCTACTCCTGCTATCAATCCAGTAATACGGCAAAGCCGGAATATGGGTTACAATGGTATCGCCTGTGCGAGTTGAGGGTCTAAAGGTGTTGAGTTGCCCTAAAGGCTCTCCCTAGGACGGCTTATATAGATATCCGCCCTAGGGTTTACAGGAGAGATCAATTCGGCTACGACTAAGAGTTGGTTATAGAGTACATCTTGAACTACAAATAACATTATAGGCCTAAGTCGGTAAGTCTTCTGGGCCTTCCCGTAGCCGGATGGGACTCCGTCTTCTTTCTCTAACTGGGCCGCCCATGAAGCAAAGTTCTAACCCGAAGTGGGCCACCCTGGTTAGTGAGGAACGTTGAGGATACCCGGAAAGTATATCCCCAACAGTAGCCCCCAGAGGCCTCCAAGATCCAAAGTCGGATTTTATCATATTCTAGCTTGATATTCGGCTTGCAGAATCTTGAAGGGTTCCTAAAACTTTATAACAAAAAATATGATCTGGGTTTTAAAAGTAAGTCGGACCTTTCAATTAGTTACTCGGATTTTCTAGCTCGCTTTTAAACTAAGCCGGAACTTGGTCTCTAACTCCACCTGACACAAGCATGGTCAAGTCACGTCATCTGACAGCCGTTCCATCAGCACGACCGTTGGTGGGTCCGTGGTTAGCGGAACCGAGGCGCCGTTTCAATGCGTGCGTGGAGATCGAGGCGATGCAATCATCCGGCGGGCCCTTCCCAGTTCTTTCCACGACACGTGGCATTTACACTGTAGCGTTTGCACAAATCTTGGCGCAGGTAGGTAGATATAAGGGGTCTAGATTTTTTCTTCTCCTCTCCACCTGCCTTTCGCCGTTCCTTTCTTCCCAAATCTCCAGTGCGCCCGGAGCCCTTTCGTTTTCCTCCCACAGAGCTCCTAGTGCTGCCACTTTAGGGTCACCCCTTTCCATCGGAGAGAAATGGCTTCATCCTCTTCTTCCTCTCTGGCGGCGGCAGCATCGGCAGAAGCAGCTACAGAAAAAGAAAGTTTCCGGGGAATCTGGATCCCTTGCGCCCTCGACGAGGCGGCCCTCAAGAACATGGAGAAGGAGGGGCTTCTCGCCGCCGGCGACTGGCGGAGCGGTTCTGGCGAAACCATCCCCAATCCGCGCGAGGGCGAGCGCGTCCACTTCGGCACCCATCTGGACCGAGGTTTGTCTTTTCCTCCCTCGGAGTTCTTCTCTGAGGTGATTGACCATTATGGAGTTCAACTGCATAATCTTCCTCCCAACTCCCTTTTAGAGATGAGCGTGTTTGCTGCGCTTTGCGAGGGCTTTCTCGGCATTAGGCCGAGTTTGCTCCTTTTCCGGTATTACTTCCATGTCCGGAGAAATTCTATTACCGCCGGTGTTCCTTATATCACCGGTACTATTAGTTTTTCTGTTAGACGAGACCGGTCCTATCCCAAAATTTCTGCCAGTGACTCGGTCAAACAATGGCCAGCCACCTTTTTCTATCATAGGGATATTCCGGCTACCGGCAAAGCTACTGCTTTGCCGGCTTTTGTCGACGGAGCCGCCACAGCCCAGCCATCCTAGGATGAGGCTGCTCCGGCTCTTACTGATGATCTGATCCTTGCTAAGAGGCGGATCGAATATCTTATCAAGCACAAGGGTCTGAAGGGATCCGACTTAGTCCAGTGTTGGGTCGCACGTCGAATCCAGCCACTTCAGTACCACGGGGATAGACTGATGCACTCCATCACGTCTTCCAAAAAAGATTCTCTCCGCATCAGCCCCAAGGCCTACACCAGCCAAGGCTATATAAGCCAGATCAAATGGCTGATTAAGGAGCGGATCGAGAGGAAAATTCCGGAGATTTCTCTGGACATGCACACGGCGGAAAACCCCATGGTAGCGGTAAGCTTCCATCAGTACACCTTTTATGTTCAATCTTTATATATTGCAATGCTGATATGTTTTCTTGTTTTCAGCTTGCTGATCTTCCCAAGTCGGAGCTTGCTCCACTCGAAGGATATCCTCCTGAGTTTTCTCAGGAGACTGAAGTGGTCCCATCGCCGGACCTTGCGCTCAAGAAGCGCAAAGCTCCGACAGTGGCTATTGGCACAAAGGAAGTGCCCGTTGTGAAGAGGTAACTTTCATTCACAATTTCCGCCTTTGTACCTTTCTCGAATTTCTTTCTGAGATGTAATGTTTCCGACTTTATTACACTCTCAGAGCAAATCCTCTCATCAAGGGTAAGGGGAAGGGGATTCCTGCAAAGCCCCTGCGACAGATGAAGCTTACCATAGCTTCCCCTGCCACGGCTCCTTCGACTCTTGCCCCTCAACCTTCTGCAACACCGGTGATTACTCCTTCTCCGGTTGTTGTAGAAGATCCGGCTCCTCCAACGGCGCCTGTGATCCTTGGATCGCACACTGACGTCACCGTGGGTGCGTCAGCTCAAGATAAGGGTGAACCCTCTTTGGGTAATGATCCCTCGGCTGAAGTCTTTGCCGACAACCTCCTCAGCAACCCCGGACTTGCCAAATTTGGCTTATCCCGGAAGTCCGCAGAGGAGATCCAGCGGCTGGCCAGGCAAGTCCTGGACAAAAGCCATCTATCCCCCGAAGAGGAAGCGCAAGAAGCAGAGGACGTCAAGTTCTCTGACCTTCTCGCCCAAGTCCGCCTTCGCGACGAGAGGATCAGGACTGGAGAGCTTCCAACAGCCCTAGTAATTCCTCTTACTCTCGCCGAGAAGGTTTATGCTTTCTTTAGGATGCCAAAGAACGAACTAGTGTAGCCCCCAAGGCTCGTGCTGATATTTAGCAAAAAATATTAGCCCGAGTCTTAAGTAGCTTTCTGACTTTGGGTATTCTGACTTACAGAAAGTATGTTCCTATAACCAGGAATTGTTAAAAAATGTCTGTGATAAGCGGAGAGAAATCAAAGCTCTCCGGCTTAAAAATGCTGAGCTCAAGCTGGCCAAGGATGAAGCCGAAGGTAACATTTCGAGATTCAAACCTTGCCTTTTGCTTTTTCCAATGTCGAATTTTTCTGAACTGTTGTTCTTTTTGACTTACAGCGTTAGTGAAACAATCCATCGCTATGACTGAAGAGGCCGAGAACCTCAAAACCTTAGTGGTGGAGAACAAGGGACTTCGCCAAGAGCTGGATAAGCTCAAGGTTGATCATGAAAAGAGCATAGCTCAAGTCCTCGAGTCCTCCTCCATGGCCACTGAAGAACGCGATCTCAAGATTGCCGCTCAAGATAAGGTTATCTCAGACCTCAAGAATGAGGTTGGCAGAGAGAAGGATATCTCCCAGGCGCTCCGGGCTGAACTTCAGAGTCTCCGGGAGGAGAAAGCCAAGATTGACGACGTCATTCTTGGTATGTTCCATCTATCTGATTTATTCTTTCTTCGACTTTCATCAATGTGGGATTTTTTCTTATCCTTGTTTTGTGTATAGGTCCTCTGAACTTGACGGACTCCTCCTCGTCCGAACCCCGCACTCACCGGCTTACCCAAGTCAGTGATCTTATTCATGACTACTGCCAGTCCCTTGAGGACATTGACGAATCTCTTAGGATTCCGGACATGCCAAGCATGTCGGACTTCCAAGTGTGGGAGAAGGCCAAGGAGATGCCGCAGCTTGTTCGGGACTGGAACATGTCCTACGTGCGGACCGCTGCGCAGAACGCTCTCACCATGATCATGAGCCAGCATGGAAACATGGAGATATGGCAAGTGAACAGAGGGTACTGCAAAGTAGACGAAGACGGCCAGGAGCAGGACCTTCAAGCCATCATGCACTCCTGCGCCGGATATGGGTGCCACGTAGCTGACCTAACCAGCTACGAGGTGCCTTCTTCACCCGCGTGGATACTCCGCCACCTCCTCCAGAAGACGCCGAAGAAGGTTCCGATGATGAACGGACCACCTCGGATCCGGACATCTCGGCAAGATATCAAGGCGGAGTAGCCAGCGAGTCGGCATATCCTTCATCTCCTCCCTCATCATAGACCAGAAAACTTATGTATTATTCTGGAAAAAACCTGATGCGATTGTAAATATTAAGTACTATGATTTTTGCTAGTGCTAAGTTTTTATCTATTCGACACTTTTGTCTTTTGAAATTTTGTGTGCCTGAAATGTTTGCATAAGCACTTAGAATTTTCCGCCTCTACTTATCGTTTATCTGGCTTTCCGCCTCGTCCCTTTCGTGAGCCGGCTAAACCTTCAACCGGAAACTTTGCCGAGCAACGGAGCTCAATTGCTAAACCGGTTTAAACTCAGAAACAAAGCCGGCTTCCAGTACCAACAATTCACTACTCGGAATATACCTGCATCCAGCAATCAGACAAATAACCCAAGTAAAGACTAGAATTTTTAGAGTTATACTCGAAGGTAGCAGTTTTGGAATCGGAAATCTAAACCAGAACGAACATGAGCATAAAGTACTTTCAAGCATTCTGGGATTTTCGACTATGACATGATCATTAGGAAATAAGATGGTAAAAACTTCTTAGGAAAACTTTGAGGTAACCATTTATTTCTCACAGAGCATATACATATGTATAATTACAAAGAAAGATAAAACTAAGAATAAAAGGGACGTAGCTGAGCAATATTCCATGGTCTGTCTAATTCTTCCGGATTTGTACTGCCTCCAGCTCTCTTTCTCTTCTTAGTAGCAGGTCTTTCTTTGACTGGCCTCATGTCAGTTAAGTAGTACGACCCATTGTGCAATACTCGACTAACCAAAAAGGGCCCTTCCCATATTGGGGAAAGTTTGTGCTTTCTTTGCTGCACAAGCCGGAGAACCAAATCACCTTTATTGAAAGATCTAGTTCGGACTCTCTGGCTATGATACTTGCGTAACTTCTGCTGATAGGCTGTAGATCTCATTTCAGCAACGACGCGAACTTCTTCGACTAAGTCGAGATCATTTTGTCGAGAAATCTCAGCATCCTCTTCAATATACGCGGCCACTCTAGGAGAAGTATGAATCAAATCACTAGGAAGAACTGCTTCTGTGCCATAGACCAAGAAGAAAGGTGTATATCCTGTTGACCTGTTCGGAGTTGTTCGCAAACTCCAAATTATAGAGGGTAGTTCCTCTGCCCAAGCCCCCGCATCACGTTTCAGTGGTGCTTCGAGTCTTGGTTTCAAGCCTTGTAGAATTAAACCATTTGCTCTTTCGACTTGTCCGTTAGCCTGTGGATGTGCGACTGACGCAATGTCAAGCCGGATATTTTGCTCGTCGCAGAATTCAACCAACTCTCCCATGGAAAAATTACTCCCATTGTCCGTGATAATGCTATGCGGATAACCATACCAGATTATAACATTCTCGACAAATCTTTTGGCTGTTGCTCCATCACAACTAGTGACAGGTTTAGCCTCGATCCATTTTGTGAATTTATCCACCATCACTAAGAGGTGAGTAAATCCAGTTGGAGCTCGTTTAAAAGGTCCTACCATATGAAGCCCCCAGACCGCAAAAGGCCATGTTACAGGTATTGTTCGCAGCTGATCAGCCGGAACATGAGCTTGCTTGGCGTACTTTTGGTAGCCTTTGCATGTCTTGACTAATCATTCGGCATCTGCCTGAGCTGTAAGCCAGAAAAAACCATGTCGAAAAGCTTTTGCCACTAAAGATTTGGCTGCAGCGTGGTGACCACACTCGCCTTCGTGGATTTCTCTTAAGATTTCCACTCCTTCTTCCGGAGATACACAGTGCTGAAAAACCCCAGAAACACTCCGTTTATGGAGCTCACCTTTAATAATAGTATAGGCTTTTGCTCGTCGAATAATCTGCCGGCTCAGCACCTCGTCTTCGGGTAATTTGCCATCTACCAAGTAATCAAGGTAGGGTTGAGTCCAACTGGGAATTACAGCCAGAAATTCTATTAAAGGTGAGTCGGCTTTGGTCAGATAATACTCATCTACTCCCTTTATCGAGGGAACTTTGAGGTGCTCTAAAAATGCGCCATCCGGAACCTCTTTTCGCGCTGAGCCTATTCGAGATAGTGCATCTGCTTCCTCATTTTCTGCTCGAGGGATGTGTTGAACTTCAAACCCCTCGAACGATTTAGATAGATCATCCACGACAGCTTTATATGCTGCCATGTGCTTATTTGCATTACAAATATCCGACACTTGCTGAGCAACAAGATCCGAATCTCCATAACACATCAAACGTCGGATGCCAATATCCTTAGCAATCCGGATTCCATGCAGCAGTGCTTCATACTCGGCAATGTTATTTGTCACTGTGAAGTGGATCTGCAGCACATATAAAAGTTTATCTCCTTGGGGTGATTTGAGCACCAAGCCAGCCCCCGACCCCCCCCCCCTAGCCTTGGACCCATCAAAAAAGAGGGTCCAATATTCCGACTCCGGGAGGACCATGTTCTCCTTGGTCTCTGTCCAGTCAGCGACAAAGTCGGCAAGGATCTGGGATTTGATTGCTGGCCGGGGTTTGTACTCAATATCGAAAGCTGCAAGCTCTATGCCCCATTTGGTGCCGCGTCCTGTAGCATCACTGTTATTGATTATATCTCTCATGGGAGCTTTGCTCACCACGGTAATTGGGTGCTCCTGAAAATAGTGTCGTAACTTACGAGATGCCAGAAAACACCGTAAGCCAACTTTTGATAGTGCGGATATCGCTGTTTTGATTCTGTCAGGACCTCGCTGACAAAGTACGTCGGACGCGGCACTAGGTGCTCCTGATTTTCTTCTGGTCTCTCCACCACCATAACTATACTGACAACCCTATTTGTCGCAGCAATGTAAAGCAACATCGGTTCCTGAGGTTCCGGCGCTACAAGGATAGGAGCAGATGAGAGTACTTTCTTCAGGTCTTGTAGTGCAGCTTCGGCTTCGTCAGTCCAGACAAAATCCTTGATTTTCTTCAGGAGTTTGTATAATGGTGCGGCTATTTCACTAAGCCGGCTTACAAATCGACTGACCGTAGCAATGCAGCCAGTTAATCTTTGTACGTCCTTCAGGCGAGTTGGCCTGGAAATATTGAGAATAGCCTTGATCTTGTGACAGTTCACCTCTATGCCTCGTTGAGACACAATAAAACCTAACAATTTTCCGGCTGGTATTCCAAAGAAGCATTTCTTTGGGTTAAGCATGATGTTGTATTTTCGTAAATTGGCGAACGTCTCCTCTAAGTCGGAAATCAATGTTTCCTTCTTTTTGGACATGACCGCGATATCATCCACGTATGCATGTACATTGCGTCCGAGTTGATCATGGAGGCAACGCTGCATCGTGCGCTGGTACGTAGCTCCTGCGTTCTTCAGCCCAAAGGGCATCGTAACATAACAGAAGGTTCCGAAAGGGGTTATGAATGAAGTCTTGATTTTGTCAGATTCCTTCATCCGGATTTGGTGATAACCGGAATATGCGTCGAGAAAACAGAGGAGTTCCGAGCCTGCCGTAGAATCGATAACTTGATCAATTCTAGGCAAAGCGAACGGATCTTTTGGGCAAGCCTTGTTCAAGGCGGTATAATCAACACACATCCTTAAATCAATAGTGTCCTTTTTAGGGACCATTCCAGGGTTGGCCGACCATTCAGTATGGATGACCTCTTCTATGAATCCGGCTAACTCGAGCCGTGCTAGTTCCTTAGCTATTGCCTTACGCTTTTCGTCACCAAACCGTCGTAAGGACTGTTTGACGGGTTTAGCGTTTGGGTTTACATTTAGAGAGTGCTCGGCAAGTTCCCTAGGTACTCCGGTCATGTCAGATGGCTGCCATGCGAAAATATCTTGATTTGCTCGAAGGAACTTGACGAGCGTGCCTTCCTATGCGCTACTTAGGCCTGCGCCTATCTGGGTCACCTTGGAGGGGTCATCATCCTTCAATGGCGTCAACTTCGTCTCTTCTGATGCCTTGAACTCCGGATTTGGTTTTGTCACCTCCTTCTTCGTCGCGGGCATCTCGGACGGATCTATGCTCTTCTTGATCTCCTGGTACTCCTGGGCGTGCAACACGGCTTTAGCAAAGGCGGCATTTCCATCCTCGCACTCTCGCGCTTTCTTCGGGTCTCCCCTGATGGTGATCACGCCGTTGGGACCTGGAATTTTCATCATATTGTAAATGTAACACGGACGAGCCATAAAAGCCTAGTAAGCCAGACGTCCGAATATAGCATGGTATGCGCTCTTGAACGGGACCACTTCGAAGGAAAGTGCCTTCGTTCGATAATTTTTTGGTGTTCCAAAGGTAACATCCAAAGTGATCTCTCCCAGGGAATTAGCTTGTCTTCCTGGTACAACCCCGTGAAAAATCACAGAGCTATGGTTAAGCTGTGTTTCCGAGATCTTCATCCTGCGTAGCGTTTCAACATAGAGAATATTGATGCTACTACCACCGTCCATGAGGGTCTTGGAGAAACCATAACCGTCAATGAGTGGATTGACGATTAAGGCGTATTTTCCTCGCCTGTGTAGCTTAGGCGGATGATCAGCGCGGTCAAATGTGATTGCCAGTTCCGACCAGTCCAAATACTGAGGGACAGCCGGAACTATTGCATTGAGCTCGTGGAGAACTGCTTTCTTGACCTTTGCTGGTTGAGACCCGAGGAAGGTGACGTAAGTGTCCTTCTTGGTAGGAAAAGTTTTCTTCCCTTCCGGCTTGGGATGTGAAGCGTCGGCTTCCTCCATGTCGGAATCTTCCTTGGTCTCTTTTTCTTTTTGGGATTTTTCTTTCCCTTCTTCCGCTTAGCTTTGTAGCCCGCGGTATCATCTCTCTTGATGTCGTCGTTAAAATGACATTCAGCGTTGGTGTGGGACGAGCCCCCATTGGCGTCTAAGTGATGCACACATGGGTTATTGGCAATGTCGTCCCAAGTGTAGGTTTTTCCTGGTTGTTGTTCTCCTCTACCTTGGACCCTTGATTTCCCACGGCCACGCCCGCGGCCTCCGCCACGTCCTCCTCGTCCTCCAGACCTGGCAACAGTAGTGACTACTGCTGTCTCCGCGTTGGGCTTTTCTTTTGAGGTGTTTTTACGTTTCTGAGCCTGTTGCTTTGTTTTTGCTGACTGAGGTACAGCCAGGACGTTGAGTAATCCCTCTGCATTGTCGTCAGCATCTGCATACTTGCTCGCTGTTTCTATCATCTCTCCCAGATCAGTAACCTTGTCACACTTCAAGCGATGGCGCAGTAATCCAATTGGGAGACCCAAAATAAAAGCTTCAATCGCAGTTTGATCATTTACTCCCTCGCAGGAGTTCTTGGTGTCGATCCATCATCCGAGATAATCTCGGCAAGTTTCTTCGGCTTTCTGGGTGCAACGCTGTAGGTCTCCAACCATACAGGGCCTCTGATATGTGCCTTCGAAATTCCGAAAGAACGCACTTTGTAAATCATAGCAGTTGTGGATGGTGTTTGCCGGAAGTTCGTTGAGCCATGATCGCACCATCTTCCGCAACATAAGTGGGAGATATTGGGTTGCGACCAGGCTGTTTCCGCCTTTAGCGATGCAGCAAGCTTGGAAGAAGTCCTGTAACCAGGTATCTGGCCGAGCAATGCCGTCGTAGGCTTGAATATGTCTTGAGATAGCAAATCCTTCCGGGAATTTTGTAGCTCTGATGCGTGGTCCGAAGCACTTTGGGCCCACGTACACGTCATCGTTTTCGTAGCGCCGAGCCTCTATGTTGGAGTTTATCCTGTGCCTTGCATCGTTCAGGGATAGGGATCGTCCCGAATATCGGCTGTGGCTGCGGTGCCTTGGAGCCGGACTTCGGCTTCTGCCACCACCTCCTCCGCCATGTCGTCCTCCTTGACCTCCTTGGGGGCCGTTGTGATAACTGTGCTGTGGAGAGGGTGGTGCAGCTGGGTTGTTTCCGGCTAATCGCCGGCCTCCGTCCGGAGCGTCATTATTCCGGTTCCCGGGAGGTTCTTGACTGTGACGAGCCCCCTGCCGGCTTGTACCAGCGTGGTTTCCGTCGTTCCTTCGTCCGTCGTTCCCACCATGGTAAGGTTCAGCCAGACGGTTTTCATGTCTAGGAGGTGGCATTTTCTGACGATCCTCCTCCCGACGTTTTTCTTTATCTTCTCCCTTTCAGGGCGGATTCCTCGGATTGAGTGCAGCGATTGCGTCTTTCTCGGCTACTGGAGCGACGTTGCTCCAGTTATGTGTAGTTCTGCGGTGCTGCCCCGTCGATCCGGTTCTTGAATAATTGTCTTCCCTGCGCTCGGGGTTATGATACTATGCCCGAACATAGTGGGATCTTACGCCAGCCCATGCCGGATCTGTGCGACATTGGTCGGAATCCGAGACCAGCTTTTGGCTTCCAGACAGGGCGACCTTTTGCTGCTCCAGTCCCTTGTTGAGTAGCTTGATACCCAAACGTATCTCTTCTGGTCCTAGATTAGCTGATAGAATTTCGCGAGCTGCCACAGTATTTTGCACTGCTGTTGGGTAAACCCAATCTTCATTGCTATCCTTTCGTGGCTTTCCCATCTCATCTCCAAAAAGGACGGCACGGACACGTGGGAATTGGTTGTCATCTATGTGATGCTTCCGTGTCTTCTGATGTAGACGGGACATGTACTCCTTGTTCGACATGCGCTTCTTCTCCACCTAGATGTTTTTGGCTTCATCAAGGAGTTGTTGACGACGCGCTTCTAGGGCTTGGGCCCTTTCATCCAGCTCATCTGCGGCAAGTTCTGCAGTTGTAGGGATAGGTGTGGTTAATGCGGCATCGATGAGTTTACGTGCACCTTCAGTGATCACGTGTCCATCCACCGATGCTTCTTTTTTCGGCTCGTCTAGGATAAGTGCTCCATCCGAGTCTTCCTCGTATTCCTCGACAATCACCTCCTCTGTCAGAGGGTCTTTTTCCGGGGTCTTGTTCTTCTTCTTCTTCTTCTTTGCCTTCTTGGCAGCGCCGGTAGCAAAGACGGCTTTGGGTCCGTTTCCGGGAGTCAAGCTCTGAGCGGTACTTTCGGACATCTGGAGTTCGGGATTGTCTCCGATCTCCATATCATCTTGTGCTTTGGGAGAGTGTTCCCCGGATCCTTCGTCCATGGCTTCTCCATCTTCTGCAGCTTTGGAGTTGTACTCCTCGTCATATTCCGCGGAGAACTTTCGGAAATCTGCGACGTCATGGATTCATCCGAGGATGCGGGAACGTCGGCGTTTGTTCCAATTGCCTCCAGCACCGAGTCTGTGTTTTCTCCAGCATCGGCAGAGCCGGATCCGGATCCAACATATCCGACGAAGTGCGATGCGTGCTTCCTGAGGTACCTACGGCTTTCGCGATCAGCTCTCTCAAAATTTTCAATGGTCTCGAGGATTGCATCTGCGCTAGCGCCTCGCAGTATCATTCATCTTAGTGTGTACCTGAGAAAAGGCTTGTCTGTCCCGACATCATCAGAGTCGGAATCAGTGTCGTTGATGTGCTCCTCCTGGTTTTTGACTTCCACGGGTGGGTTGATCTGGGATCCGGCTTCTCCAGAGAGATCCACTCCAGACTCGTCTTGGACCGTGAGGTCTTCTTCAGGCTCGGATTTCTCCACCATCTCCGCAACTAGTGCGGGCTCGGTGGGATTAGGGTTTTCTGAGATCCGGAACTCTGCCGCCTCCATGGACAAAGGGGACCCAGAAGATTCTTCTGCCTCTATCATCACCGCTGGGGTGGGTTGGGCAGGTTCAGCGAAACCGATGTAAACATCGATCTCGCCAAAAGACATGATTGTGTAGGCAGTCACGACCTCCCTAGCCGGAATCCAAGTCTCGTCGAGAACGATGAGAGGGACGTCGCTGGCGTAGAGGATGCAACTGACGGCGATGGTCTCGCCGATTCCGATTCTTGCATATTCCGCTCGGAACGTAGATCCGAAGCTCACTTGCCCGACGGTGGGCGCCAACTGTCGTCGGATTGATGACAAGTACGCCATGAGGGGGTCCTCGAGGCGTGCGAAAGAGAGGGGTGTGAGACGTACGGTGTTCCGGGACGGTGAGCACACAGGTTTACCCAGGTTTGAATCCGCCGGCTTTGGACGGACCATACTCCTGCTATCAATCCAGTAATACGGCAAAGCCGGAATATGGGTTACAATGGTATTGCCTGTGCGAGTTGAGGGTCTAAAGGTGTTGAGTTGCCCTAAAGGCTCTCCCTAGGACGGCTTATATAGATATCCGGCCTAGGGTTTACAGGAGAGATCAATCCGGCTACGACTAAGAGTTGGTTACAGAGTACATCTTGAACTACAAATAACATTATAGGCCTAAGTCGGTAAGTCTTCTGGTCCTTCCCGTAGCCGGATGGGACTCCGTCTTCTTTCTCTAACTAGGCCGCCCATGAAGCAAAGCTCTAACCCGAAGTGGGCCACCCTGGTTAGTGAGGAATGTTGAGGATACCCGGAAAGTATATCCCCAACAAACAGAGCTCTGTGGCGCTAGCTTCTTCAGCAGAGCCATATTGCAGAGCGAATGCCGAAAGGCTTCAAGCTTCCTTCGGAAAACCCGAAGTTTGATGGCCTCCAAGACCTAAAGATCTGGCTGGAAGACCACATCTCCTTTGTCAAGCTGCACAATGGGAATAAGTGCACAGCCATGGAGTGCCTCTAACTGCAGCTGCAGGGCGCTACTCGTGCATGGCTCAACAATGTGCCTTGCGGATCGATCCGCAGCTTTGAGGAGCTGGTGTACAGTTTCATCCATAACTTCAAGAACACCTACAAGCGACCCGCATCAATCGAAGAACTTAGGGCTTGCTGCAAAAAGCCGAGCGAATCCCTTCTCTCCTACATCCAAAGGTGGTCCATCATAAAAAATTCGGCGGAATATATCTCCGAAGATCGCGCCATCGATGCTTTCAATGGCGGCATACGCTGTAGAGAGATCAAAGAGGAGATGGGCCGCACGAGGCCCAAAACCATCAACCACCTGATGGACATCACGAATCAGTGGGTAGACGGAGAAGATTCGCTCAACAACAACCGCGTTCACTCAGATGACGAGGATAACCTCGGTCACAGACGCGACCGCTAAGGGATGTCGGATGCACTGTTACGATGACTGCGAGGAGGTCGGCATGGTCGCAGCTGGCTACACCGACAAACACGACATGGGTAACCGGAGCAGCGGGTACCATAGCAGCAGCTACTGTGACAGCAGGAAAACTGTGCAAGTTTGGCAACACCACACCCGCGATGACACATCCAGCATCCATGAGAAGCTTTCTGGGCTTTGCAAAATCCACTTCTACATAGACAAGCATGATGGCAAGAAAAGTCTGGCCACCTCTTCAAGGACTATCGCGAGTTCTAGAAGCTCCACAAGGGATACGCCTAGCAATATCGCGATGCGATGAATCAGGGATACAAAGCGATGCCAGGCGTCATAGCTCACGGAGTGCCACCAACACTTGGAGGACCCGCACTACTTGCGGTTGTGCCGGTGCAGAACAATGGAGGCGAGCAACACACACGCCCACTTGGGAACATGGGTATGATCCACAAGGGGCGTCCTTCCAACATGGCGTAGAAGACGATCACACCCTGTCGTCAGATTGATGACAAGTACACCATGAGGGGGTCCTCGAGGCGTGCAGAAGAGAGGGGTGTGAGATGTACGGTGTTCCGGGATGGTGAGCACACAAGTTTACCCAGGTTCGAATCCGCCGGCTTTGGATGGATCCTACTCCTGCTAGCAATACAGTAATACGGCAGAGCTAGAATATGGGTTACAAGGGTTTCACCTGTGCGAGTTGAGATTGTGGACTATTTTGGGGTGCCCTAAAGGCTGGTCCCTAGGACGGCTTATATAGATATCTGGCCTAGGGTTTACAAGAGAGACCTATCTGGCTACTACTAAGAGTCGGTTACAGAGTACATCTTGAACTACAAGTAACACTACAGGCCTATGTCGGTAAGTCTTTCGGGCCTTCCCATAGCTGGACTGGACTCTGTCTCTTCTCCCTAACTGGGCCGCCCGTGAAGCAAAGCTCTAACCTGAACTAGGCCACCTTGGTCAGTGAGGCACAATGAGAATACCCAGAAAGTATATCCCCAACAGCAGCCCTTGGAAGCCTCCAAGATCCAGAGTCGGATTTCATCATCGTCTAGCTTGATCCATCTTCAGCTTGTAGAATCTTGAAGGATTCCTAAAACTCCAAAAGAAAGAATAGGATCCGCGTCTTAACATAAGCCGGATCTATGAGTATATCATTCGGGTTTCCAGCTTGAAATTCAAACTAAGCCAGAACTTGGTCTCTGACATAACCTGACATCAGTCAAGGTCAAGTCAGGTTACTGACAGACATTCCTGTTAGCACGACCGTTGGTGGGCCAGCCTTTTGCGGAACCGAGGCATCATTTTAATGCATGCGCGGAGATCAAGGCGGCGTAATCCTCGTGAGGAGGTTATCCAACTACTTCCACGACGCGTGGCATGGTTACTGTTTATCTTGCATGAACCTTGATGCAATTGAAGGATATAAGGAGTCAAAATCTCTTCCTTCTTCCTTACCAACGCTAGTGCCTTCTCCTTCCTCTCGACGTTTCCTACAAAAAAGTTCCTATGCCTTCCCCAAATCCCAAAACGCTGCCCATCCAGGTCACCGACGCTGAGAAAATGGCCGAGGCTTCGTCTTCTTCCACGGCGGCGATGGCGGTGATGGCTGCTACAGCGGAGAAGGAGAAGTTTCACGGGGTCTGGATCCCCTGCCTCCTTGATGACGACAAGCTCCGGGTTGTCGAGAAGGAGGGCCTCCTCCGTGCCAGCGACTTGAGGAGCGGCTTCGGACAAACCATCCCCACCCCAACGCTGACGAGTGAGTGCACTTTAGCACCCACCTCGACAAAGGTTTGAGCTTTCCTCCCTTAGATTTCTTTTCCGAGGTTATAGATCACTACGGAGTGCAAATCCACCATCTCCCCCAAACTCTCTTTTAGAAATGAGCGCTTATGCCTCTTTGTGTGAGGGGTATCTCGGCATTAGGCCGAGTCTTATTCTTTTCCGGTATTACTCCATACTCAGAGAAATTCCATCACCGCCGGTGATCCTTACATTACCGGAACTCTTAGCTTTTCTGTTAGGAGAGAGCGAGTCTATCCTAGGATTAAGGCTAGCGAGTTGGTGAAACAATGGCCGTCCACGTTCTTTTATCACAAGGACAGACCGGCTCCCGGCAAAGCAACTGCTTTGCCGATTTTTTGTTGACGGTGCCACCACGCCCCAAGAGTCCTGGGACGCAGATGCTCCGGCTCTCACTGATGATCTGCTTCTTGCCAAGAGGCGGATCGAATATTTGATGAAGCACAAGGTTCTGAAAGGATCCGACTTGATCCACTGCTGGCTGGCGCACCGGATCCAGCCTCTCTAACATCATGGTGATCAGCTCATGCATTCAATCACCAAGAGTAAGACGACTCCCTTCAGATCTCCTCCAGACCTTATTCGGAAAAGGACTATGAGTTCCAGATCAAATGGTTGATTCGGGAGCGGATCGAGAGGAAGATCCCGAAACTTTCCTTGGATATGCATACAGCTGATGATCTTGTGACACTAGTATGTTTCAAGTAGTTTACTCGAATATGTTCCCATCCATACTTTGTTATATCTTTTTGCAATACTGAGGTAATCTTTTCTTCTTTTAGCTTACTGACCTCCGCAAGTCAGAGCTTGCTCCTCTTGAGGGATATCCTATTGAAGTCTCTCAAGATGATGGAGAACTGGTTCCACTGTCGGAGACTCTTACTCAAAAACATAAGGCCCCGACTGTTTCTATCGGCACAAAGGAAGTGCCCGTTGTGAAGAGGTAACTCTTGTTCACAAAGTCTTTGTATTTTATTTCTTACTCTTTGTGAAGTGTAACGATCTTATTCTATCACTTTCTTCAGAGCTAAACAGCTCACCAAGGGCAAGGGGAAAGGCGCCTTGTCGAAGCCCCTGTGCTAGTCAAACTTAAATTTGACTTCTCCTGCCGCAGCACCTACGACTCCTGCCCCAAAGCCTTCTACAACACCGGAGGTTACTCCATCTCCAAGTGTTGCAGAAGATCCAGCTTAGCATCCTGAGCCAGCGAACCTTGGTTCGCAGACCAACGTCACCATGGGTGACTCGGAAGTTGATAAGGGTGAACCCATAAAGTGTAATGATCCCTCGGTAGAGGTATTCACTGACAACCTTCTCAGTAATCCGGGTATCACCAAACTTGGCCTTACTCGGAAAATTACAGAAGAGATGTCGAACCAGGCTCAACAATGCTTGGAGAGCTGGAATATCACCACCAAGGAAGAGGCGCCAGAAGCCAAAGACGTAAAACTCTCCAATCTTTCTTGACCAATTTCATCTTCACGACGAGAAGCTAAAGGCTGGTGTGGCTCTGCCACCACCAGTAATCCCGCTGACTCTTGCCGAGAAGGTTACAACTGAGGTGAATATGAGTCTAAGCAAACTTACCCACGAGAAACATGTAAGTTGGAATTCCAACTCACTCTTTTATTTTATTCCATATCATATCCTCTAGCCCCCAAGCATGAAGTTGGATAGACAATGTGGATTTATGCTTTCATAGGATGCCAAAGAATGAACTAGTGTAGCCCCCAAGGCTCGTGCCGATATTAGTTAAAATATTAGCCACTTCTAACTCTGGGTGGTATTCTAACTTACAAAAAGTTAATGCTTATAACCAGGAATTATTAAAGAATATTTGCAATAAGCGGAGAGAGATTAGAGCTCTCCAACTTGAATATGCTCAGCTGAAGGTCTCCAAGGATGAGGCCGAAGGTAATCATTCAGTCCTTACCCTTGTTCTTTTTGTCTTCAATTTCTTATTCGACTATTATCTTTGGTTTACATAACTGGTCAAACAGTCATGTAAAATGATTGAAGAGGCCAAGAATTTTAAAACCCTGGAGGTGGAAAACGCCGACTTAAGGCGGGAGCTAAATGAACTGAAGATAGATCATGAGCGAAGCATTGCTAGAATTCTTGAGTCGTCTAACGTGGCCACCGAAGAGCGTGATCGAAAGATCACAATCCAGGATCAAAAAATCTCGGTACTCAATGATGAATTGGCCAGGGAGAAGGACATCACCCAAGCACTCCGGGCTGAACTCTAGAGCCCTTAGGGCGGAGAAGACCAAAGTTGACGATGTCATCTTTGGTATGTTTCTTGTCTTCTGACTTTTCATTTTTCCGATTCTAAGAGTTCGGATATAGTTTATGACCTTTGCTCTATATGCACAGGTCCTCTGAACTTACCGGGTTCCTCCTCCACCGTGTCTCGCACCAACTGGCTTACCAATGTTGGCGGTTTGCTTCACGATTTCCGCCAGTCACTAGAGGATATTGACGAAGCTCTTTAATTCATGGACATGAACAAAATGTCCTCCTTTGAGGTGCAAGATAAGGTGAAGGAGATGCCCCAGCTCATCCAGGACTGGAACATGTCCTATGCGCGAACCGCAACACAAAATTCCCCTACCATGGTTATGAGCCACCATGGAAGCATGGAGATCTGGCAAGTAACCAGGGGTTATTCGACTATGGATGAGGACGACATGGAGAAAAACATCAAGGCCATCATGGACTCCTGCACAGGTTATGGATGTCACGTAGCTAATTTTACCATTTATGACACTCCTTTCTTCACGCACGTGGAAACTCCTCCACCGCCTCCCGATGGAACAACTGAGGTTTCTAACAACGAGCAAACCGAATCCGATTTGCCTATCTTGGAAAGATATCAAATTGAAGGCGATGTCTCCACTGAGCCGGCAGCTCCTACCTCTCCTCCTGCATCATAGAGTAGCAGAAAAAACAATAAGTTATTCTGAAACAATCAGGTTGTAAATAAGTAGTGTAATACTTTTGCTAGTACTAAGGTTTGCAAGAACTGATGCTCTTTGCTTCATTTTAGCACTTTTGGCTTTATTTTGTTGTGCTTGAATTTTTACATTAGCACTTTTATGTTTTTTGTCTATACTTATTGCTTTTTCTGGCTTTCCACTTCGTCCCTTTCGTGAGCCGGCAAACCTTCAACATGGAAACCTTGCCGAGAAACATATCTCAATTGCTAAACCAGTTTAAACTCAGAAACAAAGCCGGCTTCTAGTACCAACAATTCACTACTCAGAAAATGCCCACATCCGGCAATCAGATAAAGAACCAAAGTATAAACTAGAAAATTTAGACTTATACCCGAAGGTAGCATTTTTAGAATCGGAAATCTAAATAGAACAAACATGAGCATAAAATAGTTTCAAGTATTCTGGGATTTTCTCCTGTGACATGATCATCCAGAAATAAGTTGGTAATATAAAAATTCTCAGAAAAATGTTGAGGCAACCAACACTTTATTTCTCATTGAACATGTACACATATATGATTACAAAGAAAGAAATTTTTAAGAATAAAAGGGGGCAGAGATGAGCAATATTCCATGGTCTGTACTGCCTCTAGCTCTCTTTCTCTTCTTAGTAGTAGGTCTTTGTTTGATTGGCCGCATATCAGTTAGATAGTAAGAACCATTGTGCAATATTCAGATAAATAAAAAGGGCCCTTCCCATACTGGGGAAAGTTTGTGCTTTCTTTTCTGCACAAGCTGGAGAACCAAATCACCTTTATTGAAAGACCGGTTTCTGACTCTTTGGCTATGATACTTGCGCAACTTCTGCTGATAGGCTGTTCATCTCTACACAGCAACGACGCGAACTTCTTCAATTAAATGGAGATCATCTTGTCGAGAAATTTCGGCATCCTCTTTGATATACGCAGCAACTCAGGTAGAAGTATGAATTAAATCACGAGGAAGAACTGCTTCTGTGCCATAGACCAAGAAGAAAGGTGTGTATCCGGTTGACCTGTTTGGAGTTGTTCTTAAACACCATATCACAGCAGTAAGTTTCCAGTAGTTTACTCAAATAGGTTCTCATCCATACTTTGTTATATCTTTTTGCAATACTGAGGTAATGTTTTCTTCTTTCAGCTTGCTGGCCTCCTCGAGTCGGAGCTTGCTCCTCTTGAGGGATATCCTCCTGAACTCTGTCAAGATGATGGAGAACTGGTTCCACTGACGGAGAATCTTACTCAAAAAACGTAAGGCTCCGACTGTTTCTATCGGCACAAAGGAAGTGCCCGTTGTGAAGAGGTAACTTTTCTTCACATAGTCTTTGTATTTTATTTCTTACTCTTTGTAACAACCTCGGACCCTACGCTCTAAGTTCAAGCCTCGATGAACCAAAAGTGGTTAAGGGGTTTACAGTGGAGCCCCAGTGCCACCCACGTGTAGGCCCGTCGGCCGCCCTAACCACTTCCAAGAACATCGGGACAGGAGCGAGCGGCGTAGGCAACAGGCGAAGAGATCAAATACATACACAAGTGGGTATGTATGCAAGCTACCTTACAACAGTTCTCAGAGCCATACCATCTAAAAGAAATAGAAATATTGCAATGCCATACGGCAAGATCCAAATATCCTAGATAGAGATAATAGTGTCGGATAGCTCCTCATACATCAATCAACAGAGTATCAAGCAGAAGCAGGAAACAAGATCCGAGTACGGACAAGAAGCAAATCGGCATAAGATGCCACATAAATAAGCACATCCCGCCCACAGATCTCACGGATCCCCATCCCCGGAATCTCTACACCGAGTGATCGTTGCCAACATCATCTGTCTCCTCCACCCAGTATCCATCTTGCGAATACACCTGTTCATCTGAATCAAACAATTTATCATGTGAGACCCTAGGGGTACTCAGCAAGTCTTTATGCCTCTAAAGGGGACATATACCTGGGGTGATGCAATTGCAGCAAAAGATAATAACTAACAAGTCTATAGATACTCGCTAACCATCCGCCTGAACAAAGATAGACGGATGTCCGTTAATTAGTAACAACAGTTATAACAGTATAAATTAACAGATCCATCCTCCTTCTTGCATACCAACGAGAAAGCGGATGAACAACCCATCCGTTGGTAGTTTTATTAACCATTCCATGAGTATTGCACTATTTACTAGACAGGTATTTAGTCATATTAAAAGCGGTACTTTAGTTATACTTGTCTATGATCGAGAAACTGTGCTCCAAGTCCATAACCGTGGACACGGCTTTCAGAAAGATTTACCCTGAAGGGGTGCACAAATAGCAACACACACACGATCGACCTCGGAAAAACCAAATCAAAACCCAACGAGGCCTTCACGACAAAGCATTTACAGGATTCATAAAATATTTCCGGGGGCCACCCCATGAAGCTACCCGCAACGAAGTTGGCCGGCTCCGAGACGGACCCAAGGTTTGCGTCAATGGCTGTAAACGACTGGGAACCCGAAAGTGTGACTGGGCTTGTCGATACCGCGAAAACATTCCACGATCCAAAACAGTATAGGTGCTCCACGCACAATCTTAAATAAAGCAGTAAAGCATGGAATAGGTACAGGATAGTAATCAAGCCCCAAACTACTTAGTGGCCCCAAGAAATAAAGTACAAATCAAGCTCATGCAAAGGGGGATTCATAGAGTCTCCCGTATGTGGATAGTGCGAATAGTCAAGGAACATGAATCAAGTACTCGGGGTCCTACGGGACACAAGTGGACATAAAAACCAAATGACAGATATTGCCCACCGGCGCCTCTTTCAATAGTTATCCCATTACTACTCTGTTTAAGTTGTTTAGGTACCTCGTTATCCATCAGACACTTACGTACCCTACACATGCTGTTCTACGACTCGTATGGCTCAAACAACTCCTGTAGTAATGGCTCATGGGATGGAGGAACAAGCTCGGTGGGGTTTAAAAGTAAAGGCTATGCAGTACTTGGGATTCAATTTAATGCATTCGTGACTCCATGATGCAAGAATAAGATAGAAGCAATAGGTACTATATGTATGCATGCATGTGGTAGTGCTTGCCTGGTAGCTCAGTTGAAGCGAGAGATGGATCTGGGTAGTACTCCTGGGATTGCTGATAATTCCCCTGCTCGGTGTCTATTCGAAAGAAGAACCAAATAAACAAGGGCCAACATAAATAAAGTGCGCAAGCATATGAATAAAATGCGACAAGAAAACAAGCATTCCATGATGAATGATGCACAATTTATATGGCAATAATGTAGCATGACAAGGGTGAGGTGTGGGGACAAGAATAACTCATTTTATTAACTATTTGGTCAAGTTTTATTACATAAACAGTTCTGATTTTTAATATTGATATGATGCATACTGCAATTCAGAACATGGAATGCATAAACAGAACGGGCTCGTCGCGCTGATCGATTTAGACATATTATTTGTCAAATTTGGATTTATAGAATTAAAGTTATTAATTAATTAAGAAAATGCATTTTTATTGCAATTAAACAATTTCGAAAATTTAAAAAATAGGCAAACATTATTTTGAATGGCATATTTGAAATCCTCACATTTTTCTGATTCAAAAACATATATTAGTTGTATTATTTGGATTTATTAATAAAAAGTTATTAATTTCTAGATATTAAAAACATATTTGCATTTTCTGGAATTATTTTTATTTGGAAAAGGCTCACATAAACTTTTTGTACTCAGCTGGGTCTAGCCCGAGTCACTGACGCGGGGGTCAGCGCTGAGTCAGCGGCAGCTAGCGCAGCGGACTGGTCCGGGCTTTTCTCACCGCTGAGGCCTTACCCGTAGTCAATGACAGACGGGCTCGGCCGGATGCGAGGCCACACGCGCGCGCGGCCCGCAGGCCTGGGACACGTGGGCGAGGCTGGGGCGCGTGGGGCCGGTCCGTGAAGGACAGAATATGCCGGGGGGTTTTATGCAAAAAGGCCAACGAATCTGAAATTCGATCCATTTACCGGAGCTAGCTCGTCTGATCTTCGGAAGACGGTGGCGAGCACAGGACCGCGAATCTCACGACGCCGTAAAAACAAAAGTTGTAGAGGAGATTACGGGTGTCACTTTTCATTCAGGAGATTTCGTCGGAGGAGAACTATGCGCGCCGCAAACGTCTGATGAACAGAGGTGAAAACACAGATCGGAAGCTATCGTACTGAGGCAGTTTTGACAGAGAAAAACCATGATCTTCTGGGGAAGATGGCGAGAGCTACGGTGGATGGAATTGCGACCCAAGAGTTTGTATGGCGAGATGGATGTATCCTCTTCCACAGAGCGTCTTGGGTGTCGCCGGGGAAGATCTGTAGCGGCTGAAACTTTGACGGGAATAGGAGAAGTTTGTGGCATGGTCTGCTGCGCGCGCTGCTGTTTCTGTCCGGTGAACAGGCGTGCGCGTGCTGCAGTGTGGTGTGCGCGGCGAGGTGATGAACGGCGGCGCTCCGATGGTTGAACGAAAGGCAAGGGCACAAGGAGGTACAGGGGAGGGGCAAGAGAAAAAGAGGGCTCACCGGCGTGCCCCTAGACGAGCGGAGCTTGCTGAGGCAGAAGAGGACGGCGTCGAGAGGAAGGAGAACCTGGCGACGTGATGGCGTCCACGTGCTGTTGTGCTCCAAGTCTGCTCCACCGCGCTCCAGGTGAGGTGCGGCTCCGGTAGAGCGACGCCGAGCTCCTCGGGTCGGCCTTGCCTTGGCTACGGTGAGGCTTCGCGACAGGGTGACTGGCAGCGACAGGGACAAGGCGGCAACAGCATGGAGAGGCAGATGGATGCGAGCTCGGGATCCTGATCTGGGGAAGGGTGGATGGGGACGGCACTTGTGCCAGCTGCTGCTGGGTTGCTTTGGTGGACACGGGCTCGGCGTGGGGCTGTCCTTGCTCGACCTGAGCACGTGGGCGCGGGGAAGGAGATAAACAGGGCGCTGGCTCGTTGTCCACTGGGTTTGGTCGAGCCAGAGAGAAGAGAGGTGACTGGGTGGTGATGGTCTAGGTTAGCAAAGGGGTTAGATGAGGCTTAGCCGAGGCTAGGAAGGAAAAAGGGGTGAGAGCTAGGGTTTTAGCTAGGTGTAGAGAGAGAGAAAAATAGCTAGGTGTAGCTAGAAAAAGAAATAGGTGAGGGAGTAGAAGATGTCACATGTATTCACACATGCATGTGTATATGATGGACAAGGTTAGGAGGGATAGATGGAGGGCTAGGGTTTGGAGTGGATATGAAATACCAAGAAGTTTGAATTAAGACAAGGGAGAAACCAAAAGGACCAAAGGAGAGAGAGAGGTGGAGGAAAAGATGATCTTGCATGTGGCATCCTCTCATGCACATGATAATATTTGGTGAAAACAAAATATATATCCCATGTATGCTTGACACAGAGAACTTCCACTAAAAGAGTTGCAAGGTGGAAGAAAAGTGGATTAAGCATTTATTTGGGTCCAGTTGTTTCAATTGATTTCAAACAATCTCCTCCCAATATTCCAAAGGAAACCAAAATAGAAGAACAAGATAGAGGCCTTGCATGGGCCATGCATGAAGAATAATTGCCACATTCATTATTTGTGAAAACAACTACATATACGTATGGGCATCTATCACACCCATGCACATCCATACTTGAATAGAGACCACACCCTAAGCTACAGGCTTGATAAAAATATGGTAAGGGTGGATTTAAGCATATCTGAATATAATAGGCCATGCTAGTGTGTATGTCCCACTAGAACATCATTTGGCCACAATTATATTTAAACAATGCTCAATCATTCCCAAAACAACCCATATGGAGGATATATGAAATATTCTACTCACATGGCATGCAAAGGTGACCATGAGGCTTCCCATAGTAATATTGTGAAAACAACATGATGCATATATGGAAGCATGTGGAAGTAGAAGTGGACCCATCCCAACCCACATGAGCTAGAGGTAGAACCAAATAAATTGCAAGGCTCACATATATTGGAATGGTGGAATAATGGGGTGGTGACAAGAAAGGTGGTGGGGTTAATAAACGATATGCCCCCAACTCAACTTGTGCATCAAGCATTTATCAAATACCAAATACAATTTATTAAGAACCAAATACAATTGATAAATGCATATGAGATAAGAACCAAATGAAAAGGGTTTTATATGATGCTCAAATGCAAGGTGGCATGATGACATGAGCATGATATAATTATGATGCAACAATTATATGTAGGGAGTAGCATTTTATTATTAGACCATGTAGCATTACAGATGTTAGACATATGGGATGCTACACTCTTTCTGAAGTGTAACGATCTTGTTCTATCACTTTCTTCAGAGCTAAACAGCTCACCAAGGGCAAGGGGAAAGGCGCCTTGTCAAAGCCCCTGCGCCAGTCAAAGTTAAATTTGACTTCTCCTTCCGTAACACCTCTGACTCCTGCCCCAAAGCCTTCTACAACACCGGAGGTTACTCCATCTCCAAGTGTTGTAGAAGATCCAACTTAGCATCCTGAGCCAGCGAACCTTGGTTCGCAGACTGACGTCACCATGGGTGACTCGGTAGTTGATAAGGGTGAACCCTTAAAGGGTAATGATCCCCCGGCAGAGGTTTTCACTGATAACCTTCTCGGTAATCCTCCTATCACCAAACTTGTCCTTACTCGAAAAACTACAGAAGAGATATCAAAGCAGGCTCAACAATGCTTGGAGAGCTGGAACATCACCACCAAGGAAGAGGCGCAAGAAGCCGAAGACGTAAAACTCTCTGATCTTCTTGACCAAGTTTGTCTTCGTGACGAGAAGCTGAAGGCCTATGTGGCTCTGCCACCACCAGTAATCCCGCTGACTCTTGCCGAGAAGGTTACAACTGAGGTGAATATGAGTATAAGAAAACTTACCCACGAGTAACATGTAAGTTGGAATTCCAACTCACTCTTTTATTTTATTCCATATCATATCCTCTAACCCCCAAGCATGAAGTTGGATAGACAATCTGGATTTATGCTTTCATAGGATGCCAAAGAATGAACTAGTGTAGCCCCCAAGGCTCGTGCTGATATTAGTTAAAATATTAGCCCGAGTCTTTAGTAGACTTCTAACTCTGGGTACTATTCTGACTTACAAAAAGTTAATGCTTATAACCAGGAATTATTAAAGAATATTTGCAATAAGCGGAGAGAGATCAGAGCTCTCTGACTTGAAAATGCTCCGCTGAAGGTCTCCAAGGATGAGGCCGAAGGTAATCATTTCAGTCCTTACCCTTGTTCTTTTTGTCTTCGTAGCCAAATTTCTTATTCGACTGTTATCTTTGGTTTACAGAACTGGTGAAACAGTCATGTAAAATGATTAAAGAGGACGAGAATTTTAAAACCCTAGAGGTGGAAAACGCCGACTTAAGGCGGGAGCTGAATGAACTGAAGACTGATCATGAGCGAAGCATTCTCGAGTCGTCTAACATGGAAAACATCATGGACCTTGAGTTTTTCAGGGAGCTCAAGAGCATAAGCAACTTCTCCTCTTCTTCCACGAACTTTGAAAGGACCGATGTATCTAGGAGCCAGCTTTCGTTTGATACCAAACCGGTGCATGCCTCTCATGGGAGTGACACGGAGGTAAACGAGATCACAAGGGACATACTCCATGTCCGTGTGCTTTTTGTCATAGTTGCTCTTCTGGTGACTTTGAGCAACCTTCAGGTTTTCAAGAATGATGTGAACCTTCTCCTGTGCTTGAGTTACAATGTCAGGGCCAAACAATGTTCTTTCACCTACGCCCGGCCAACCAATCGGAGTTCTGCATTTGCAGCCATAGAGAACCTCAAATGGTGCCATCTTTAGACTCTTTTGGAAGCTATTGTTGTAAGAGAACTCAACATAAGGAAGGCATTCTTCCCACTTCATGCTGAAGGAGATAACGCAAGCACGGAGCATATCTTCCAGAATCTGATTGATCCTTTCAACTTGTCCTTGTGACTGAGGGTGGTAGGCAGTGCTGAAGTTCAACTTTGTTCCCAAAGCATTTTGGAAACTTCCCCAGAACTTGGAAGTGAAGATGCTTCCACGGTTTGAGCTGATCTCAAGAGGAACCCCATACAGAGAGACAATTCTGTTGATATAGAGCTCAGCCAACTGAATTGCAGAAATTGTTTCCTTGACGGGAGAGAAATGAGCCACTTTTGAAAGCCTATAGATGACAACAAAGATTGCATTGTTGCCTTTCTGCGACCTTGGAAACCCAGTTATGAAGTCCATCTCTACTTTCTCCCATTTCCATTCCGTAGGCTTCAATGGCTGTAGAAGACTGGAAGGTTTCCGATGGATAGCTTTAACTCTGCGGCAGACATCACACTCCAAGACATACTTGGCACAATATCGTTTCAATCCAGGCCACCAATATTGTGTTTTCAGATCCATGTACATCTTAGTGCTGCCCGGGTGGATAGAAAGAACATAATCATGAGCTTGTTTAAGAACTTGCTCTCTCAAACTCGGATACTTCGGAACAAACATCTGGTGCTTAAAGAATAGAGTGCCTTGGTCATCAAGGTGAAAAGGTTCATACTTCAGAAACTGAATCTTGGAGATGATGTTTTTAGTGTAAGGATCACCAAGTTGAATGGAGCGAACTTTTTCTTCCAAGAGAGGGGTTGCCAGAAGATTCAGAAGATACCCTTGATCCACAATTTCAAGGTTGAGCTGGCGGAATTCCTCGCATAAGAGAGGTTGTTGTTCTTCCACCATGAGGTTGTTGACATAAGCTTTTCGGCTGAGAGCATTGGCCATCACATTAGCTTTGCCAGGAGTTTATTTGATGGTCAGATCAAAATCATTAATTACTTCAATCCACCTCCTCTGACAAAGGTTGAGATTAGGTTGTGTGAATATATACTTCAGACTCTTGTGATCAGAAAAGATCTCACAACGGTTGCCAAGCAAGTAGTGCCTCCATAATTTCAAAGCAAAGACAACTGCTGCGAGTTCGAGGTCATGTGTAGGATAGTTGATCTCATGCGTCTTCAACTTTCGAGAGGCATAAGCAACAACTTGTTTTTCTTGCATAAGGACCGTACCCAATCCTTGCAAGGAGGCGTCACAGAATATCTGGAAAGGCTTTGATGTATCTGGAGGAATCAAGACTGGTGTGGAAGTGAGCTTCTCTTTGAGTGTTTCAAAGCTAGCTTGACATGCAGGAGACCAAAGGTATTTCTTGCCTTTCTTGAGGTGATCGGTAAGAGGCTTCGCAATCTTCGAGAAGTTCTGAACGAAGCGACGGTAGTAACTAGCCAAACCAAGGAAACTCCGGACTTCTTTGACATTTTTGGGTGGAAGCCACTCAACAATGGTCCAAACAGTTTCTGGGTTGACGGCAATGCCCTTAGGAGAGATGACGTGACCCAAATAGGTGACTTCAGGCAGCCAGAACTCACACTTGGAGAACTTTGCATACAGGCGGTTCTCACGAAGCTTGTTTAGGACACACCAAAGGTGTTCTTCATGTTCTTCCTTTGATTTAGAATAGATTAGAATATCGTCTAGATAGACCACGACGAACTTATCAAGATACTCCATGAAAACCGAGTTCATAAGCCTCGAGAAGGTGGCAGGTGCGTTGGTGAGACCGAAAGACATGACCGTGTACTCATACAGGCCATAGCGGTTGGTGAAAGCTGTTTTGGGAACATCTTCCTTGCGAATCTTGATTTGATGATATCCACTTCTCAAGTCAAGCATAGAGAATACCACAGCTCTAGCTAGCTGATCGAAGAGATCATTAATCCGCGGAAGGGAATATTTATTCTTGATGGTTTTTGCATTGAGAGCCTGATAGTCAACACAAAGTCTATCAGTGCGGTCTCGCTTCTTTACAAAGATGGTTGGGCTACCCCAAGAAGAAGTACTGTGCTGAATGAAACCCAACTTCTCTTGTTCATCAAGCTGACGTTTGAGTTCAGCCAACTCAGCAGGACCCATTTTATAAGGCCGCTTGGAGATAGGAGTGGTTCCAGGTTCAAGCTCAATCACAAACTCGACCTCTCGGTCAAGAGGCATACCTGGTAACTCTTCAGGAAAAACATCTGGGAACTCACAGACCACCGGAACACTCTGAATAGCATCCATAGCATCATCATTCAGAGCCACCAAAGAGAAAAGCTGAATTGCAGGAGTCAGACTTGGAGAATAGACTATATGGCCTTCCGGAATTTTCAGAGAAACCGAGCATTCAACACAATCAATCACAACTGCATTTGCCGTTAACCAATCCATGCCCAAGATGACATCAATGTTAGAGTTGCCGTGAATGATTAAGGAAGCCAGAAATGAAGAACCACCAATTAGAATTTGATTGCCATGACTGATCTTGGTAGATAGCATTCTTGCCCCGGGAGAAATAACCATTAACTTTTTATCCAGTTGGTCTATAGTTAGCTCATTCTCATTTGCAAACTTGTGAGACACAAATGAATGCGATGCACCAGAATCAAACAAAACTCGTGCATGGACTGAGTTATCGGGAAGCGTACCCATCACAACTCCAGGTGCATGTTCAGCTTCAGCGATGTTGACACAGTTGGCTCGAGCAACAGTGGACCCGGGCTTAGTGTTGATGTTGAGAGCCCGAGGTGGAGGTGCACGAACAATAGAAGAACTTGCTACAGGACTTGGAGGTGGTGGAGGAAGAGCTTTGTTGTTCATGGGACAACTCCAGTGTTGATGCCCAGTGTTCCCACAAGTGTAGCAAGCACCAGGTGGACGTGGAGCAGCGTAGCCAGGGACTCCACCAGGCGCTCCAGGGTAGTTGTGGTTGTAGCCCCTAGGAGCAGCGTTGAAGGAGTTTGGTGGCCTTGCCGCGTAGCTTGAAGGTCTTGGTGGAGCCGGGAGTGGCGGTGCGGTATTAGGAACCCACACGCGGCGCTTAGAAGGAGATGTCATAGCTGAAGAGCTTGCTGCATCACGGCTGTTTTTCTTGGACTCCTCGAACACTTGCCTACTGGCTTCTTCCTGTAGAGCTGTATGTTGGAGTTCCAGAAAAGACCTTGGCCTTGCATGAATGATTGCATATTTGATAGATGCATTGAGCCCTTGCCTAAACCTCTTTTGCTTCTTCTTGTCATCAGAGATCTCATCGCCACCATACCGAGAAAGATTCATGAAGTTTCTGATATAGGTATTGACATTGTCATTGCCCTACTTGAGGTTGAGAAACACTTCCTTCATCCTTTCCATGACAGTTTCTGACAGATATTGCTCTTTGAAAGCCCAGTGAACTGCTCCCAAGTAGGTTGAAAACCAGAGTGGTTTGCCTTGAGGTAATTCTCCCACCATAGAGCTGCATCTCCCTTCAGAAGGTGAGTGGCACATTTTACCCATTCTTGTTCAGGTACATCAGCAGTCATCAGCAACCTTGACATCTCACGAAGCCAATCATCAGCATCCAGTGGCGGATCAGACACCTCAAAGTGGCGTGGGTTAAACTTTAGAAAGCCGTTGATGTCTCCTCTCTTGGGAGGTGGAGGTAGCGGAACAAACTCATTCCTCCTGACACTGCCTTCAAAACGCTGCTGGTTCTGCTGCATTGTTCCCAAGGCATTAGCAATACTTGCCAACGCATCCCCCAGTTCAAGTGGTATGTCCTCCTTAGTACGGTGTGGTGGTGCCATCCTATGATTGATATAAAACTCAAGTCAGTACCATAATGGAGAATAATAATAATCCAAAATAGTACCAAAATGGAATTAACCAAGATTAAAGGATACACTTTACTAAGATGATATTAAGATATCAACAAAGTTCAAAGCACCAAGAAGATAGTAAGCATATCGCACATGACTGAATAAGGAGTGTGGTACACAAAGCTATCAGAAAATTATCCGCAAATTTCGGCATTAAAATACCACTATATGCGCATAACCACTTAACGAATCAAGATTAGTAACTCTACCAATTCAATACACAAGAGCGAATGATAAAAGTAGTGGTATGGTCGCGTCTCCATCCCGCACCCAAATCATTACTCCGCACATGAATGAGTAAAAAACATATCCCAACCCCTTTCCTTTCTTAAGATGAACCTAAAGATTAGCAACTATGGCAACAAACACCCCAAACAAGATAGCGTCGGATAACAAAGAGTAAGACAGATCGCGTCGGTTTACAACGAATCAGATATATCGCGTCGGTTTACAACAGCCTGTCGGTATGGAATGTACCAACAGTTGATAACCAAAAGGCAGATAGCGATAACAAGTTGGATACAAAATATAAACAAGGAATTACACACGCACACACACTCACACAACCTATGGTACTACGGAACCCAGAACACGTGAGTCCTAGTTTGAATTTAGAAGAGGATTGAAAACGTTACACTTCCTTACCAGAAAAAGGGTGGGAGGGTGGGTAAGAAGAAAAATGGAAGCAGTCCTACTCTCACGTTTTGTTTTTCCCTAGTATACATAACTACCAAAATATTTGCTAACTGACAATGACCATTTGGCTGAGACCCTGAAGGGCGGGATGGCTCTGATACCAATTGTAACAACCTCAGACCCTACGCTGTAAGTTCAAGCCTGGATGAACCAAAAGTGGTTAAGGGTTTTATAGTGGAGGCCCAGGGCCACCCACGTGTAGGCCCGTCGGCCGCCCTAACCACTTCCAAGAACATCGGGACAAGAGCGAGCGGCGTAGGCAACAGGCGAAGAGATCAAATACATACACAAGTGGGTATGTATGCAAGCTACCTTACAACAGTTCTCAGAGCCATACCATCTAAAATAAATAGAAATATTGCAACGCCATACGGCAAGATCCAAATATCCTAGATAGAGATAATAGTGTAGGATAGCTCCTCAAACATCAATCAACAGAGTATCAAGCGGAAGCGGAAAACAAGATCCGAGTACGGACAAGAAGCAAATCGGCATAAGATGCCACATAAATAAGCACATCCCGCCCACAGATCTCACGGATCCCCATCCCCGGAATCTCTACACCGAGTGATCGTTGCCAACATCATCTGTCTCCTCCACCAAGTATCCATCTTGCGAATACACCTGTTCATCTGAATCAAACAATTTATCGTGTGAGACCCTAGGCGTACTCAGCAAGTCTTTATGCCTCTAAAGGGGACATATACCTGGGGTGACGCAATTGCAGCAAAAGATAATAACTAACAAGTCTATAGATACTCGCTAACCATCCGCCTAACCAAAGATAGACGGATGTCCGTTAATTAGTAACAACAGTTATAACAGTATAAAGTAACAGATCCATCCTCCTTCTCGCTTACAAATGAGAAAGTGAACGAACAACCCATCCGTTGGCAGTTTTATTAACCATTCCATGAGTATTGCACTATTTACTAGACAGGTATTTAGTCACATTAAAAGCGGTACTTTAGTTATACTTGTCTATGATCGAGAAACTGTGCTCCAAGTCGTCCATAACGCGGACACGACTTTCAGAAAGATTTACCCTGCAGGGGTGCACAAATAGAAACACACACACGATCGACCTCGGAAAAACCAAATCAAAACCCAACGAGGCTTTCACGACATAGCATTTACAGGATTCATAAAATATTTCAAGGGGACACCCCATTAAGCTACCCGCAACGAAGTTGGCTGGCTCCGAGACGGACCCAAGGTTTGTGTCAATGGTTGTAAACGACTGGGAACCCGAAAGTGTGACTGGGCTTGTCGATACCGCGAAAACATTCCATGATCCAAAACAGTACAGGTGCTCCACGCACAATCTTAAATAAAGCAATAAAGCATGGCATAGGTACATGATAGTAATAAAGCCCCAAACTACTTTGTGGCCCCAAGAAATAAAGTACAAATCAAGCTCATGCTAAGGGGGATTCATAGAGTCTCCCGTATGTGGATAGTGCGAATAGTCAAGGAACATGAATCAAGTACTCGGGGTCCTACGGGACACAAGTGGACATAAAAACCAAATGACAGATATTGCCCATCGGCGCCTCTTTCATTAGTTATCCCATTACTACTCAGGTTAAGTTGTTTAGGTACCTCGTTATCCATCAGACACTCACATACCCTACATATGCTGTTCTACGACTCGCATGGCTCAAACAACTCCTGTAGTAATGGCTCATGGGATGGAGGAACAAGCTCAGTGGGGTTTAAAAGTAAAGGCTATGCAGTACATGAGATTCAATTTAATGCATTCGTGACTCCATGATGCAAGAATAAGATAGAAGCAATAGGTACTATATGTATGCAAGCATGTGGTAGTGCTTGCCTGGTAGCTCAGTTGAAGCGAGAGATGGATCTGGGTAGTACTCCTGGGATTCCTGATAATTTTCCTGCTCGGCGTCTATTCGAAAGAAGAACCAAACAAACAAGGGTCAACATAAATAAAGTGCACAAGCATATGAATAAAATGCGACAAGCAAACAAGCATGCCATGATGAATGATGCACAATTTACATGGCAATAATGTAGCATGGCAAGGGTGAGGTGTGGGGACAAGAATAACTCATTTTATTAATTATTTGGTCAAGTTTTATTACCATAAACAGTTCTGATTTTTAATATTGATATGATGCATGCTGCAATTCAGAACATGGAATGCATAAACAGAACGGGCTTGTCGCTCTGATCGATTTTAGACATATTATTTGTCAAATTTGGAGTTATAGAATTAAAGTTATTAATTAATTAAGAAAAGGCATTTTTATTGCAATTAAACCATTTCGAAAATTTAAAAAATAGCCAAACATTATTTTGAATGGTATATTTGAAATCCTCACATTTTTCTAATTCAAAAACATACATTAGTTGTATTATTTGGATTTATTAATAAAAAGTTATTAATTTCTGGATATTAAAAACATATTTGCATTTTCTGGAATTATTTTTATTTGGAAAAGGCTCACAACAACTTTTTGTACTCAGGTGGGTCTAGCCTGAGTCACTGACGTGCGGAGTCAGCGCTGAGTCAGCGCCAGCTGGCGCAGCGGACTGGTCTGGGCTTTTCTCACCGCTGAGGCCTTACCCGTAGTCAATGACAGACGGGCCCGGCCGGATGCGGGGCCACATGCGTGCGCGGCCTGCAGGCGTGGGACACGTGGGCGAGGCTAGGGTGCGAGGGGCCGGTCCATGACAGACAGAATCTGCCGGGGGGGTTTATGCAAAAATGCTAACGAATCTGAAATTCGATCCATTTACCGGAGCTAGCTCGTCTGATCTTCGGAAGACGGTGGCGAGCACAGCGCGGCGAATCTCACGATGCCGTAAAAACAAATGTTGTAGAGGAGATTACGGGCGTCACTTTTCGTTCAGGAGATTTCGTCGGAGGAGAACTGTGTGCGCCGCAAACGTCTGATGAACAGAGGTGAAAACACAGATCAGAAGCTGTCGTACTGAGGCTGTTTTGATAGAGAAAAACCATGATCTTTTGGGGAAGACGGCAAGAGCTACGGTGGATGGAATTGCGATCCAAGAGTTTGTATGGCGAGATGGATGTATCCTCTTCCACATAGTGTCTTGGGTGTCGCCGGGGAAGATCTGTAGCGGTTGAAAGTTTGACGGGAATAGGGGAAGTTCGTGGCGTGGTCTGCTGCGCGCGCTGCTGTTTCTGTCCGGTGAACGGGCGTGCGCGTGCTACAGTGCAGTGTGCGCGGCGAGGTGATGAACGGCGGCGCTCTGGTGGTTGAACGAAAGGCAAGGGCACAAGGAGGTACAGGGGAGGGGCAAGAGAAAAAGAGGGCTCACCTGCGTGCTCCTAGACGAGCGGAGCTTGCCGAGGCAGAAGAGGACGACGTCAAGAGGAAGGAGGCCCTGGCGACGTGATGGCGTCCATGTGCTACAGTGCTCCAAGCCTGCTCCACCGTGCTCCAGGTGAGGTGCGGCTCCGGTAGAGCGACGCCGAGCTCCTCGGGCCGGCCTTGCCTTGGCTACGGCGAGGCTTCACGATAGGGTGATTGGAAGCGACAGGGACAAGGCGACAACAACATGGAGAGGCAGATGGATGCGAGCTCGGGATCCCGATCTAGCGAAGGGTGGATGGGGACGACACTTGTGCCAGGTGCTGCAGGGTTTCTTTGCTGGACACGGGCTCGGCGTGGGGCTGTCCTTGCTCGACCTGAGCACGTGGGCGCGGGGAAGGAGATAAACAGGGCGCTGGCTCGTTGTCCACTGGGTTTGGTCGAGCCAGAGAGAAGAGAGGTGACTGGGTGGTGATGGTCTAGGTTAGCAAAGGGGTTAGATGAGGCTTAGCCGAGGCTAGGAAGGAAAAAGGGGTGAGAGCTAGGGTTTTAGCTAGGTGTAGAGAGAGAGAAAAATAGCTAGGTGTAGCTAGAAAAAGAAATAGGTGAGGGAGTAGAAGATGTCACATGTATGCACACATGCATGTGTATATGATGGACAAGGTTAGGAGGGATAGATGGAGGGCTAGGGTTTGGAGTGGATATGAAATACCAAGAAGTTTGAATTAAGACAAGGGAGAAACCAAAAGGACCAAAGGAGAGAGAGAGGTGGAGGAAAAGATGATCTTGCATGTGGCATCCTCTCATGCACATGAAAATATTTGGTGAAAACAAAATATATATCCCATGTATGCTTGACACAGAGAACTTCCACTAAAAGAGTTGCAAGGTGGAAGAAAAGTGGATTAAGCATTTATTTGGGTCCAGTTGTTTCAATTGATTTCAAGCAATCTCCTCCCAATATTCCAAAGGAAACCAAAATAGAAGAACAAGATAGAGGCCTTGCATGGGCCATGCATGAAGAATAATTGCCACATTCATTATTTGTGAAAACAACTACATATACGTATGGGCATCTATCACACCCATGCACATCCATACTTGAATAGAGACCACACCCTAAGCTACAGGCTTGATAAAAATATGGTAAGGGTGGATTTAAGCATACCTGAATATAATAGGCCATGCTAGTGTGTATGTCCCACTAGAAGATCATTTGGCCACAATTATATTTAAACAATGCTCAATCATTCCCAAAACAACCCATATGGAGGATATATGAAATATTCTACTCACATGGCATGCAAAGGTGACCATGAGGCTTCCCATAGTAATATTGTGAAAACAACATGATGCATATATGGAAGCATGTGGAAGTAGAAGTGGACCCATCCCAACCCACATGAGCTAGAGGTAGAACCAAATAAATTGCAAGGCTCACATATATTGGAATGGTGGAATAATGGGGTGGTGACAAGAAAGGTGGTGGGGTTAATAAACGATATGCCCCCAACTCAACTTGGGTATCAAGCATTTATCAAATACCAAATACAATTTATTAAGAACCAAATACAATTGATAAATGCATATGAGATAAGAACCAAATGAAAAGGGTTTTATATGATGCTCAAATGCAAGGTGGCATGATGACATTAGCATGATATAATTATGATGCAACAATTATATGTAGGGAGTAGCATTTTATTATTAGACCATGTAGCATTACAAATGTTAGACAGATGGGATGCTACACTCTTTCTGAAGTGTAACGATCTTGTTCTATCACTTTCTTCAGAGCTAAACAGCTCACCAAGGGCAAGGGGAAAGGCGCCTTGTCAAAGCCCCTGCGCCAGTCAAAGTTAAATTTGACTTCTCCTTCCGCAACACCTCTGACTCCTGCCCCAAAGCCTTCTACAACACCGGAGGTTACTCCATCTCCAAGTGTTGTAGAAGATCCAACTTAGCATCCTGAGCCAGCGAACCTTGGTTCGCAGACTGACGTCACCATGGGTGACTCGGTAGTTGATAAGGGTGAACCCTTAAAGGGTAATGATCCCCCGGCAGAGGTTTTCACTGATAACCTTCTCGGTAATCCGCCTATCACCAAACTTGTCCTTACTCGAAAAACTACAGAAGAGATATCAAAGCAGGCTCAACAATGCTTGGAGAGCTGGAACATCACCGCCAAGGAAGAGGCGCAAGAAGCCGAAGACGTAAAACTCTCTGATCTTCTTGACCAAGTTTGTCTTCGTGACGAGAAGCTGAAGGCCTATGTGGCTCTGCCACCACCAGTAATCCCGCTGACTCTTGCCGAGAAGGTTACAACGGAGGTGAATATGAGTATAAGAAAACTTACCCACGAGTAACATGTAAGTTGGAATTCCAACTCACTCTTTTATTTTATTCCATATCATATCCTCTAACCCCCAAGCATGAAGTTGGATAGACAATCTGGATTTATGCTTTCATAGGATGCCAAAGAATGAACTAGTGTAGCCCCCAAGGCTCGTGCTGATATTAGTTAAAATATTAGCCCGAGTCTTTAGTAGACTTCTAACTCTGGGTACTATTCTGACTTACAAAAAGTTAATGCTTATAACCAGGAATTATTAAAGAATATTTGCAATAAGCGGAGAGAGATCAGAGCTCTCCGACTTGAAAATGCTCAGCTGAAGGTCTCCAAGGATGAGGCCGAAGGTAATCATTTCAGTCCTTACCCTTGTTCTTTTTGTCTTCGTAGCCAAATTTCTTATTCTACTGTTATCTTTGGTTTACAGAACTGGTGAAACAGTCATGTAAAATGATTAAAGAGGACGAGAATTTTAAAACCCTAGAGGTGGAAAACGCCGACTTAAGGCGGGACCTGAATGAACTGAAGGCTGATCATGAGCGAAGCATTCTTGAGTCGTCTAACATGGAAAACATCATGGACCTTGAGTTTTTCAGGGAGCTCAAGAGCATAAGCAACTTCTCCTCTTCTTCCACGAACTTTGAAAGGACCGATGTATCTAGGAGCCAACTTTCGTTTGATACCAAACCGGTGCGTGCCTCTCATGGGAGTGACACGGAGGTAAACGAGATCACAAGGGACATACTCCATGTCCGTGTGCTTTCTGTCATAGTTGCTCTTCTGGCGACTTTGAGCAACCTTCAGGTTTTCAAGAATGATGTGAACCTTCTCCTGTGCTTGAGTTACAATGTCGGGGCCAAACAATGTTCTTTCACCTACGCCTGGCCAACCAATCGGAGTTCTGCATTTGCAGCCATAGAGAACCTCAAATGGTGCCATCTTTAGACTCATTTGGAAGCTATTGTTGTAAGAGAACTCAACATAAGGAAGGCATTCTTCCCACTTCATGCCGAAGGAGATAACGCAAGCACGGAGCATATCTTCCAGAATCTGATTGATCCTTTCAACTTGTCCTTGTGACTGAGGGTGGTAGGCAGTGCTGAAGTTCAACTTTGTTCCCAAAGCATTTTGGAAACTTCCCCAGAACTTGGAAGTGAAGATGCTTCCACGGTTTGAGCTGATCTCAAGAGGAACCCCATACAGAGAGACAATTCTGTTGATATAGAGCTCAGCCAACTGAATTGCAGAAATTGTTTCCTTGACGGGAAAGAAATGAGCCACTTTTGAAAGCCTATCGATGACAACAAAGATTGCATTGTTGCCTTTCTGCGACCTTGGAAACCCAGTTATGAAGTCCATCTCTACTTTCTCCCATTTCCATTCCGTAGGCTTCAATGGCTGTAGAAGACCGGAAGGTTTCCGATGGATAGCTTTAACTCTGCGGCAGACATCACACTCCAAGACATACTTGGCACAATATCGTTTCAATCCAGGCCACCAATATTGTGTTTTCAGATCCATGTACATCTTAGTGCTGCCCGGGTGGATAGAAAGAACATAATCATGAGCTTCTTTAAGAACTTGCTCTCTCAAACTCAGATACTTCGGAACAAACATCTGGTGCTTAAAGAATAGAGTGCCTTGGTCATCAAGGTGAAAAGGTTCATACTTCAGAAACTGAATCTTGGAGATGATGTTTTTAGTGTAAGGATCACCAAGTTGAATGGAGCGAACTTTTTCTTCCAAGAGAGGGGTTGCCAGAAGATTCAGAAGATACCCTTGATCCACAATTTCAAGGTTGAGCTGGCGGAATTCCTCGCATAAGAGAGGTTGTTGTTCTTCCACCATGAGGTTGTTGACATAAGCTTTTCGGCTGAGAGCATTGGCCATCACATTAGCTTTGCCAGGAGTTTATTTGATGGTCAGATCGAAATCATTAATTACTTCAATCCACCTCCTCTAACGAAGGTTGAGATTAGGTTGTGTGAATATATACTTCAGACTCTTGTGATCAGAAAAGATCTCACAACGGTTGCCAAGCAAGTAGTGCCTCCATAATTTCAAAGCAAAGACAACTGCTGCGAGTTCGAGGTCATGTGTAGGATAGTTGATCTCATGCGTCTTCAACTTTCGAGAGGCATAAGCAACAACTTGTTTTTCTTGCATAAGGACCGTACCCAATCCTTGCAAGGAGGCGTCACAGAATATCTGGAAAGACTTTGATGTATCTGGAGGAATCAAGACTGGTGTGGAAGTGAGCTTCTCTTTGAGTGTTTCAAAGCTAGCTTGACATGCAGGAGACCAAAGGTATTTCTTGCCTTTCTTGAGGTGATCGGTAAGAGGCTTCGCAATCTTCGAGAAGTTCTGAACGAAGCGACGGTAGTAACTAGCCAAACCAAGGAAACTCCGGACTTCTTTGACATTTTTGGGTGGAAGCCACTCAACAATGGTCCGAACAGTTTCTGGGTTGACGGCAATGCCCTTAGGAGAGATGACGTGACCCAAATAGGTGACTTCAGGCAGCCAGAACTCACACTTGGAGAACTTTGCATACAGGCGGTTCTCACGAAGCTTGTTTAGGACACACCAAAGGTGTTCTTCATGTCTTCCTTTGATTTAGAATAGATTAGAATATCGTCTAGATAGACCACGACGAACTTATCAAGATACTCCATGAAAACCGAGTTCATAAGCCTCGAGAAGGTGGCAGGTGCGTTGGTGAGACCGAAAGACATGACCGTGTACTCATACAGGCCATAGAGGGTTGGTGAAAGCTGTTTTGGGAACATCTTCCTTGTGAATCTTGATTTGATGATATCCACTTCTCAAGTCAAGCATAGAGAATACCACAGCTCTAGCTAGCTGATCGAAGAGATCATTAATCCGCGGAAGGGAATATTTATTCTTGATGGTTTTTTTGCATTGAGAGCCTGATAGTCAACACAAAGTCTATCAGTGCGGTCTCGCTTCTTTACAAAGATGGTTGGGCTACCCCAAGAAGAAGTACTGTGCTGAATGAAACCCAACTTCTCTTGTTCATCAAGCTGACGTTTGAGTTCAGCCAACTCAGCAGGACCCATTTTATAAGGCCGCTTGGAGATAGGAGCGGTTCCAGGTTCAAGCTCAATCACAAACTCGACCTCTCGGTCAAGAGGCATACCTGGTAACTCTTCAGGAAAAACATCTGGGAACTCACAGACCACCGGAACACTCTGAATAGCATCCATAGCATCATCATTCAGAGCCACCAAAGAGAAAAGCTGAATTGCAGGAGTCAGACTTGGAGAATAGACTATATGGCCTTCCGGAATTTTCAGAGAAACCGAGCATTCAACACAATCAATCACAACTGCATTTTCCGTTAACCAATCCATGCCCAAGATGACATCAATGTTAGAGTTGCCGTGAATGATTAAGGAAGCCAGAAATGAAGAACCACCAATTAGAATTTGATTGCCATGACTGATCTTGGTAGATAGCATTCTTGCCCCGGGAGAAATAACCATTAACTTTTTATCCAGTTGGTCTATAGTTAGCTCATTCTCATTTGCAAACTTGTGAGACACAAATGAATGCGATGCACCAGAATCAAACAAAACTCGTGCATGGACTGAGTTATCGGGAAGCGTACCCATCACAACTCCAGGTGCATGTTCAGCTTCAGCGATGTTGACACAGTTGGCTCGAGCAACAGTGGACCCGGGCTTAGTGTTGATGTTGAGAGCCCGAGGTGGAGGTGCACGAACAATAGAAGAACTTGCTACAGGACTTGGAGGTGGTGGAGGAAGAGCTTTGTTGTTCATGGGACAACTCCAGTGTTGATGCCCAGTGTTCCCACAAGTGTAGCAAGCACCAGGTGGACGTGGAGCAGCGTAGCCAGGGACTCCACCAGGCGCTCCAGGGTAGTTGTGGTTGTAGCCCCTAGGAGCAGCGTTGAAGGAGTTTGGTGGCCTTGCCGCGTAGCTTGAAGGTCTTGGTGGAGCCGGGAGTGGCGGTGCGGTATTAGGAACCCACACGCGGCGCTTAGAAGGAGATGTCATAGCTGAAGAGCTTGCTGCATCACGGCTGTTTTTCTTGGACTCCTCGAACACTTGCCTACTGGCTTCTTCCTGTAGAGCTGTATGTTGGAGTTCCAGAAAAGACCTTGGCCTTGCATGAGTGATTGCATATTTGATAGATGCATTGAGCCCTTGCCTAAACCTCTTTTGCTTCTTCTTGTCATCAGAGATCTCATCGCCACCATACCGAGAAAGATTCATGAAGTTTCTGATATAGGTATTGACATTGTCATTGCCCTACTTGAGGTTGAGAAACACTTCCTTCATCCTTTCCATGACAGTTTCTGACAGATATTGCTCTTTGAAAGCCCAGTGAACTGCTCCCAAGTAGGTTGAAAACCAGAGTGGTTTGCCTTGAGGTAATTCTCCCACCATAGAGCTGCATCTCCCTTCAGAAGGTGAGTGGCACATTTTACCCATTCTTGTTCAGGTACATCAGCAGTCATCAGCAACCTTGACATCTCACGAAGCCAATCATCAGCATCCAGTGGCGGATCAGACACCTCAAAGTGGCATGGGTTAAACTTTAGAAAGTCGTTGATGTCTCCTCTCTTGGGAGGTGGAGGTAGCGGAACAAACTCATTCCTCTTGACACTGCCTTCAAAACGCTGCTGGTTCTGCTGCATTATTCCCAAGGCATTAGCAATACTTGCCAACGCAGCCCCCAGTTCAAGTGGTATGTCCTCCTCAGTACGGTGTGGTGGTGCCATCCTGTGATTGATATAAAACTCAAGTCAGTACCATAATGGAGAATAATAATAATCCAAAATAGTACCAAAATGGATTTAACCAAGATTAAAGGATACACTTTACTAAGATGATATTAAGATATCAACAAAGTTCAAAGCACCAAGAAGATAGTAAGCATATCGCACATGACTGAATAAGGAGTGTGGTACACAAAGCTATCAGAAAATTATCCGCAAATTTCGGTATTAAAATACCACTATATGCGCATAACCACTTAACGAATCAAGATTAGTAACTCTACCAATTCAATACACAAGAGCGAATGATAAAGTAGTGGTATGGTCGCGTCTCCATCCCGCACCCAAATCATTACTCCGCACATGAATGAGTAAAACACATATCCCAACCCCTTTCCTTTCTTAAGATGAACCTAAAGATTAGCAACTATGGCAACAAACACCCCAAACAAGATAGCGTCGGATAACAAAGAGTAAGACAGATCGCGTCGGTTTACAACGAATCAGATATATCGCGTCGGTTTACAACAGCCTGTCGGTATGGAATGTACCAACAGTTGATAACCAAAAGGCAGATAGCGATAACAAGTTGGATACAAAAGATAAACAAGGAATTACACACGCACACACACTCACACAACCTATGGTACTACGGAACCCAGAACACGTGAGTCCTAGTTTGAATTTAGAAGAGGATTGAAAACGTTACACTTCCTTACCAGAAAAAGGGTGGGAGGGTGGGTAAGAAGAAAAATGGAAGCAGTCCTACTCTCACGTTTTGTTTTTCCCTAGTATACATAACTACCAAAATATTTGCTAACTGACAATGACCATTTGGCTGAGACCCTGAAGGGCGGGATGGCTCTGATACCAATTGTAACAACCTCAGACCCTACGCTGTAAGTTCAAGCCTGGATGAACCAAAAGTGGTTAAGGGTTTTATAGTGGAGGCCCAGGGCCACCCACGTGTAGGCCCGTCGGCCGCCCTAACCACTTCCAAGAACATCGGGACAAGAGCGAGCGGCGTAGGCAACAGGCGAAGAGATCAAATACATACACAAGTGGGTATGTATGCAAGCTACCTTACAACAGTTCTCAGAGCCATACCATCTAAAATAAATAGAAATATTGCAACGCCATACGGCAAGATCCAAATATCCTAGATAGAGATAATAGTGTAGGATAGCTCCTCAAACATCAATCAACAGAGTATCAAGCGGAAGCGGAAAACAAGATCCGAGTACGGACAAGAAGCAAATCGGCATAAGATGCCACATAAATAAGCACATCCCGCCCACAGATCTCACGGATCCCCATCCCCGGAATCTCTACACCGAGTGATCGTTGCCAACATCATCTGTCTCCTCCACCAAGTATCCATCTTGCGAATACACCTGTTCATCTGAATCAAACAATTTATCGTGTGAGACCCTAGGCGTACTCAGCAAGTCTTTATGCCTCTAAAGGGGACATATACCTGGGGTGACGCAATTGCAGCAAAAGATAATAACTAACAAGTCTATAGATACTCGCTAACCATCCGCCTAACCAAAGATAGACGGATGTCCGTTAATTAGTAACAACAGTTATAACAGTATAAAGTAACAGATCCATCCTCCTTCTCGCTTACCAATGAGAAAGTGAACGAACAACCCATCCGTTGGCAGTTTTATTAACCATTCCATGAGTATTGCACTATTTACTAGACAGGTATTTAGTCACATTAAAAGCGGTACTTTAGTTATACTTGTCTATGATCGAGAAACTGTGCTCCAAGTCGTCCATAACGCGGACACGACTTTCAGAAAGATTTACCCTGCAGGGGTGCACAAATAGAAACACACACACGATCGACCTCGGAAAAACCAAATCAAAACCCAACGAGGCTTTCACGACATAGCATTTACAGGATTCATAAAATATTTCAAGGGGACACCCCATTAAGCTACCCGCAACGAAGTTGGCTGGCTCCGAGACGGACCCAAGGTTTGTGTCAATGGTTGTAAACGACTGGGAACCCGAAAGTGTGACTGGGCTTGTCGATACCGCGAAAACATTCCATGATCCAAAACAGTACAGGTGCTCCACGCACAATCTTAAATAAAGCAATAAAGCATGGCATAGGTACATGATAGTAATAAAGCCCCAAACTACTTTGTGGCCCCAAGAAATAAAGTACAAATCAAGCTCATGCTAAGGGGGATTCATAGAGTCTCCCGTATGTGGATAGTGCGAATAGTCAAGGAACATGAATCAAGTACTCGGGGTCCTACGGGACACAAGTGGACATAAAAACCAAATGACAGATATTGCCCATCGGCGCCTCTTTCATTAGTTATCCCATTACTACTCAGGTTAAGTTGTTTAGGTACCTCGTTATCCATCAGACACTCACATACCCTACAAATGCTGTTCTACGACTCGCATGGCTCAAACAACTCCTGTAGTAATGGCTCATGGGATGGAGGAACAAGCTCAGTGGGGTTTAAAAGTAAAGGCTACGCAGTACATGAGATTCAATTTAATGCATTCGTGACTCCATGATGCAAGAATAAGATAGAAGCAATAGGTACTATATGTATGCAAGCATGTGGTAGTGCTTGCCTGGTAGCTCAGTTGAAGCGAGAGATGGATCTGGGTAGTACTCCTGGGATTCCTGATAATTTTCCTGCTCGGCGTCTATTCGAAAGAAGAACCAAACAAACAAGGGTCAACATAAATAAAGTGCACAAGCATATGAATAAAATGCGACAAGCAAACAAGCATGCCATGATGAATGATGCACAATTTACATGGCAATAATGTAGCATGGCAAGGGTGAGGTGTGGGGACAAGAATAACTCATTTTATTAATTATTTGGTCAAGTTTTATTACCATAAACAGTTCTGATTTTTAATATTGATATGATGCATGCTCCAATTCAGAACATGGAATGCATAAACAGAACGGGCTTGTCGCTCTGATCGATTTTAGACATATTATTTGTCAAATTTGGAGTTATAGAATTAAAGTTATTAATTAATTAAGAAAAGGCATTTTTATTGCAATTAAACCATTTCGAAAATTTAAAAAATAGCCAAACATTATTTTGAATGGCATATTTGAAATCCTCACATTTTTCTAATTCAAAAACATATATTAGTTGTATTATTTGGATTTATTAATTAAAAGTTATTAATTTCTGGATATTAAAAACATATTTGCATTTTCTGGAATTATTTTTATTTGGAAAAGGCTCACAGCAACTTTTTGTACTCAGGTGGGTCTAGCCTGAGTCACTGACGTGCGGAGTCAGCGCTGAGTCAGCGCCAGCTGGCGCAGCGGACTGGTCCGGGCTTTTCTCACCGCTGAGGCCTTACCCGTAGTCAATGACAGACGGGCCCGGCCGGATGCGGGGCCACACGCGTGCGCGGCCTGCAGGCGTGGGACACGTGGGCGAGGCTGGGGCGCGAGGGGCCGGTCCATGACAGACAGAATCTGCCGGGGGGGGGGGGGTTTATGCAAAAAGGCTAACGAATCTAAAATTCGATCCATTTACCGGAGCTAGCTCGTCTGATCTTCGGAAGACGGTGGCGAGCACAGCGCGGCGAATCTCACGATGCCGTAAAAACAAATGTTGTAGAGGAGATTACGGGCGTCACTTTTTGTTCAGGAGATTTCGTCGGAGGAGAACTGTGTGCGCCGCAAACGTCTGATAAACAGAGGTGAAAACACAGATCAGAAGCTATCGTACTGAGGCTGTTTTGATAGAGAAAAACCATGATCTTTTAGGGAAGAAGGCAAGTGCTACGGTGGATGGAATGCGATCCAAGAGTTTGTATGGCGAGATGGATGTATCCTCTTCCACATAGTGTCTTGGGTGTCGCCGGGGAAGATTTGTAGCGGTTGAAAGTTTGACGGGAATAGGGGAAGTTCGTGGCGTGGTGTGCTGCGCGCGCTGCTGTTTTTGTCCGGTGAACGGGTGTGCGCGTGCTACAGTGCAGTGTGCGCGGCGAGGTGATGAACGGCGGCGCTCTGGTGGTTGAACGAAAGGCAAGGGCACAAGGAGGTACAGGGGAGGGGCAAGAGAAAAAGAGGGCTCACCTGCGTGCTCCTAGACGAGCGGAGCTTGCCGAGGCAGAAGAGGACGACATCGAGAGGAAGGAGGCCCTGGCGACGTGATGGCGTCCATGTGCTACAGTGCTCCAAGCCTACTCCACCGTGCTCCAGGTGAGGTGCGGCTCCGGTAGAGCGACGCCGAGCTCCTCAGGCCGGCCTTGCCTTGGCTACGGCGAGGCTTCACGACAGGGTGATTGGCAGCGACAGGGACAAGGCGGCAACAACATGGAGAGGCAGATGGATGCGAGCTCGGGATCCCGATCTAGGGAAGGGTGGATGGGGACGACACTTGTGCCAGGTGCTGCAGGGTTTCTTTGCTGGACACGGGCTCGGCGTGGGGCTGTCCTTGCTCGACCTGAGCACGTGGGCGCGGGGAAGGAGATAAACAGGGCGCTGGCTCGTTGTCCACTGGGTTTGGTCGAGCCAGAGAGAAGAGAGGTGACCGGGTGGTGATGGTCTAGGTTAGCAAAGGGGTTAGATGAGGCTTAGCCGAGGCTAGGAAGGAAAAAGGGGTGAGAGCTAGGGTTTTAGCTAGGTGTAGAGAGAGAGAAAAATAGCTAGGTCTAGCTAGAAAAAGAAATAGGTGAGGGAGTAGAAGATGTCACATGTATGCACACATGCATGTGTATATGATGGACAAGGTTAGGAGGGATAGATGGAGGGCTAGGGTTTGGAGTGGATATGAAATACCAAGAAGTTTGAATTAAGACAAGGGAGAAACCAAAAGGACCAAACGAGAGAGAGAGGTGGAGGAAAATATGATCTTGCATGTGGCATCCTCTCATGCACATGATAATATTTGGTGAAAACAAAATATATATCCCATGTATGCTTGACACAGAGAACTTCCACTAAAAGAGTTGCAAGGTGGAAGAAAAGTGGATTAAGCATTTATTTGGGTCCAGTTGTTTCAATTGATTTCAAACAATGTCCTCCCAATATTCCAAAGGAAACCAAAATAGAAGAACAAGATAGAGGCCTTGCATGGGCCATGCATGAAGAATAATTGCCACATTCATTATTTGTGAAAACAACTACATATACGTATGGGCATCTATCACACCCATGCACATCCATACTTGAATAGAGACCACACCCTAAGCTACAGGCTTGATAAAAATATGGTAAGGGTGGATTTAAGCATATCTGAATATAATAGGCCATGCTAGTGTGTATGTCCCACTAGAACATCATTTGGCCACAATTATATTTAAACAATGCTCAATCATTCCCAAAACAACCCATATGGAGGATATATGAAATATTCTACTCACATGGCATGCAAAGGTGACCATGAGGCTTCCCATAGTAATATTGTGAAAACAACATGATGCATATATGGAAGCATGTGGAAGTAGAAGTGGACCCATACCAACCCACATGAGCTAGAGGTAGAACCAAATAAATTGCAAGGCTCACATATATTGGAATGGTGGAATAATGGGGTGGTGACAAGAAAGGTGGTGGGGTTAATAAAAGATATGCCCCCAACTCAACTTGTGCATCAAGCATTTATCAAATACCAAATACAATTTATTAAGAACCAAATACAATTGATAAATGCATATGAGATAAGAACCAAATGAAAAGGGTTTTATATGATGCTCAAATGCAAGGTGGCATGATGACATGAGCATGATATAATTATGATGCAACAATTATATGTAGGGAGTAGCATTTTATTATTAGACCATGTAGCATTACAGATGTTAGACAGATGGGATGCTACACTCTTTCTGAAGTGTAACGATCTTGTTCTATCACTTTCTTCAGAGCTAAACAGCTCACCAAGGGCAAGGGGAAAGGCGAGAAAGGCGCCTTGTCAAAGCCCCTGCGCCAGTCAAAGTTAAATTTGACTTCTCCTTCTGCAACACCTCTGACTCCTGCCCCAAAGCCTTCTACAACACCGGAGGTTACTCCATCTCCAAGTGTTGTAGAAGATCCAACTTAGCATCCTGAGCCAGCGAACCTTGGTTCGCAGACTGACGTCACCATGGGTGACTCGGTAGTTGATAAGGGTGAACCCTTAAAGGGTAATGATCCCCCGGCAGAGGTTTTCACTGATAACCTTCTCGGTAATCCTCCTATCACCAAACTTGTCCTTACTCGAAAAACTACAGAAGAGATATCAAAGCAGGCTCAACAATGCTTTGAGAGCTGGAACATCACCGCCAAGGAAGAGGCGCAAGAAGCCGAAGACGTAAAACTCTCTAATCTTCTTGACCAAGTTTGTCTTCGTGACGAGAAGCTGAAGGCCTATGTGGCTCTGCCACCACCAGTAATCCCGCTGACTCTTGCCGAGAAGGTTACAACTGAGGTGAATATGAGTATAAGAAAACTTACCCACGAGTAACATGTAAGTTGGAATTCCAACTCACTCTTTTATTTTATTCCATATCATATCCTCTAACCCCCAAGCATGAAGTTGGATAGACAATCTGGATTTATGCTTTCATAGGATGCCAAAGAATGAACTAGTGTAGCCCCCAAGGCTCGTGCTGATATTAGTTAAAATATTAGCCCGAGTCTTTAGTAGACTTCTAACTCTGGGTACTATTCTGACTTACAAAAAGTTAATGCTTATAACCAGGAATTATTAAAGAATATTTGCAATAAGCGGAGAGAGATCAGAGCTCTCTGACTTGAAAATGCTCAGCTGAAGGTCTCCAAGGATGAGGCCGAAGGTAATCATTTCAGTCCTTACCCTTGTTCTTTTTGTCTTTGTAGCCAAATTTCTTATTCGACTATTATCTTTGGTTTACAGAACTGGTCAAACAGTCATGTAAAATGATTAAAGAGGACGAGAATTTTAAAACCCTAGAGGTGGAAAACGCCGACTTAAGGCGGGAGCTGAATGAACTGAAGACTGATCATGAGCGAAGCATTCTTGAGTCGTCTAACATGGCCACCGAAGAGCATGATCGAAAGATCGCAATCTAGGATCAAAAAATCTCGGTACTCAATGATGAATTGGCCAGGGAGAAGGACATCACCCAAGCACTCCGGGCTGAACTCCAGAGCCTTAGGGCGGAGAAGACCAAAGTTGACAATGTCATCTTTGGTATGTTTCCTGTCTTGTGACTTTTCATTTTTCTAATTCTAAGAGTTCGGATATAGTTTCTGACCTTTGCTTTATATGCGCAGGTCTTCTGAATTTACTGGGTTCCTCCTCCACCGAGTCTCGCACCAGCCGGCTTACCAATGTCGGCGATTTGCTTCACGATTTCCGCCAGTCACTGGAGGATATTGGCAAAACACTTAAAGTCCCGGACATGAACAAAATGTCCTCCTTTGAGGTGCAAGATAAGGCGAAGGAGATGCCCCAGCTCATCCAGGACTGAACATGTCCTATGCGCACACTTCAAGTAACCAGGGGTTATTCAACTGTGGATGAAGACGACAAGGAGCAAAACATCAAGGCCATCATGGACTCCTGTGCTGGTTATGGATATCGCGTAGCTGATTTTACCATTTATGACACTCCTTTCTTCACGCGTGTGGAAACTCCTCCTCCGCCTCCCGAAGGAACATCTGAGGTTTCTGACAACGAGCAAACCGAATCCGATTTGCCTGTCTCGGAAAGATATCAAGTTGAAGGCGATGTCTCTAGTGAGCCGATAGCTTCTACCTCTCCTCCTGCATCGTAGAGTAGCAGAAAAAACAATAAGTTATTCTAAAACAATCGGGTTGTAAATAAGTAGTGTAATACTTTTGCTAGTACTAAGGTTTGCAAGAACTGATGCTCTTTGCTTCATTTTAGCACTTTTGGCTTTATTTTGTTGTGCCTGAATTTTTACATAAGCACTTTTATGTTTTTTGTCTATACTTATCGCTTTTTCTGGCTTTCCGCCTCGTCCCTCATATGTTGCAAACATATCTATAATTTTTGATGTTCCATGCTTGTTTTATATCTACTTTCTTATGTTTTGTCCACACTTTGGATTATTTTTATACACTTCCCGGGACTAACCTATTAACAAGATGCCACAGTGCCAGTTGTCTGTTTTCTGCTGTTTTTTGGTTCCAGAAAAGCCAGAAAATGAATATTCTCGGAAATGGACAGGACAAAAGCCAAAGTCAATATTTCACTGAGGGGAACACGAAGCCAGAAGACGAGATGGAGAAGGGCCTCGAGGGGGCCACACCCCCTGGCCACGCGGCCTGGCCTAGCCCACGCCTTGGGGGTGCAGCCACCCTAGGCACCCCCTCGGCCTCCCCTTTCGCCTATAAGAAGACTCCGATGCAGAAACCCTAAGGACCCGATCGAAGACCCGATCTAAATTCCACGAAAGAGTCTATAGCCACCGCCATCTCCATCCCTAGATCAGGAGGGATCTGAAGCTCTTTCCGACACCCTTCCGGAGGGGAGAGATCACCCTGGAGGCTTTCTTCATCACCATGCCTGCCTCCGGTGTGATGCGTGAATAGTTCATCCCTGGACTACGGGTCCATGTAGTAGCTAGATGGTTGGTTCTTCTCCTTTGTGCTACCATGTTTAGATCTTGTGAGCTCCTTTCATGATCAACATCATCTATTTGTAATTCTACATGTTGTGTTTGCGGGGATCCGATGGATATTGAGATGCTATTTCAGATTGATTATTGATTCTATCATGTCTTTGTTATTTGTGATCTTGCATGCTTTCCGTTGTTAGTAGCTATCTTGGCCGAGTAGATGCTAGCAACTCCAAGAGGGAGTATTTATGCTCTATAGTGGGTTCATGCCTCTAAGAATCTTGGGAAGTGACAGAAATCTCTAAGGTACTAGATGTGCTGCTGCTACTAGGGAGAAAAAAGAAATCCTTTGTTCATAGAACAATCGTATTGTCTACTTTACACACTTTGCTTAATGCAATTATCTGTTGCTAGCAACTTAATACTAGAGGGGGTTTGGATGATAACCTGAAGGTGGATTATTAGTCATAGATGTAGTTGGATTACAGTCTATGTATAACTTTGTAGTGCCCAATCAAATCTCATAGGAGTCAAGATGATTAGTATATGCATGTATGCTCTCTTGATGTTTGTCCATTACCCTGCTGTAATTTTTTCACCCAACATGTCATCTATCTTAAGGAGAATCACCACTAGTGAACTATGGACCCCGGTCCATTCTTTTACCATCAATCTACAAAGCTATTTACTATTTTCTATTTACTTTCCGCAAGCAATTACTATCTTCAAGAGGTAAAGCGTCAAAGCTTGGGGATGCCCAAGGCATCCCCTTCTTCATCAATAAAAATTTCAGGTTTCTTCCAAACACTTCATTTTTATTGTTTCATGCATAGTTGTGTTGTTCTTGGAGCGTTTATGTTTTTTTCTTAGTTTTCAATTGCTTAGTTTGCTTGAATAAATTGGTTGGACCCCCTCATTCATACATTAGTTTTCAAATAAGATTGGTTTGGATTGGAAAAGAGTAGGAAACCTTCATGCTTAAGGGGTATAAAAGGAGTTTGTTTTTGACTGTGACTTAGACTTTATCATGTCATGCTTGATATTGTTTTGGCTTTATGCTTAGTGATTTTTTCTGTAGCATTACATGTTATAAACTATTGAGATTGCTTAATGTGCCTTGAAAGAATCATGCGTTGTTTTAGCATATTAATGCATAGTATTCTGGTATTCTCCTTTGATGCTTTATTTGGGTTGACTTGGCGCATGATCACACCATGTTAAAACTATCCCAAGTCACCATATCCTCCATGATCATTTAGTTTTTGACTTGTAATATCACTTTATGCTTTAATTAATAATGTTTTGTCGCTTTGCATGATTATGGCCATTATTGCTCTCTTAGTTGGTCGCTCCCAGTCTTTTGCTAGCCTCCATACCAAGTATGAGTTCCACTCATGCATCCAACTCCAAATAAAACCAAGTTATTCAAAAGAGTCCACCATACCTACCTATTAGCATTTGCTATTCCAAGTATATTCATGTTTTTATCTACCTTCCGAATTAAACTTGTTATGTGAAAATTAGTGATTAAAGCTCACGAACTTGATGGCACACTTTAGTTTTCTTGTCCCTAATAAACATGAACCATTGTGTCATCTATGTTGTATATGCTTGCACTTATACGTTGGGGATTTGCAGAACCATGATGTCATGGGGAACGCTTTCAACATTGCACTTGTACATTGTACCTAGTTGATATCATGCTCTTTTGTTTATGGATGTCATCGGTGTGAAATGAAAGGGGAGCTTGTAAGTCCATGGAGTTATGTATGTGTTAGAGAAATGCCTGGACCGCTAGCCTAAGCCATGCCTAATCATTGTGGAAACTTGCAGCATCACCATAGTGAGCAATCTATGAAGCATTCTTCTTATAAAAAAAGAGATAGAGATTGAGAAAAAGAAAAAAAGAGATGAGAAAAGAGGAAAGACAGAAAAAAGCACCATTTTCCCATGGTAAATAAGAAGATTGCTAAGATGCTCATTGTCTGCTTGCCTTGTCATTTTGATTATGGGATAGCTCCTATATTATGTGCAAAGGGGTACCCCGTTGGCAGTTCTCTATGATACACATATACTTACTATGACAAGAACTTACCAATAACTAAACTTGAGTAGCTTGAGGAGCGTCCCTCGTATTTAAGGGACATGAGATTGCCAACTTATACTTTGTCAAGCATATACTTCATAGTTTGTTCACTTTAACCTTAATAACTTCAAGATGCTTATGATAGGGGCAATGAGAGCTGAAATCTAATAAGTACCATAATTTTTCAAAGCTCTTTATGAGACTTGAATCCCTGCTTCCTTCTATGAAGTCCTTTCTTTTACTTTTATGTTGAGTCTCCATCTTGTATCTTTATGCACCTATTGAGAGAGCATAGTGGCCATTCTTAGTTTAATGTGCATTGTCCCAAGACTTGTTGACTGATTCATAGCTTTGATATTGCTTGTTCTTAAAATATTTGTATCTAGTCACCCTTATGAACTTTGAAGGTGTCCTATGCATTTATGTTTTTCTACACTATGAGGGACAAGATGAATACCATTCGTATTGTGTTTGCTATATGTGAAACAAACAAACGTCTTTCAAAGCATTGTTATTCATGAATCTTTTGTTTGTGCCTTTTCATGTTACAACATAGTTGCTATGTCTTATTGTTAGAACTATATCTTTCATGCTATGTTAAAGTACTATGATCCCAGCTATAAATGTTCTACAAATACTTTGATCAAGATTATGATGGTGCATGTCACCTCAAAAATTATTCTTTTCTTTTTTATCACTTACCTACTCGAGGACGAGCAGGAGTTAAGCTTGGGGATGTTGATACGTTGCAAACGTATCTATAATTTTTGATGTTCCATGCTTTTTTTATATCTACTTTCTTATGTTTTTTCCACACTTTGGAGTATTTTTATACACTTTCTGGGACTAACCTATTAACAAGATGCCACAGTGCCAGTTGTCTGTTTTCTGCTGTTTTTGGTTCTAGAAAAGCCAGAAAATGAATATTCTCGGAATTGGACGGGACAAAAGCCAAAGTCAATATTTCACCGAGGGGAACACGGAGCCAGAAGACGAGACGGAGAAGGGCCTCGAGGGGGCCACACCCCTGTCCGCGTGGCTTGGCTTGGCCTACGCCTGGGGGGGGTGCAGCTGCCTCGGGCACCCCCTCGGCCTCCCCTTTCGCCTATAAGAAGCCTCTGATGTAGAAACCCTAAGGACCCGATCAAAGACCCAATCAAACTTCCATGAAAGAGTCTATAGCTGCTGCCATCTCCATCCCTAGATCGGAAGGGATCTGAAGCTCTTCCCGGCACCCTTCTAGAGGGGAGAGATCACCCTGGAGGCTTTCTTCATCACCATGCCTGCCTCCAGTGGGATGCATGAGTAGTTCTTCCCTGGACTACGGGTCCATGTAGTATCTAGATGGTTGGTTCTTCTCTGTTGTGCTACCATGTTTAGATCTTGTGAGCTCCGTTCATGATCAAGATCATCTATTTGTAATTCTACATGTTGTGTTTGCGGGGATCCGATGGATATTTATGCTATTTCAGATTGATTATTGATTCTATCATGTCTTTGTTATTTGTGATCTTGCATGCTTTCCGTTGTTAGTAGCTATCTTGGCCGAGTAGATGCTAGCAACTCCAAGAGGGAGTATTTATGCTCTATAGTGGGTTCATGCCTCTAAGAATCTTGGGAAGTGACAGAAATCTCTAAGGTACTAGATGTGCTGCTGCTACTAGGGAGAAAAAAGAAATCCTTTGTTCATAGAACAATCGTATTGTCTACTTTACACACTTTGCTTAATGCAATTATCTGTTGCTAGCAACTTAATACTAGAGGGGGTTTGGATGATAACCTGAAGGTGGATTATTAGTCATAGATGTAGTTGGATTACAGTCTATGTATAACTTTGTAGTGCCCAATCAAATCTCATAGGAGTCAAGATGATTAGTATATGCATGTATGCTCTCTTGATGTTTGTCAATTACCCCGCTGTAATTTTTTCACCCAACATGTCATCTATCTTAAGGAGAATCACCACTAGTGAACTATGGACCCCGGTCCATTCTTTTACCATCAATCTACAAAGCTATTTACTGTTTTCTATTTACTTTCCGCAAGCAATTACTATCTTCCACACAATACGTTTAATCCTTTGTTTTCAGCAAAACCGGTGAGATTGACAACCTCACTTTAAGTTGGGGGCAAAGTTTTATGGTTGTGTTGTGCAGGATTCCAAGTTGGAAACAACACCTAGGAGGTGTTTCCTTGCTCGTACTGGTTCGATAACCTTGGTTTCATAACTGAGGGAAAACTTGTTGCTGTGCTCATCATACCTTCCTATTGGGGTTCTGCAATGAGCTCTACATATTGAGCAAGCAGTCCCTTTCGTGAGACGGCAAACCTTCAACACGGAAACTTTGCCGAGCAACAGAGCTCAATTGCTAAACCAGTTTAAACTCGGAAACAAAGCCGGCTTCTAGTACCAACAATTCACTACTCAGAAAATGCCCACATCCGGCAATCAGATAAAGAACCAAAGTATAAACTAGAAAATTTAGACTTATACCTGAAGGTAGCATTTTTAGAATCGGAAATCTAACCAGAGCAAACATGAGCATAAAGTACTTTCAAGTATTCTGGGATTTTCGACTGTGACATGATCATTCAGAAATAAGATGGTAATATAAAACTTCTCAGAAAAAATATTGAAGCAACCAACACTTTATTTCTCATTGAACATGTACACATATATGATTACAAAGAAAGAAAATTTTAAGAATAAAAGGGACGTAGCTGAGCAATATTCCATGGTATGTACTGCCTTCAACTCTCTTCTCTTCTCAGTACCAGGTCTTTCTTTGACTGGCCGCATATCAGTTAGACAGTAAGAACCATTGTGCTATATTGGGATAAATAAAAAGGGATCTTACCATATTGGGGAAAGTTTGTGCTTTCTTTTCTGCACAAGCCGGAGAACCAAATCGCCTTGATTGAAAGACCGGTTTCTGACTCTCTGGCTATGATACTTGCGCAACTTCTGCTGATAGGTTGTTGATCTGTGCGCAGCAACAACGCGAACTTCTTCGATTAAATCGAGATCATCTTGTCGAGAAATTCCGGCATCCTCTTCGATATACGCATCAACTCGGGGAAAAGTATGAATTAAATCACTAGGAAGAACTGCTTCTGCACCATAGACCAAGAAGAAAGGTGTGTATCCAGTTGACCTGTTTGGAGTTGTTCTTAAACTCCATATCATAGACGGTAATTTATCTGCCCAATCCCCCGCAGCACAACGTAGTGGTGCGCCGAGTCTTGGTTTCAGGCCTTGAAGGATTAAACCATTTTCTCTTTCAACTTGTCCATTATGTGGATGTGCGACTGACGCAATGTCAAGCTGGATATTTTGTTGATCGCAGAACTCGGCAAGTTCTCCCATAAAAAAATTGCTCCCGTTGTCTGTGCTAATACTATAAGGATAACTGTATCGGATTATAACATCCTCGATAAATCATCTGGCTATTGATCCATCACAACTTGTGACGGGTTTAGCCTCAATCAATTTGGTGATCTTATCCACCATCACTAAGAGGTGAGTAAATCCACTTGGAGCCCTTTTAAACGGTCCTACTATGTCAATTCCCCGGACCACGAAAGGCAATGTTATAGGTATTGTTCGTAGCTGATCAGCCGGAACATGAGCTTGTTTGGCGTACTTTTGGTAGCCTTTGCACGTCTTGACCAGCCGTTTGGCACCTGCCTTGGCTATAAGCCAGAAAAATCTGTGTCTGAAAACTTTTGCCACTAAAGATTTGGCCGCAACATGATGGCCACATTCGCCTTCGTGGATCTCTCATAAGATTTCCGCTCCTTCCGGAGATACGCAGTGCTGAAAGACCCCAGATACACTCAGATTATAGAGCTCACTATTTATTATTGTATAGGTTTTTGCTTGTCGGACGATCTGCCGGCTCAGAACCTCGTCTTCGGGTAATTTTCCATCTACTAAGAAATCAAGGCAGGGTTGACTCTAGCAGGGAATTACAGCCATAACTGCTACTAAAGGTGAGTCGTATTTGGTCGGATATTCCTTATCTACTCCTTTTATAGAGGGAACTTTGAGGTGCACTAAAAAAGCGCCATCCGGGACCTTTTTCCATGTAGACCCTATTCGAGATAATGCCCTGCTTCCTCATTTTCTATTCTAGGGATGTGTTGAACCTCAAACCCTTCGAACGCTTTAGTTCATCCACAACAACCCTATATGCTGCCATGTGTTTATTTGCATTATAGATATCCGATAGTTGTTGAGAAACAAGATCTGAATCTCCATAACACATAAGTCGTTGGATGCCGATATCCTGAGCAATCCGGATTCCATGCAGAAGTGCTTCATATTCGGCAATGTCGTTTGTTGCCGTGAAGTCAATCGGCAACACATAGAAAATCTTATCTCTTTGGGGTGATTTGAGCCCCACGCCAGCCCCCGAGCGCCTTAGACCCATCAAAATGCAAGGTCCAGTATTCCGACTCTGGGAGGGTCATATTTTCTGTTGTCTTTGTCCAATCAGCGACAAAGTCAACGAGGATTTGGGATTTGATTGATGTACGAGGTTTGTATCCAATGTCGAATGCTGAAAGCTCTATTCCCCATTTTGCGACACGTCCTGTGGCGTCGCTGTTGTTGATTATGTCTCTTATGGGAGTTGTGCTCACCACGGTCATTTAATGCTTCTGAAAGTAATGCCATAACTTCCGAAATGCCAAGAACACACCGTAAGCCTGTTTCTGATAGTGCGGATACCGCTGTTTTGATTCAATTAGGACTTCACTGAGGTAGTACGTCGGACGCTGCACCAGGTGTTCCTGTTTTTCGTCTGGTCTTTCCACCACCATGATGACACTAACGACCTTGTTTGTCGTAGCAAAATAGAGCAACATCGATTTGTGAGGTTCCGGTGCTACAAGGATAGGAGCAGATGAGAGTAATTTTTCCAGGTCTCGTAGTGCAACTTCATCTTCATCAGTCCAAACGAACTTTTTAGTCTTTTTCAGGAGCTTGTAGAGTGGTGCGGCCCTTTCACCGAGCCGGCTTACAAATTGACTGACTGCAGCAATGCAACCAATTAATCTCTGAATGTCCTTCAGGCGAGTCGGCCTAGAAATATTGAGTATAGCCTTGATTTTGTCTCGGATTACCTATATGCCTCTTTGAGACACGATGAAACCTAACAATTTTCTGGCTAGTATTCCAAAGAAGCATTTCTTCGGGTTAAGCATTATGTTGTATTTTTGTAGATTAGCGAACGTTTCCTCCAAGTCGGAAATTAAGGTTTCCTTCTTTTTGGACATCAGCGCTATGTCATCCACATATGCATGTACATTGCGTCCGATTTGATCGTGGAGGCAATGCTGCATAGTGCACTGGTACGTAGCTCCTGCAACATAGGAGTTCCGAGCCTTCCGTAGAATCGATAACTTGATCAATTTTAGGTAGAGCGAACGGATCTTTAGGACAAGCCTTGTTCAAGGCGGTATAATCAACACACATCCTTCATTCAGTGGTGTCCTTTTTAGGGACCATTACAGGATTGGCCAACCACTCAGTTTGGATGACCTCTTCTATGAATCCGGTTAACTCGAGCCGGGCTAGTTTCTTAGCTATTGCTTTTTGCTTTTCATCGCCGAAACATCGTAAGGACTGTTCACCGGGTTTAGCGTTTGGGTGTACATTTAGAGAGTGCTCGACAAGTTCCCTAGGTACTTCGGTCATGTCAAATGGCTTCCAAGCGAAGATATTTTGATTTGCTTGCAGGAACTTGACGAGCACGCTTTCCTATGAGCTATCTAGACCTACACCTATCTGGGTCACCTTGGAGGGGTCATCGTCCTTCAACGATGCCCTCTTCGTCTCTTCCGATGCCTTGAACTCCAGAGTCGACTTTGTCACCTCCTTCTTCGTCGCGGGCATGTCGGACGGGTCGATGGTTTTCTTGATCTCCTGGTACTCCTGGGCGTGCAGTACGGCTTCAGAAAAGGCGGAATTTCTGTCCTCGCACTCTCTTGCTTTCTTCGGGTCTCCCCTAATGGTGATCACGCCCTTTGGACCTGGAATTTTCATCATATTATAAATGTAACACGAACGAGCCATGAAAGCCCAGTAAGCCGGTCATCCGAATATAGCGTGGTATGCGCTCTTAAACGGGACCACTTCAAAAGAAAGTGCTTCCGTACGGTAGTTCCTTGGAGTTCCAAAAGTAACATCCAAAGTGATCTCTCCCAGGGAATTTGCTTGTCTTCCTGGGACAACTCCGTGAAAGATCACAGAGCTGTGATTCAGCTGAGTTTCCGAGATCCTCATCCGACGCATCGTTTTGATGTAGAGGATGTTCATGCTGCTGCCGCCGTCCATGAGGGTCTTGGAGAAACCATAGCCGTCAATAAGTGGATGGACGACTAACGCGTATTTTTCTCGCTTGTGTAACTTAGGCGGATGATCAACATGGTCAATGGTGATTGTCACTTCTGACCAATCCAAAAATTGAGGGGCAGCCAAAACAGTTGCATTGAGCTCATGCAAAACTGCCTTCTTGACCTTAGCTGGTTGAGACCCAAGGAAAGTGACATAAGTGTCCTTCTTTGTTGGAAAGTTTTTCTTTCCATCTGACATGGGTTTTGAAGGCTCTGCTTCCTCCATGTAGGAATCTTCCTTGGTCTCTTTTTCTTTTTCGAGAATCTTCTTTCCCTTCTTTCGCTTGGCCCTGTAGCCAGCGGATTCATCTTACTTGATGTCTTCATTGAAACGACACTCGACATTTGTGTGGGATGAGCCCCTATTGGCATCTAAGTGATGCACACACGGATTGTTGGCAATGTCGGCCCAGGAGTAAGTGATGCACTCTTGACGTCCCACGACCGCGTTCACGGCCGCCTCCGCACCCTCCTCATCCCCTAGACCCAAAAGTAGCAGTGACAACTGCAGTTTCCACGTTGGGCTTTTCTTCTGAGGTGTTCTTACGCTTCTGAGCTTGTTGCTTCGGCTGTTTTTCCGACTGTGGTACAACCAGGACATTCAATAGTCCTTATGCGTCATCATTGGCATCTGCATATTTGCTTGCCGTTTCTATCATCTCTCCCAAATCAATGACCTTGTCGCACTTCAAACGGTGACGTAGTAAACCAACTAGGAGTCGTGGAATGAAAGCTTCAATTGCAATTTGATCATTTACCCCTTCGCATGAGTTCTTGTAGTCGATGCATCATCCGAGATAATCTTGGCAAGTTTCTACGGCTTTCTGGGTGCAACGCTGCAGGTCTCCTACCGTATAGGGTCTCCATATGTGCCTTCGAAATTCTGAAAGAACGCACTTTGCATGTCATACCAGTTGTGGATGGTGTTTTCCAGAAGTTCATTGAGCCAGGATCGTGCCGTCTTCCTCAACATAAGTGGGAGATACCGGGTCGCGACTAGGCTATTTCCACCTTTAGCAATGTAGGAAGCCTGAAAAAAATCCTGAAGCCAAGTATCTGGCCGGGCCAAACCGTCGTAGGCTTGGATGTGTCTTGAGATAGCAAATCCTTCCGGGAAATGCGTTTGTCGAATGCGCGGTCCGAAGCATTTTGGACCCACATAGATATCATTGTTCTCGTAGCACCCCGCCTCTATGTTAGAGTTGATCCAGTGTCTCGCGTCACTTGGTGATAGGGAACACTGTCTTGGTTGTTCGATGTGGCTGTGGTGCCTTTGAGCCAAATTTCTGCTTCTGCCACCACCTCCTCCGCCACGACGCCCTCCTTGGCCTCCTCAAGAGCCGGTATGATGGCTACTTGGTGGAGAGGGTGGTGCAGGTGGATTGTTTCTGGCTGAGTGTCGGCCTCCATCCAGAGTGTCATTATTCCGGTTTCGAGGAAGGTCTTGATTACGACGAGCCCCCTGCCGGCTTGACTCGGCAGAGTGTTCATTGTTCCTTCGTCCGTCCTTTCCCCCATTGTGGTGAGGTTCAGCCGAAAGGCTTGTATGTCTAGGAGGTGGCATCCTTTGTCGGTCCTCCTCCCGATGTTGCTCTTTTTCGTGTTCCTTGCGATTGTCCGACTCTTGCCAGGGAGGGTGTCTCGGAACCAGTGCTGCAACAACGTCTTGCTCCACGGCTGGGGTAACATTACTCTAGTCACATGTGGCTCTGTGCTGTTGCCCTGAAGGTCCGGTTCTTGAATAGTTGTCTTCCCGGTGGTCGGGACGATGATACTGTGCCAGGTCCCGTCGGGGACTAATGTCATCCCAAGCTAGATCCGTGCGACATTGGTGAGATTTGGAGACCAGTTTTCCGCTTTCGGATTTTGCGGCCTTTTTTGCTCCAGACCCTTGGTAATGAGCTTTATGCCTAACCGAACCTGAACTGGGTTTGGGTTGTTTGCCAGGACATCTCGAGTTGCAGCAGTCTTTTCCACTAGCATTCCATACACCAGATCTCCCTTGCTATCCAGCTGAGGTTCTCCTTTGATGGTGTCATCTCCCTCAAAGAGGGTCTTGTGGACTTCCGGAGTTTTGTTATCCCGCATGGGGCCGCTCCGGGTCTTCTGATGCTACAGGGATTTGAACTGCCCCGCAGATGCAATGCGCTTCTTCTCTTCCATAAGGTTGTTAGCCTCATCCAAGAGTACTTGACGACGCCCTTCTAGGGCTTGGGCCTTTTCTTCCAATTCTGGAGATGTAAGCTCTGTTGTAGTAGGGATTGGCGTAGTTAACACATCATCGATGAGTTTACGGGCACCAGCGGTAACCACGTATCCATCCACCGGAGTTTCCTTTGGCTCGTCTGGGACTAGGGCTCCATCAGAGTATTCTTCGTATTCTTCGGCAACTACTTCCTCCACGGGAGGGTCTTTTGCCAGATTCTTCTTCTTGTTCCCCTTCTTTGCCTTCTTGGCAGCGCCAGTAGCAAAGAAAGCTTTGGGTCTGTTTCCCGAAGTCAAGCTCTGATCGGTACTTTCGGACATCTAGACGTCGGGATTATCTCCGAGATCAATGTCATCCTGTGCTTTGGGAGAGTTTTCTCCGGATCCTTCATCCATGGCTTCTCCTTCTTCTGCAGCTTTGGAGTTGAACTCCTCTTCATATTCCATGGAGAACTTTTGGAAATCCGCTGATGTCATTGAATCATCCGAAGATGCCGGTAAGTCGGTGTTTGTTCCGATCGCCTCCAGCGCCGAGTCTTCGTTGTCTCTAGCATCGGCGGAGCCAGATCCAGATCCAACATATCCGACAAAGTGCGACGCGTGCGTCCTGAGGTAGTTGTGGCTTTCCTCGTGGGCTTCCTCAAAACGTCTGATGGTCTGGAGAACCTCATCCACACTTGCATCTTTGAGCATCATGCGCCTCAACGTGTACCTCAAGAAAGGTTGATATGTTTCGGCATTGGCAGAGCTGGAACCAAAGTTGTTGTCTTGCTCCACCTGGATTTCAATCTTGACGGGCAGATTGATCTGGGATTCGGCCTCCCTAGGGAGATCCACTCCAGATTCGACTTGCACTACAAGATCTGCTTCAGGCTCAACTTTATCCACTATCTCCATGATAGGTGCGGGCTGGGTGGGATTAGGATTTTTCGAGATCTGGAACTCTACCGCCTCCGCGGACAAACCTCTTCTGCCTCTATCATCACCGCTGGGGTGGGTGGGGCAGGTTCAGCGAAATTGATGTGAACATCGATCTCACGAAAAGACATGATGGTGTAGGCAGTCACGGCCTCCCTAGCTGGAATCCAAGTCTCGTCGAGAACAATGAGAGGGACGTCGCTGGAATAGAGGACGCGACCAACGGCGATTGTCTTGCCCATTATGATTTTTGCAGATTCTGCCCGGAACGCAGATCCGAAGCTCACTTCCCCACGGTAGGCACCAACTATCGTCAGATTAATGAAAAGTACGCCATGAGGGGGTCCTTGAGGCGTGCGGAAGAGAGGGGTGTGAGATGTATGGTGTTCTGGGATGGTGAGCACACAAGTTTACCCAGGTTCGAATCCGCTGGATTTGGACGAATCCTACTCCTTCTAGCAATCCAGTAATACGACAGAGCCAGAATATGGGTTACAAGGGTTTCACCTGTGCGAGTTAAGATTGTGGACTCTTGTGGGGTGCCCTAAAGGCTGGTCCCTAGGATGGCTTATATAGATATCCGGCATAGGGTTTACAGGAGAGACCTATCCGGCTACGACTAAGAGTCGGTTACATAGTACATCTTGAACTACAAGTAACACTACATGCCTATGTCGGTAAGTCTTCTGGGCCTTCCCGTAGCTGGACTGGACGCCGTGTCTTCTCCCTGACTGGGCCGCCCGTGAAGCAAAGATCTAACCTGAAGTGGGCCACCCTGGTTAGTGAGGCACAATGAGGATATCTGGAAAGCATATCCCCAACACACGCCAAATCAACCTGGTAATCAATGCTCCACCTTCGACCACTGAGTACCTCAGCGGGTACGAGTCATGCATCACCTTCGATAAGAGCGACCACCCACATCAGGTCCCTCGCCCAGGGCTTTCCCCCGTGGTTCTCGAGGCACAAATCGGAGGCTACGAGATGAGCAGAGTCTTCATCGATGGAGGAAGCGGGATTAACCTCATGTTTGCCAGATAATTACATGCCATGCGGATCCCCCTCTCCAATCTGGAAGCATCCGAAACAACCTTCCACGACATCGTACCCAGGAAAGGAGTCTACCCCTGGTCAAAATCTGGCTGGACATCATCTTCGGCACACTAGCAAACTTCCGGCGGGAGTGTCTCGAGTTCGAGGTGGTCGACTAGCAATCTCAATATCACACTATTCTCGGGAATCTAGCATTCGCAAGGTTCATGGCGGTCCCGCACTACACGTACCGCCAGATGAAGATGCCGGGACCTAACAGCATTATCACCATCAACGAAAGCTTCACCAAGTCTGACTGCTGTGACAGGGAATTCAACAGAATCTCCCAATTCTTCGGCCTGTAATAGGAGCTAGCAAGGCTCAAGGAGTCTACAAACAATAGTCTTCCTCCTATGAGCAAGCAGAATGCACCAGACTAGTCCTTCGACTCGGCGGTGAACAACAAAGCGATCCAAGTCCACCCGAAGGACCCGATCAAGACAACCCTCATCGCCAACAACTTGAGTTCCGCATAGGAACTCATGCTCGTCAAATTCCTCCATGAGCTCTGGGAAATGTTTGCCTGGTGTCCTGCGGACATGCTAGGAGTTCCCAGGAATTCACTAAGCAGGCACTCAATGTGTCTCCAGATGCAAGACCAGTGAAGTAGTCGATGCATCAACTGTCGGAGCAAAGGGCCAAGGCGGTTGGCATGGAAGTCAACAGACTCCTCGATGCCAACTTTATACGTGAGATCAAGGAAAGCACCTAGGTCTCTAACACCGTGCCTGTTCCCAAAAGGACACTGATATCCTGCGGATGTGTGTGGACTTCACCTCCCTCAACAAGCACTGCCCGAAGGACCACTTCCCATTACTGCAGATCGACCAGATAATCGACTCCACCACAGGATGTGAACGCCTATGTTTCCTCGACGCCTACTCAGGCTATCATTAGATCCAAATGAAGGAAGTGGACTAGGAGAAGACGAACTTCATCACGCCCTTTGGCATCTACTGCTACACCACGATGCCCTTCAAGCTGAAGAACACAAGATCCACCTACCAATGGTGTATGCACGCCTGCCTCAAGAACCATCTTGGTCAAAACATCTAGGTCTACGTCGACAATATAGTGGTCAAGACCAGAGAGGAAGCTACACTCATTGATGATCTCTGTGAGACCTTCAACAACGTTGACTGCTATTGGATCAAGCCAAATCCAGAAAAGTGCACCTTCGGCATCCCATCCGGGCAATTACTTGTGGACCTTATCTCTGCCAGGGGAATAGAAGCTAACCCGAAGAAGATAAGGGCCATACTGGCCATGGAGAAGCCAAATAACGTCAAAGGCGTGTAGCAGTTGGCTGAGGGAATCACAACGCTTAGTCGATTCATTAGCCGAATGGGCAAAAAGGCACTACCGTTTTACCAGCTCCTGCGTAATACCGACAAGTTCGAGTGGACAGATGAGGCGCAAGATGCATTCTACGATCTCAAGAGCCTTCTCGCCACCTCGCCCATTCTGGTAACCCCTAGGGAAAAGGAGCCAATGTTACTATACATATCCGCCACCAACCAGGTGGTCAGTACCGTGCCGGTGGTGGAATGAGCCAAAGAAAACAAGATCGACGGGGTGCAACATCCAGTGTACTACCTCAGCGAGGTACTAGCACCAACAAAGTAGCGGTACCCGCATTACCAGAAGCTGGCCTATGGTGTCTTTATGACAGCATGGTGACTGCGCCACTACATCTAGGAGCACCCCATAGTCGTGGTGAATGATGCCCCGCTGAATCACATCCTCAACAACCTCGATGCTACGGGGCAGGTCGCCCTTTGGGGCATCGAACTGTCCCCACGGGACATCACATACGAGCGGCGGGCAACAATCAAGTCAAAAGTCCAGTCAAACATCCTTGTCCACTGGATGGAGAATCAGCTTCCAGATACACCGGACATGTCCAACGTCGATAGATCCAAGCATAAAGAAGGAGCTAGCGCCAGCGTCATCCTAACATCTCCTTAGGGTGACAAGATGCAGGATATCCTGCGGATGAAGTTCCACACATCCAACAATGAGACGGAGTACGAGGCACTGATCCACGGGATGCGCATGTCCAAGGCTTGCGGCTCCGCGAGGCTCATCATCTATGGCGACTCCAACCTCATGGTCCAACAAACCATGAACATGTGCGACACACTAAGCAATAACATGGTTGCGTACCGTGACCTCTACAATGCACTCGAAGGGGACTTCGATGGCTGCGAACTACGACACATTGGCCGTGAAAGTAATGAGGAAGCTGACATACTTGCCAACATAGGCTCCACCTGCGCCCTAGTTCCACCAGGCGTATTCCTAGAGAAAACCTACGAACGATCCACCAAGCCAAAGACTGCCATGGGGTCATCTGATGCAGCAGCGCGCTCGGAAGCTACGCCGTCGGAAGAAGCTAAAGGATACAGCAAGGCAGAACAAGGATCTGCACCCAAAGGTCCCATGGAGGTCATTCTTTTCGAGCCATCCTAGACATAGCCGGACATCACGTACCGGCTCACCAAGAGGCTGCCAGACGACCCAATATATGCTCGACATATAGCTCGACGCTCTGAGGCCATTACCATCATCAATGGCGAGCTGTACAAGCGCAACATCACATGCATCCTTCAACGATGCGTCACCAATGGTGACAACAGAGGAATCCTCCTCAAAATACACAAGGGCACCTGTGGACACCACGCAGGCTATCGCACTCTCGTCGCTAAATCTCTACGAGCTGGCTTCTACTGGACCACCACGATGCACAATGCCAAGTAAATTGTCGAACGATGCAACACCTGTTAGAGATTCGTTGAGAAGCCATACACACTAGGCGCGGAACTCAGGCCGATACCTGCGGCCTGGCCATTCACGGAATGGGGACTCAACATGGTTGGCAAGCTATAGAAGTCATTGCCAGAGGATATGTCTTCCTCCTAGTCGTAGTTGACAAATTCACGAAGTGGATTGAGGCCATGTGGGTGACTAGAGGTACCGCCTTCAAGTTCTTCGAGTTCATCGTATTCAGATTCGGAGTGTGATACCTTCGTTCCGGATTCACGGATGTAGTATAATAGCTTTTTATCTAGAATACATAGGTTTAATCAAACCTCGGAAAACACTGCTAAAAGTTATTAAAAAAGGACACCTCTACAAGAAATTGTTTGTTCATTTTACCTTAGTTGACTGGACCAATCTAGTTTACTTAATAATGGGTGTGAATCAATGGATGGAAATAGGCTAGGGTTGAAGATCCACCTGCAACTTCACATCAAATGGTATAAAAGATAATAATAAGGATAACCATGTATAATATTTGAATGGAGATAATCTGTTGTGGGCAACACATCCTAATATTCTAGAGCCCCCGTGATGCAATAGGCATAGAAATAGACTTTTAATCCAACCGAGTGCACACCGAAGCCACGAGTTACAAATGATTATTAAGTGTAAAACACAGATCAAAGCTTTAAGTGGTGATTTTGTTGTTAATCTCGAATGGGGGGGTGCTAAGTGAAGACTATGCTACCCTTTCTCTCACTGAGGTTTCTATGAGATTGCTACTAGCCAAGTATCCCACCTCAAACCTATATCAATCTATGGGATCTTGGGTACCTACAAGTCCACAAATCAAGACAAGATACAAAGAAACAAAAGATACAAATCAAAATTGCAAACAAAATACAGTTGTCCAATGATCTAGGTGCACATAATCGCTGCGAGGTTTCTCCCCAACCTGCAGCCTATGAGGACTACTCACTCATAACAAATAGATCAGAGATAGAAAACACCATACAAATACTTAGATTGAAATCAAATATTCTTACAATGGTCGTCAAATCACAAGGAGATCTAAAGTACAAAGCAATGGCTATGGCTAGTGGATGGATGGGTGGTGGAAGTGATGAAAATGGACAAATGATGGTGTGGATCTCCTTTGGTGGTGTTGCGATTGAATTTGACAATGGTGGCTTTCTGTCCAGCGGCTGGAGCCTCAAAATATATAGGTGTCTTAACGAAATTTATAGGGTTTGACGAGATGAAGCATTCACCACCTGGTACAGGCGGGCAGGTGGTACAGGCGGACCACGCCCGTACCAGTGGTCGTTAAGACTTCTGGTGCCTTGGTACTACATCCCAATTACTTGGCCGTGTGCACTTCCTCAAAATCCTTCATTATGACTCCTTATTTCGCATTAATAGCCGTTATTGCCTGCACAACATAAATCAAAGAGAGGATTTGCATATCTTTGCAATTATTAGTCATTAGTGGCAATATTGAGAGTTTCTCTGGCACTTGCTTGACCAAAAACAATGTTTAAATGTAGTGGAAGATGGCAAAAATCGGAGCCATCAACTTCCCCAATGCAAGAAGAACTATAAGGAATTCAGCGTGCAAACTTGAACCAATGAGAATAAGAGTTCACTTACAGTTGGTAGTCGTATGTGCTCAACACTTCATTCATTTGCAAATCTTATTGAAGTTAGAGAGATGACACGAATACTATACAAGATTCGGTAAGTCAAGATAATCAAAGTAAAGTTTAATATAAGTATAAGTAACTAGAAGTGTAGAAATCAATCCAATTCCTCTAATTAACTCTCAGCTTTCCAAGGAACACTAGGATGTTTAAATAACTTAATTGAGTAAGAGAGTTTCATGTCCCAAGTAGTACAAAAATGAAGTGTCTTATTTACACCCACATCAATAAATCAAGTCTATCAAAAACACTTCTAATCAAATCACTGTCTTTCAAGAAAAATCGTAAAGTAGTAATGAGACCATGCCAATGACTTGTTATGTGGATCCTCATAGATATCTTTTTTCTTTCTGTCATTTTTTTCAAGGATCGCGGATTGTTTCTTTTGCAAGCTTTTGCAGAACCTTTGAGAGTACCAATACTTTTTCCCATATATTGACACATATGCCACCCATGTCATCAACTCATAGCCGAAATTTGGGGTTGTACCATAGATCATACAAAAGCTAGTGGAGTTGTTGGCATACCAAAGGTGTGCATTAGAGACATAGAACAAGGTTGTCTCAATTATTTCTCTTTTTTGAGTTAGTACCGCGGTTTGATCCACAAGGCCATCTTTGGAATGCATCGCAGTTACCACTAGACTCTATTTCAATCAAACAATTCCTTTCATGAGTTTCGTCAAGACTATCAAAATATCTATGGGGTTAAGTATCATCAAGGGTATACTCTCAAGACAATCATTCATCAAACAAGTCGTAAATTTTAGACTTTTTCTTATTGTACTTGTTTGGCAATATTATTTCCAAGGCAAGACTCGGTTAACTAAAAGAAATAGAGCAAGAGCTTCAACAAGTAATCATCGGACCAATAAAAAGCCTTTCTCTAACCATATTAAATTACTTCCCACTAGCATGGTATCTTAGCAAATCAACCATCTAAGATAAACAACTCAAACTTCATAAGTGGGAGACATAGGACATACCTCTCATAAGTGACTTTATGATCCTATTTCTTATAGGGATGTGTTCCTTCAAAACTCAAACAAAATTACTCTCATAATGATATTAAAGCAAAGAGGCAAAGTGTGAATCCACGTTTCCCAAAAAAGGAAAAAAGGAAAAATCTTTTTGTATTTTTAGGATAGGGATTAAAGAATAGAAAAGAACTTGCAACCAATCAAGGGTTTAAGAAAAGAAAAACAAATAAAAACAAAAATAAACTAAAACGAAAGCAACTTAAAAAGCAAAGCAAAAAAACAATGTGTTGGAACAAGCCAACACGAATGTTTCAAATCTCCCAAGGAGTTGGAGTACACCCTCGTTATTACACAAATAAATTTGTCAGGGGAACACATCCCCAAGCTTAGGCTTTTGCAAGCCCTTTTGTTTCTCATTGTGGTGGTGGTGGATAATCTCCATGTTCCATTGGCTGCTCCAATCATGGAACTAGGTGGTGAGGCTTGCAGTAGCATCTCGAAGGTTGACGGAGAGGTTGTTCATGTTTTGAATATTTCCTTCGAGTGCATAGTTGTCTTCATAGGTGGTGTAGTAGTTTGGTGGCTGCTCGTCTTGTTCGGGTCCTCCTTGTTCTCCTTCTTAATCTTCTCCTCCTCCCACTAGTATTGATTATTGGGGTAGAGTAACTTCAACCTGCGTGTCAAAATGCAAACATCCATCCTCGATAGAGAATAAACCGTTAGGCAAAGGATCTAGGACCAAGTGATCCACTCCAGGTATATCGAAGAAATATCTACCATGATTTTTAGAAATCATACCACATGCTCTTAGATTAGAAATACTGAGATGGTGACTTCCAGTCAACGGTTGGATGTTACCTAGGTTGATGCGAAGTGCGCGTGCAAGAACGGTCACAACTACTCCTCCACATATGGGTCTTCGAGATTGAAGAGCCTGATGCTTAACGTAAAACACAAGTAGAGCACCCAAATTTTGCATTAACTTACAATTAATAAGAGTAGTTTTTGCGAGGATCAACATGTCCTCCTCATTGACTCTAGTAAACTCACCATGTGCCTGCAGTGTGTTACAAATCACATAGAATAAATATCGATTAACAGGATGATCAATTTGGTTCCCCTTGGGTATGTTTCCATGAATTCTCATCAAATTAAAGTATTGTGAAGGGGAAGGATCTAAAACAAAAGTAGTTGTGCGTACATCGGTGTTGTTGTTGGCAAACCCAAAGAATTGAACCCATTGGCTGAGTGTAAAGTGTACTCATAGTTCATAAGGTGGAATTTGATTCGATCAACTCTGGGCCTTTGTTCCTCAGCACAACCATAAGGATCCACCGTATGCGTCAAGGTGATGAAGAACTCAAGCGTCAAGTGGCGATACGTGGCAACATCCTGAAAGAAAAATTATACAAACCAACATTGTTGCAAAGTAAAACGAAGTCACCACAAGTGCCAAGTTGGTTCAGGATATAAGGACACACCCACTTGGTGGACATGATTTCTCAAAGCTTGAGATGGTTGAAATGGTTTAAGTGGAACTCCTCGGTGAAATCGATACCAAGTGACTCGGGGTCCACGTATCAATGGGTGGTGCGGATGATTCCGCAGCCATCTCACGTGTACGACTCGTCGTGTTCATGTAATAAATAAAAACAAGCCAAAGTAAATAAGGATTGCTAATAATTTTTTTGGTCCAATAGAAACATATCATAAGTGATTCTCTACACTTACTACAAAATAAACTCCTCTAAGCATACTTAATATCAAGATTGAATCATGAACAAGACCTATGTCTACATTTGCAATAATGAATGATTGAGCGAAGCTTTTGCACAAATAATTTGAGGATAAGAGGCGAATCATACCTTAGATCGAATGAGTGCGAAGAATCAAAGAAAGATTAAGTAAATTTGAAAATCCAATGGAGGTGGTTTGGAGTTTGGTGGAAGAAGAAAGAGAAAAATTGATTTGGGGATTTTTAGGTTACCTCCTCAGGGTTCTTATGGTGTCCGCATACGTGGTACGGGAGGGTGGTACGGCCGGAGCCCGACCGGGTGACTTACCTTGGGGGGCGATGGCTCCTCCCACACGGTGCAATCGGTACGGGTGCACGGTACGGTTGCGCGCGCCCGTGCGGCTGGTCGTTATCGGTTCGGTACATTTGCTTGAAATCTGATATTTGCTCGAGGGTACGGTACGGGCGCGCGGTACGGACGCATCCGGTCGTACCAGTGGTCGTTATCGACACTGATTCCTTCAGCAAAAATCAATTTTTTATCTTTCTTTGGCTTGATGTGGTACGGGCGCATGGTACGGTCCACTCCGGCCGTACCACTGGTCGTTAAGAACACTGTGAGCTACAAAACTTAAGTAATTTGATTAGTAGCTCCATGTGCCTTTGCACATCTTATAAAAAGACTATATAACAACAAATATACTAAGTAATGATCCAACAATACTTCTTAGGCCAGGTGTTAGTAAAATAAAATATAGAGGATTGCCTTATTTCTTGTCCTCTCTCCATAGGTCTTCTTGAACAGTCTTTATTAAAAACAAAAAACAAAACTAACACAATAAAAACTAATACATGAAGAAAATTGTATTTCACATGGGTTGCCTCCCATGAAGCGCTTCTAGTTAAGGTCAATTAGCTTGACCTTGACGGTAATCACTTAGGTTTGTGAAGTGGAACACCCACTCCAAAGTAGTCGGCTTTCAAAGTAATTAAACCATCATCATCTTTAGGCTTGCCTTCTTTTTCCTAGGGAAGTGGACTACAAAAGGATCTCTAGATGGTAGCCCTATTCTCACATTCCCTTCATGTACATTAATCAAAGCTTTACTAGTTCTTAGGAATGGTCTACCAAGAATTATTGGTGCTTTAGGATCTTCAGGCATGTCCATAATAACAAGATCAATAAGAGAGGGACTACCTTTAATTTTGACAACTATATTTTATTTGATCCCAACATCTTGTTTATATGTTGAATCAACTAGATGGAGTCCCAGTTCAGTTGTAACAAATGACCCAAAGTTTAATTTATCGAATAGGCTTTGGGAAATTGTTGAGACACTCGCACCAAGATCACAAAGTGCGGATATCTCATTAACTCCCAACTTAATTTTAATAGTGGGCTCAAATATATCATCTAGCTTAGCTGGAACATTATCAGCTTTTCTTTTATACCCCATCTCTAAATCATGAACCTTAGATTCTACTTGTTGTATAAATTGTTGGTACATAGCATCATTACCTTGTTCTATACCTAGATTCTTAATGATGATCATCTTCAATAGATCTTCCAAGGTATATTCAGGTGTTGGCCCGTTTCTAGAATCCAACTCTTCAGGTTTTTCTTCATTGGTTACCACCTTCATCATCTTGAGGTCTTCTACCAGATTTGGATTGGGTTTTCTAGCAAACTTTGCTAGTATGAGAGCTTGGCTCTCGGCTACCTTACCCAGCTAAGCCTCCACGGTCTTTTTTCTTTCCTATAGAGCCTGCACACATTTCTAATTGCAATGGCCTGGTTAGATAATCTTCCTATACTACTTTCATGGTTCTCCGTGATCTTAATAAGCATATTATTTTGCTCGGTTTGACCTTGTATAAATGTTCTAACTGTTTGCTCAAACAGGAGATTGACATGATTTGCTCCATTAGTATTATCATAATTATTATAAGGAGCTCCTGTAGGATTAGCATGATATTTTTCAGCATTGGAAGCATAATTATTTTTTCATGCAGTATTAAAAGGATTACGAGCAATAAAATTAACATCATTAACATCGGTACTGATAGCATTAACTTGGGTATCTTCTTACCCTTTACTAAGCTAATCAACTCATCTACCTTAGATGTAAGCTCTTCATCGTTTACCTCGGTAATTGAACTTACTCTCTTCGAGGTTCTTTCCACATGCCATTGGGCATGGTTATTTTGCATATCATCAAGTAGCTTCTTTGCAACACCAACTTGCTTTCACATGATCGTTGCTCCTGTTGCAATATCTAGCATAGACTTAGACATTGGGTTAAGACCATTATAAAAAAATGTAATATAAGCCATTGTTCCATCCCATGACTAGGACAGTTCATTACAACTTCTATCCTCCTCTCCCACGCAAGATCTAGTGGCTCACGGTCTACTTGTCTAAATCTTGTAATGTTGGATCTTAGCTATATAGTCTTAGCTAGGGGAATTTTTCTAGTCATAAACAAATTAGTACATTCCTCCCAAGATTTAATAGTGCCCTTCGGTAGAGCTAGCAACCAATCCTTAGCCTTTCCTCTAAGAGATAAAGGAAACAATCTTAGCTTAACAACATTTGGATCTACATCCTTAATACGCATCATATCGCAAATTTCAGTAAAAGTATTTAAGTGCAATCCCGAATCTTCAGCGGATGAACCCCCAAATTGGTTTTGTTGAACCAAACTAAAAAGGTTAGGTTTTATCTCATATGTTTCCGCATCAGCAACGGGCTGAGTGATGGACGCACAAATAAAATCATCAGTGGGAGTAACATACTCCCCTAATCTCTTTTGAGCCATGGCTCTTATCTTTTTGGTATTTTTGAAGTAATGAAAATGAATAACAAGTAACTATTTTTTTGGTTTTCAAATAGATAACAAGAAAGTAAACTAATAACATGAATTGAATTACAACTAATAATAAAACTAAAAACAAGGTCTCTAATGAACTCACCAGGATAGCGAAATTGCTTCCTCGACAACAGCGCCAGAAAAAGGGATGATACCTTCGATCCGGATTCATGAATGTAGTATAATAGCGTTTTCCCTAGAAGACCTAGGTTTAATCAAACCTCAGAACACACTGCTAAAAGGTAATAAAAAGGACACGTCTACAAGACTTTGTTTGTTCGTTTACCTTAGTTGACCAGACCAATCTACTTTACTTTATAATGGGTGTGAATCAATGCATGGAAATAGGCCAGGGTTGAAGATCCACCTGCAGCTGCACATCAAATGGGATAAAAGATAATAATAAGCATAGTCATGTATAATGTTTAAATGGAGATAATCTCTTGTGGGAAACACATCCTAATATTCTAGAGCCTCGTGATGTAGCGGGCATAGCAATAGACTTTTAATCCAACCGAGTACACACCAAAGCCACGGGTTACAAACAATTATTAAGTGTAAAACATAGATCAAAGCATTAAGTGGTGATGTTGTTGTTGATCCTGAATGGGGTGCTAAGCGAAGACCATACTACCCTTTCTGTCAATGAGGTTCCTATGAGATTGCCGCTAGCCAAGTATTCCATGTCAAGCCTTTATCAATCTATGGGATCTTGGTACCTACAAGTCCACAGATCGAGAAAAGAGACTAAGAAACAGAAGATACAAATCAAAGTTGCAAAGAAAATACAGTTCTCCCATGATCTAGGTGCACATAATTGCTGTGAGGTTTCTCACCAACCCACAGCCCGTGAGGACTATTCACTCATAACAAATAAACCGGAGATAGAAAACATAATCTAAATACTTAGATTGAAATCAAATTCTCACAATGGTCACCAAATCACAAGGAGATCTAAAGTGCAAAGCAATGACTATGGCTAGTGGATGGATGGTGGAAGTGATGAACAATGGATGAAGGATGGTGTGGATCTCCTTTGGTGGTGTTGTAATTGAATCTGGGAATGTTGGTTCTTTAGCTGGCAGCTGGAGCCTCAAAACATATAGGCTTCTTCACTAAAGTTGTAGGGTTTGACGAGACGAAGCCATCGCCACCTGGTACGAGCGAGCAGTACGGGCAGAACGCACCCATGCTAGTGGTCGTTATGAATTTTGGCGCCTTGGTACTGCATCCCAATTACTTGGCCATGTGTACTTCCTCAAAATCCTTCATTATGACTCCTTATTTCGCCTTAAAAGCCGTGATCTTCTGCACAACATAAATCAAAGAGAGGATTTTCATATCTTTGCAATTATTTGTCATTAGTGGCAAGATTGAGAGTTTCTTTGACAATTGCTTGACCAAAAACAATGTATAAACGCAGTGGAAGATGGAAAAAATCAGAGCCATCCGGGTGCTGCACAACATCATCACCAACAACGGGATGAAATTTATCTCGAAAGCGTTCCAGGATTTCTGCGAAAACCTGGGCAGCAACATCAGCTACGCCTCTATGGTAAACCCCCAGACCAACAGTCAAGTCGAGAAGGACAATGGCCTAGCCTACAATGGCATCAAGAAGCGCCTCCTTTGGCCTCTTGAATGAGTGGAATGATGCTGGGCAGAGGAGATATCCTCCATGCTATGGAGCCTACAAACAATCCCGAGTAGCGCCACCGGGTACACACCTTTCTTTGCACGACACCGTGGCGGTCCTGCCAGCCGAAGTGCGCTACAAGGCCCCACGTGTCGTCGCTTACAACGAGGCCGAATCTATAGCCGCACTCAAAGTCTCCATCGATCTACTCGATGAGGCACACGAAATCATCGCAAAACGATCAACCATGTACCAATAGAGCCTCCACAACTACTACAACCGACGACTACGACAAAGGTCCTTCGTCGAAGGAGACATCGTCCCGCGGCTGAAGTAGAGGGGACACCTCAAATTCGAATCTCCATGGGAAGGACCCTACGTGATCACCAAAGTGATCCCAGGTGGATCCTATCGCCTCAAGTACCTAGAAAGTGGAGTTGCATACTCCAACCCATGGAACGTCGCGCAACTGCGATGTCTCTACCCTTAGATGTTTTTCTTTCCCATAAGGCTACTCAACCAGGATACTTAGCCACAAAATGTACCTCCTGCTATTCTGCAATAAATAAAGCCAAGTGCGTCAACCATGTGTCTTTTTATGTTTTACTCTTTATGCATTTCGCACTCTTTATGCATTTCGCACTCAACAATTCATTATCACGATAGACCGAGTAGCTGATTCTTCTTACCATCGAACCCTTGAAAAACTCCAGATCAGTTGTAGTGGAACTGGTAGGCTAGCAAGGTGCTAAGATTCAAAATCATCAGGCTAACAAAAAGGCGTCGCATAAACTACACTCGAAACATATACAACGATAGCAAGTTTACAATAATTACAAAGGCCACTCAACAACCAATTGAAACTATATGAGCTTTACAACACTTACACGTTTTGTGTAGGCTAACAAATACTCTACTAGCGTTGAAGAAGAATGTTGGTTCGCTCATCGAATAGATTCATGATATCCTTCGCTGGCTGTGCAACCACTCGATAGTTGGGACTATGTTCCACGCCATACCTGCCGGAGGCACCAGAGGTCATTCTGCAATGGCATCCAGGTCCACATCCGGACATTGCATACCCACAAGTGCAAGCGCAGCTCTAGCGCCCGCGACACACACTCGCGAATAGCGTCGGCATTGCGGAATTTCCGTTACAACGCCAGCAGAGTCGTAGGGACTACGTCCAGCGAAAACATCGCCCTGAAGATATTCTTAAAGGATGACCGCGCCATATTCAAGAAATGCAGCACCTACGAGATACGATCCTGCAGGGTGGCCAATACGGTTGCTCGATCTCAATCGGTCTAGAAGAACCCCCTAGCTTCCAGCTTCGCCTGAGTCAGGCAATTCAGCTGAATGCTGATTCGATCCCTCTCTTCCTGCGGAATGAGATTGACAACTGCACATGCAAAGCAGGACAAATCAGTTCAATTCATGGCAAGCATAAAACAACACACGTTAGTCGAATACACTCACATTCAAGACGTTCATTGATCTGAGCAACCTCGCCAAGGAGATACTTCTCCCGCTCCGCTGCTTTCTCCGCCTTCAACTTCCACACATCAGCATTGCCGAGAATGATCAATGTGTCACGCTCCAACCTCTTCACGCAGTCACACATGCGGGAAAGCAGGGACAACTCGTGCACTCTCGATGGTGGGGAGGCGAAGGGCATGGCCGCAGATGGCATAACTGGCACACCACTCGCATGCCCCTAGCCAAACAAAGATTCAAAGTATAAGAACCCTTGAACATGGAATTCAAGTCCGAAGAAGCATGAAGTAGCCAAAAATATATACATCAGGTTTAAACAAGTTCTTGACGGGTACCCCCACAAAAGTATCCTAGGATAATTGAAGTTCCTAGCACAACTATACAACAAGCAGAAGGAAAACTAGGCATATACTTAAGCACACGCGGGCTTCACGGACTCTATGGCAACCTCGTGGCCTTTGCAGCAATAGCCCCCAACGTCATGGTCTTCGCCACATTTACTCGCTTCTGCTCTGTAGAATACATTGCGGGTGTCTCTAAGATCCGAGGCCCATACTTCTAGAAACGAGTAGCAAAAGGAGTGAATGTTACCTCTTCACCGTCTGTGGTCATCGGCCTCCTCAACATGATCTTGCACACTTTACGCACAGTGCCACATGGCTACGCCATTGCCAGACCGAGAGATGCTCCCACTCCTTTCTGCCATTTCGTGTACTCAGTAGGGACGCCCCCGACAAAAGCTTTAGCAAGGCCATCAAGGTTCTCAATAGCAGCGACCTTCGACATCATCTGCTCTGAAAGATGATGAAGCACGACCTTGGACTTTTGAAGTGTGTCTGTGGCGCAAGCGTCCCGGTCTTCGACTGCAGCCACTGGGCTGGCCAGAAGGTGCTCAAAGGTCAGCACCTGATGATCGAAGTCGACTCCAGCCACATCTGCGAGACCATTACAGTCCACGACCAAGTACAAGAAGAAGATAAAACATCAAAGAATTCGAAACCAAAGTTGAATAAACCAGAAAGAGCTTGGGCAGTGGCCATGAGTTATTTCGTGAACCCATTCTCCCTTTCAGCTGAAGAGGCATCCCATTCCTCCTCATGCCATTGCGACTCCTCCTTGTAGCGCTCGCGAGCGTAGACCGCATATTTCCTCTTTGTCTCAGCCGCCCTGAGACTCTTTTTGAGGGAGCTTAGCTGACGAATATTATCATTGTTCTCCTCTAGCAACAAAAGGGCACGCTAGTGAGAATATTGGCCAAAACTCCTACAACAACCACTCGAAGAAGCAAAGACATTACTCCATACCTGTTGATGGTCAGCATCCAGCCGCACATAGTCGTTGCCGAGGCGAACTATATTTTGTAGAAAGGGCTGCAACAAACTCCAAGGAAGATGAGCACAAAACTACTCGAGCTTACTAGAAGGAGTAAGAAAACACTTACATGGCCTCCCAAAGACTCCAAAGGTTCTTTTGTGTCCATATGGGTGAGAACCTTGTGTTCCCCCAACTAGGAGGAACTCGAGGAGCTCGCGTCGGAGTTGGCCGATGTCTTCAGGGAAGGCGTTGGTGGTCCGCAGCTTTTCCCCTAGAGTCCACAACTCCCTCGTCTTCCAACTCACGGACGGTGTCAGAAGAACATAACATCATGAGATTGTAGTACAAGGAAAATAAAAATAAGAGCAAGGAGAACAATGAAAAGAGCAAACTGACAAAACATTGCTAGAAAAGGAGTGGAGTCTCACCCATCAAAATGGTCAAGGTCAAATGGTTTATCCTGCTTCTTCAGCGGAGGAGAACACAAGCTACAGACAGGTACAACAGGAATCGGATCCATGGTGCCTTCCTCAGGAGCAAGGTCTTTCGGCGTCCCAGGCATGGAGGCATCTGACTCCTTGCTTCACTCCCGCTTCCGCGACTCCAACTCGCTAGACTTGGGGCCTCCCTACATCTTGATCACAGGCACCGTCGAATCCGACTCGTCCACCTCTATGGCCTCAGGGGGGATTATGCCTTCTAGCTAAGGAGGCACTGAGCCTGCAACCTTCCACTTCTACAACAACGGGGACAAACACCATCAGCTCATCACTCATATTGTCCTATGGACAAATGGACACATTGAATGAAAGATTACCTCCGGAGGTGGAAAGGTAGCATGGAAAGGAAGGGTGCTCGATTCCGCGAGGAGAACTTCCTTCAAAGTGATCTTGGTCAACGACATGATCTTCTTCTCGAGCTCCAGTGAAGACCTGCCCTCCGTGCAGACACGATTCAGATCCATAATGTTTGACCAGAGATACATTGGGTGGGCCCTTGCTTGCAGCGGCTACACTCGACGCTTCAACCATGGTCAGATGAGGTCCACATCAGTGGCCTCATTTCCTCGAACGAGTTGAAGTTCTAGCACCCATTTGTACAAGACCACCACATCCTTCGACTCACCTAGAATCATGATGTTCTTCCAAGACCTCTTTTTCTTCAGCTCCGCCTTCGAGTCAAAGGGAGCAAGGACAAACCTTTGCCCTGTTGCCTTATGGTCCCTAAGATAGAACCACTTGTCCCTCCACCCTTGGGCAGAGTCGACCATGCCAAGGCTGAAGTACTGGACATGGGAATATATGCTATTCCGCACCCTCCAAGATCATATACTATGGACCCTAACCCTGACTGTCTCTTCAAACTAAACAACTTCTTGAAGATACCGAAGTGCGGCTCGATTCCGAGCCAGCACTTGCAGAGAGTGATGAAGCACGCGATGTGCATAATAGAATTGGATGACATCTGATGGAGCTGAATCCCATAGAAGCAAAGTAATCATCGAACAAAGTCATGGAGGGGAAGAGAGAGACCTCGAAGAAGGAAAGCTACAAACGTGAGGCAAAACTGGTGGTAGGATCAGGAATTACCTCCAGACTGGGAATTTGATAGTCACTTTCTGTGGCAGGAATAAGGCCGGCCTGCCACAAGGGATGCAGTTCATGAGGCTTGATTGTCGACCTCCACCAGGACCCATTGGTCACGCGGGTCCTAACACCTTTCTTCTCCGCACCAGCGGCACCGGTGCCAGACCTAGTGGCTGTGGTAGATTTCTTCTTCATCACAGTGATAGTGGCACTAGATCCCACAGCAGCGGCACCCTTCTTCTTCCCCATCCTTTTTTAGCAGAGAGACCGGAGAAAGTAACTAGGAAAGGCTCTAAGGATGTCCAACGCAGTGAGGTACTGCGATGTAGTGGAGAAGAGGAGAGCAACAATGGTAGAATCGCGAGGAGGACGATGAGGCAAAGTGTGAAATTTACTGCCCCAATATGCTACTTAGGTGAAGGTGAAAAATCATCTAACGGCTAGCATTTCTCCACTTCAATTCGTGGCACACATCTACGAAGACACGTGGCAGCACGTGCACTAAACTGTCGTTGCACGATCCCCCACTCAACGTGAAAATCGAGGAGGCACGGTTAAACCCCAAAATTACGCGTGATTGGTCAAATCTCGGTCAGACATTGGGCCCATGACCATCACTTCCCATCAGCACCGCTCACGCCTTCGGCTGAGCTCACCCAATCGTCAGCAATGACGTCATTAGAACTTGCACTAATAGCAGCTAAGGGAAATAGTATGCAATGGTAATATTTCTTCAACTAATTTAGTTTTTGCTCGAGTCTACGACTCAACCAAGTACTCGGGGGCTACTCCTAATAGGAGCACTAGTCAAGTGAACCAGCCATCCACACACAAATCTAAGACAATTATGTCTCGACTCCTTATTCGAATCAACATTCGACTACGGACTCGGGGGCTATTCCCATAGGGAGCGCTGGAAGCTCAATCGACAAGCTACGCCCAATGACAGCTGTAGCAAAATTTCAAAGTCCCCACTCGAGTCTATGACTCGAGTAAGCACTCGGGGGATACTCCCATAGGGAGCGCTGGTCGCACACCCTATGAAAAGGAAAAATAGCTATTCATGGCAAAAAGCATTGACCACATCCGCACAATGAGCATTCGAAACATTCTGTGACCTCACCTCTGACCAAATATGAAAGTGCCTTGTCACAAGACAACATCTCCTAGGTCACCCGAAACACCTCCGCGATGATAAAACTTTGGATGTCGCATTAACAACGTGAAGGGAAGACCTACGGATACAATCCAATGGACTAGCAACACATCTACTACGCTCTACCAGAAGTATATCGTGCCTACAAGTGCAATGGAAAAGCCTTGACGGATGCGCCGAGTGCACAAATTAAAACACTGGAATTCGACTCTGTAAGGCCTCCACCACATGAGTCGAATTATGCCAGCAATTTTCCGAATTCGAGTCCGGGGACTCGAGTTTGAGTAGATAGCGTTGTTTTGCTCTAAGGCAGTTAATTGATCCTGATCCGTTGGATTAATCAGGCACACATATCTACTATCCCTATGACATACGTAGGCACCTGATTAAATGTTCGGATGGGCACTCGAAAGATTTAATAGTCTCCATACGAATCTACGATTCGAATGAACACTCAGCGGCTACTGACATGGGTATGCCCCACGGGTACCCTGGATTAGTCCAAAAGGAGTCGACGCGACAATTGAAGCCCAGCAAGGATTCATATGACCTAGGCCCAAGTGACTCCTTGAAGAACACGACAAGGAATAGATAGAAGTTTAAGGGAACACCCTAATCTGTAACATGCTCGGCCTGTTATCCTGAGACCTAGCCTCCCTATATAAAGGACAGGAGGGAGAATCGAGAAAGCTATACCGCAACCCTAGTTTTACACACCGCCAGATTACATCTGTGCACCCCTTGTAACTTTCGACTCCTCGATAATCAAAGAGCAGACAATAAGGAGTAGGGTCCCTTCTGAGGGCCTGAACCTAGGTAAACCACATGTTCCTAATGTGCTTGGTTGCTGGCCAATCGATGCCTCCAGCGCTCCCCACTTCATGTGTGAGACCAGGCACATGGCTTAATAGGATTGATAGAATACTCATACCAACAAGTTGCAACTTCTTTTCCGGAATCTCATTCGGAAAGAACTCTAAGGTTAAGCGTGCTTGCCTAGAGCAATTCTAGGATGGGTGACCGACCGGGAAGTGGGTAACCGGGTGCACACGAGTGAGGACAAAGTGCGTAGAAAAGACTAGTGTTGGTCTGTGGGGCCAGTCTAGATATCCTATGAAGCTACCAGGAGTGACACCCCCCGGGCCCAGGAGTGGACGGGGTGTTACAAAGTGGTATCAGAGCTGATCCTAGCGGTTAAACGGGTGTGTGCGGGTCAGTGGCAGGACATGTGAAGCATGGCGCGTGTGGCCCGGAGTGGACACGGCATGGCACATGTGCCGGCATTGGGCGCACAGACGCGTGCCAAGAGGGAACGTTCCTAGGGTGTGCTTGATCGATGAGGGCATCGATCTTCTAAAGGGTGGGTGTATGTGAGACCAGGCACATGGCTTAATAGGATTGATAGAATACTCATACCAACAAGTTGCAACTTCTTTTCCGGAAGCTCATTCGAAAAGAACTCTAAGGTTAAGCGTGCTTGGCCTAGAGCAATTCTAGGATGGGTGACCGACCGGGAAGTGGGTAACCGGGTGCACACGAGTGAGGACAAAGTGCGTAGAGAAGACTAGTGTTGGTCTGTGGGGCCAGTCTAGATATCCTATTAAGCTACCAGGAGTGACACCCCCCGGGCCCAGGAGTGGACGGGGTGTTACATCATGTAACCCAAGTCCATCAACAATGAGCATAGATGAGTTAACCCCTCTTCATACTCCCATACACGTCCTAAGGGTATCACCCTCTCTTTAGTCCCGAAGGAAAATCATATGTGGCCATCTAGACATACCATCTAAAGAGAGAGATCAAACAAAATATCATAGATCAATGGATCATGGACCAAAGTTATTGATCATCTTTATTTCAATGCATAATAATACTACGGTTTCACCATCTCTCCCCAAGAACAAGGAAACTACTCATACATGAAGGGGATCAACATCATGGCAATAGTATGGATGAAATATGGAGGTACAATTGGATACAAGTGCAAATCCACAATAGAAATTGGACTACAACAAAGTAAACAAAGGGGATCGATGTTGAAGACAATGTTGATGAAGATGGCGATGAAGATCGATGTGTATCCCTTCAAGATGCAAGTATCCTATCTCCCTTGAGTGTTCTGGTGGTGGAGATCTTGTGGGCGGCGGCTATGGAGGCGGCAGAGCAACAGGGCTCCACCCATACGGCGTGTGTGGACTCTGCCCTCTTCCACTAGGGTTTCCCCTCTTTAAATAGGCATTATGTAGGTTGGTTTCGTGAACCCACAGATCTCGGGGTCAAATATGCTCATTGGCCTTCACAAATGCTGTTCCGTTTGACGAAACGTAGCCGTCGGAGGGAGGTACAACCATACAGTACGGACGGGCTCCTCCCGTACCAGTGGTCATTACACCCTCTGGACTTTGTAGTGTTTTACCGACATTTTTTCACACGGACTCCGATTGAGGTGTCCTTTGGCTCGTTGGATTCCTATGGACGAGGGATACAATACCATGGCCTTGGATCTTCATTTGGAGTTGAAGGGAAAATACACTTTTCCTCCCCTCAAATGGCTAAGTTTGTTGCCTGTAACTCCTCCATATTGAATCCTCTTGGCTCATTTTATCCATGATTGTTCATAGCACCTACAAACAAGTCAAAGATAGGGAAAAGGTAATAAAATCCTACTAAACTACTAATAGTGCAAAGTCCATGTGAAAACGAATGAGAACTAGTAATCAAGCATAATGGGCATAGTTGTAGCTAGATATAGCATGTAATGAGAGACAATATGAATAATTTGTATACTTAAATATGCATCATATTTTCACTCATCAGATTGCATGTTCCATGGCCAAGGCTGACCCTATTTTGTAGCATCCTGCGGGCTACATGTTGGCCACATCCTGAAGTTCCGCTACCACGGCGAAGGCCGTCTCGTGGTCAAGTTGTTTTACCACACCAGGTGTCGCCGCAACCCTTATCCTACGCTCCTGAGAGACCAGGGGCCAGAGGAGTACTCCCCTTGAGGCCATCGGTAACCGGAGTCCTTCTGGTGACGCGGTAGTGCGAGGAGTTCGATGAGATGGAGAGGAGTCAGAGTCTCACCCATACTCCCACAGCCTTCCGCTCGCGTACTGTTGCCGGTAATTCTCCTTAGTCTCATCCTGCATTTAGCATTTCCATATGTAATTCCAATGAGCTCTTAATATGGGATTTTTTCCTTTCTTGCATGTTTTATCTTTGTGGGGAATTTTTCCAAGTCCTTCATCTTGCGCTAGTGGAGGTTCAGCAGGCTGATCTTTTCTAGTGTTGCTTGCTAGATGGCCTCCGCCATTCCCTTAGTCACACACTACTTTTGTCCATCATTACGCCAACCTTGCATTCTCTTGTGCGGTCATGGGTTGCGTTCCTGAGGATCGATGCCCCTTTCGCACCCAACACATAGCTGCTTGGAGCATATTTGTGGTTCCCAGCAAGGGTCCCTTAGTTAGACCCGAGCCTCGTACTTGTTTCTGGTGCCTCCCACTGCTGGATTTTTGCGCATCCTGAAATACAATGAACACACCTTATGACATCTTACCCATGTCTCCAGTTTAAATACGTGCCATGCACTTGATCAGGGTGCATAACTCCAATGCAGAAAATGCTCAGGAAAAAAAGAAAGAGGTGGAAAAAACTCGAGAGCAGTATATTTTCATTCCAAAAGGAGGCAAACCCCCAAATGATAGTAGTTTACACATGGGGTGGGCCAATATGGATACACGATACTTTTCTTGATCTTGATGGGAGACGTGAAGCTTGGTCTCGGGCTTCTAGGGAGGTGCCCTGAGAAGTCTACCGCTTACTCGGTGCACCACCCGTACCTATGCCCCGGATTCGAGTTCCGGGATGTATCGTGACCTCTTCTGGAGCGAGCCAGGAATTGGGTTGAAATTCTTTTCCTCATCAGTGTATACGGGATGGAAGTGGTTGCTTTTTGAATAGTTGTTCAGCACAGAGCACTACATCCCTCACATGACCCTTAACGTTCGAGGCCCCACATGGAAGGAATCTTGATGGTGGTGTAGGCGTGTTGGGTGACCACCATAAACCGAGACAGGGCGGGTCGCCCTAGGATGCTGTTGTATGGCAAAGAAGTGTCCGCAACATCAAAGATGATGTTTTCAGTGCGGTAGTTTTCCTTAGTGCTGAAGGTGACCGGCAACTCGACCTTTCCCCACGGCTAGGTGGCTCCCGGGTTTACACCCTGGAACGAACATCTGTGGGCGAGATGGTCCTCTGTGATCTGTAGCTTCTCCACCAACTTGGAGGAGAGGATATGGAGGCCTGCCCCTCCATCAATCAACATCTTGGTAACCCTGGCGGTTTTGGTGACCAGAGAGACCACCAATGGCAATGTGCCAACCTCGTGACATGATCTGGGTGGTCGCCTGCATCGAAGGTGATGGGCACATGCAACCACTTCAAGGGCCGCTATGCCTCCAGCATGGGCTGCACTACGCACAGTTCATGGGAGAAGCGTTTAAACTATTCGTGGGAAGCCATGGTATATGCTCCCCCGCGAATGCATGCGCAGTCCTTAACTTCTTGGTACTGGACTTACCCATCCGAGCCCTCTTGGCCTAGCTCCTTAGTTGTTTCTTGCATGGTCCGGGGCTGTGTTGCCGCGGCCCCTCCCACGTCCTCCTCTCCTTCTGCCCTGATCTTCGTCACCACCGCCACCGCGGCCTCTAGGGCAGTTTTGTGCTAGATGCCAGGGTTTCGCACAATGATAGTAATTCCCAAAAGTGGTGCCAGCCCCTGCTCGGTGAAACGATTCTCTCGAGCCTGCGCGAGACCTTGCATGGAGTGGAAGTCTCTCGCATTATGCTGGCTAGACTCGTGCACCGAGCACCAAGTCCCAGCAGCGGGCTTTGCATCCTCTACCTACTCGATCTTTTTGGACTTCTTCTCACTCCTAGCAGGGGTTCCTTGCTCAGCTGCTAGAACCTGGTGGGTCTCGCGCTTCCATGCCTTGTCCTTCTTCTTGGAAGAACTCCCGTGGTCGACATCTCCCTTTGCCTCATTAGTGGCCACCTCAGGCGCAATGCATCCTTCCTCAGCTAGTAGCAGAGGTCAGCCAAGGCCCAGAGTTGGTGGGTGGTCTTGACGGGATGAATTCTGATCTCTTCCCACATCTTGCGGTCTCTGATGTTCATGATGAACGCACCAATGATGGCAGCATCTTCTGCTTCAGTTATGGTATGAGAGATTTGCGAGAAACGCAATATAAGGTCACACAACCGCTTGTTCTTCCCCTGAACGAATCTGTTGAGTCGGATGAGCGTACTCGGGCACTGAAAGCTACCTTGGAACACGCTCACGAAGCAGATGTAGAGCTCCTCCCATGTCTGTATCGATTCTTGTGGGAGGTGCATTCGCCACGAAAGGATCGTGCCCATCAATGCCATAGGGAACTAGTTTGTCATGACTTTCTAACTAGCACCGGTTGTGGCCATGGTGATGTAGTGCATCTGCAAGAATTCCTTCTGATTGGTGTTACCTTTGTACTTGATGGGAATAATAGGGTGGAACTTGGTCGGCCACGCCACCTGCCTTAAAGTAGGGGTGTAGGCCAAGAAACAACCACCGTACTCCAAGGTCGTCCTTCTAGCCTCAGCGGCATTCTGCGGGTTTGGCTGCACACACGCAACTTTGTGGCGTACCTACCGGAGGTTCTCTTAGATGAGCACCTCGTTGGATGTGGCTGAATCATGATGTGGTCCACCCATATGGTTATGCGCGTTGTTCATGGAGGACCCCACCGAGGCGTGGTCTATGTCATCCTACCTGGGAGCTCGATCCCCTAGGCGACCTTCTGCTTTCTCCTGACTTCCCCATCCATCATCCATGGGCCCACCAGCCCCCGTCCCACCAGCAGTGGGCGGAACCTATGGCTATGAAGCGAGGACCTGCGAACGTCCTCTAATGGGCGGAGCTTGTTTAGGTCCACACACTAGCCCCTGATGGGATAGAGAGCGTACACGGGTGATTTCCGGGCACTACCTAGTGGCCTCCATGCGAGCTTCCACCTCCTCCCTCCATGCCATGAACTCCGCTATCCCTGGCACCAGGGGATATCGGACAAAGGCCGCGATGGCGACCATGACCTCATGCTAGGAGCAGTTCCCCGTGCACTGAGGAGTGGTTTGTCTACTGTTGCCTAGTGCCGCATGGTGGGCCCTGTGCAACTAGCCTATGGGGGACACCGCACGCCAAGGCAGCGCGGGACCTCCTATGGGAGGACTGCCCCACCAAGACTAATGCCGGGCATGCCATTCACCATTCCCATGAGATGCTTCGCCTGCCCTACGACCCCTGCTGCACCGCTGGGAGGCACGCCCCCGCTGGCGGTGCCTCCTACGCCCCCGAGAGGGATGTTCCCTCTGGCGGCGCCTCCTACGTCACCGGGAGGGATACCTTTGGTGGTGGCGCCTCCTGCACCATCCTATCGTGCCTCTTCTCATGTCGCCGTATCTCTAGCAAGCCAACCGTCTAGTGCTGCCGGAGGCAACAACGACTGGCTAGACGCAGCAGGGACGTGCTGAGTCTGGGTGTTGTGGCCCCCTGCCACCTGTCTGTTATGCACATCGTTCGGTCACCATGCCCTATACAAGGCTGGGTCACGTGAACGAGTGTCTGCGGTGGTCGCACTCATCCCAGCAGCTCTAGTTGCTTTTCTTCACGCCATGCCTGATGTTGGCGCGAATGATGCCAACAACAAGGTCGGTTCTAACAAAGAAGCATGTTGAGGTGGAATCACTAATGCCCCCTACCTGGCATGCAAGATGTCGCGTGTTGGAACATAGACACCAGGGACGTCACACACCCCCTAGTTCTTCGGCAGTGGGCACTAAGGTAACACGGCCTCAACTCACAAATCAAACACAACACACACAATGTTTTTTACCCAGGTTCAGGCTGCCCTTTAGGTAACAACCATATGTCCTGCTTTGGTGGATTATCTGGTGGATGACATACAAAGAGATGAAAAATCTAGTGCCGGGAGCCGCTTTTAGCTAGCTTCTACGCTTCCTGGGACTCCTATTTCTTTCACTCTCACACTCTCCCTACGAGAACTTTTCAGCACTTGGCCTCTCTCACTCTCCTCTCTTTAATCCTATCCTCTCACAAATGCTTTCTTCTTCTCCCTTAGTTCTACTGAATACAATTTTTGTCCCTCTAAATCCCTCTGGTCCAAACTTATACCTATCCTAAAAACTCTCTCTCTAACCCTCTGTTTTCTCTTCTTCTACCCTCTTTTTTCTCTTGTTTTCTCCCCTTCTCAACTATGGCCAGGCCCTCCTTTTATATATCAAGGGGGTACCACAGGTGCTGGTGCGCATGCGCATCCCTATCGTTCCCGGGATCCACTACGTCCGTTCCATGTGGCTCGATGGCAGAAGGCGGTGATATTGACCACTCTTGGTTGTGGGCGGCGCCGTTGGCCACTCCTTGTCCGCGGGCATCACATTTCATCACTTGATGGCTAGGAGACACCACAACACGCATTCCGTCACGTCGGGACTACAACGCCTATACCCTCATCAATGCCCTACATGGGCGCATGGATACAGACAACACTTACCCCCCATGTCTTCCCACTGGTTGCATCGTCTCCAGCTTTGTTGACTCGCGTTCCTAGGCTACACCTGGCCCAAGAGGAGCTTCTCCCTTTGTGTCGTCATGGCAGAGGGAGTTATCACACCTACCAACATCATTGGATTCATTAATTACCTAGTTCCCGGGCTAGCTTCCCTACCGTTAAGCGTGCACACGAGTCATTGGGATCTTACATAAGGACCTCCGTAAGCGTGAGAGGGCGGGAACGATCACGGGTGACATCCCACTCCATCTACTCTATGTAAGGATGGGGATCCTCTAGATGTGAAGACATAGTTCAGAGAAGGTGACTCCCATGTACCCTCCTTATGAGGGTGGTCTCGTCGGGATGTTGGTCCCTTCCCAAGCATCGAGACGCAATGGGAGGGTCTCCTGTTTCCACTGCACCGAGAAGGATAGACCTCCCACGGAAGTGGAATATGTCTATGATCTAGTGGCAAAACTTGTCAAGCAATAGGAAATGGCCGCCTCCCAGAGGCTTGACACCAACCCAGAGCTTTGTAGGTAGAGCTAGATCTCCTGCACAACAAATCAACAACCTTCCTCCTGATGTCGGATCATGAATAGGCTCCACGGAGTGAAGACAACATGATGCCTACAATAGGACCAACACAATTCCAATTTCCTCTGATCATAAGGGAAAGGACCAGCATCACCAGTCCCTGTCAGCCCCCGATGTCACTGACATCACGAGGAGGAGTAACCACGTCACCGCACCAGCATGCCACCCTTGAGACACCCACATGGTGGCATCTTCATTCGCGAGAATGAAGCGTAGCAATGGGACCATAATGTTGTCCGCAACAACCATGACGGACAAAGGAGTAAGAATCATCAAGATGCTTAGCGACCACAAAGAAACTATGGTAGGAATGGTGGTTCCTAGGCTAGAGAAAGCAAGAAGGCTAATCCTCCACCACCACCACCACCTTTGCCCCCCAAGAAGCAACCATGGAGGAGGACCGCGTGGGTCTCATAATTCCCAACGCAACTCTAGACCTCATGGCGACAGTCAGTAGAGTAACATACCAGCACCATACGATGCACGAGAGCGCCTTGATAAGATCTAAGAAGCCCAGGAGGAACTTTACCTAGGATCATGATGCTTCGGTCTGGTAATCCGAGCAGCGAAGTACCCCGTAGGCATCTGGGTTGACAATACTATCAAGTCTTACGACGACACTTCCTGGCAAGCAACATGGTTGCAGGAGTACCACAAAGCACTTACAATCGCGGGGGAACCCCAACATGGTAGTGAAATACCTCCCACTCATGCTCACCGGCACGACTCACAATGGATTGATGACTTGCTAGAGAAATCTACATGAAATCCGTTGGACATGCGTGAAGTGTTCACCAAAACCTTAGATGGTACATACAAACATCCTTGCGCTATTGGTGACTTACGGCGGTGTGTACAGGAAAACGATGAAACATCCCAAAACTATCTTTCCCGTTGGCTCGATATGATAAATTGTTGCCCGGGGATACACGATTAAACCTCCATGGCCACCTTCATTGATGGCTTGAAAAGAGGCTCACTGCTCCGATATACGCTGATGCGCGATCAGGATAGGGGAAGCTCGATCTCAACTCGATGATCTCCATTGCTAGTGAATTTGCAGTGGTTAATGATGATGCTCGCTATCCTCTACTTCAAGTGGCTACCCCCAACCAGGCCAAGAATAACAATAACAATAAGCAGAAGAATCTTCCTGAAAAAAGCAAGCCACCAACATGGTCACCAAGACATTCGATGGCAAAAATGGTGGTGGACATCGTGGATGTGGCCAGGGAGCTAGTCATGCGCAGCAACATGGTAGTGAAACTAGACCTTCTATGCCCCGTGTTCCTCAGACATATGAGGAATACCGAGATATGCAAGTTATGCTCATCTTGATGCAAATGGCTAATCCACCCACACCAACCACAATTTCAAGTTGGCCAACGACCTCAAGGAGGACCGAGAGTTCGGCTACAAGCAAAGCCGAAAGAACAGGTCTCATGGAAAAGTCAAAGGGTAGAAGTTGGACATGGAGTCCAAGGATTTGGATGACTTGGACGAGGACGCTGAACCTAGGATAACCGACAAGGGCGATTGTGGAGGTAATGGAAAATACATTTGAGAAGAAGAATCATGTATACCATACTTTCCTTAGCATTCCAATAATCAAAGCATAGAAAACCTCCTAGAGGATACTGCTTACTACCCTCCCCAAGGTTCCCTAGTACGTAAGATGGTCAGGACCGGTGACATGGGATAGAGCGGGTCATCCAGAGCTCATCTTGGAAGAAAATCAGTATGCCACGGTCATCAAACCCATTGAATGATGGCAATGAATTCACCAAGTGCCTCGTAGACAGTGGAAACAACATCAACATGATCTACATTGACACACTCCATAAGATGAACATGTCATAGACCCAACTAAGGCGGAGCAGCACCGTGTTTCACGGTGCATTTCCTGGTAGACAAGCTTAGTCCCTTGGAAGCGTCACCCTCCCAGAAGCCTTTGGCGATGTAAACAATTACCGCCAAGAGGACATGATGCATGTAAAATGCATACATGAACTTTGTAGTTTGTTGATATGAATTCCCACATATTTTCTACACATATGATGTTATATCCATGTTTTACATTGATTTATGCGGATTTACCAACTATCCCCTTTATTTTGTTTATAACTCCACAAGACAGGAAAACCATGTTTTGTGTATTTTTACCTTTCAGGGACCTAAACAAAGTCAAATGGAGCTGGAATTTTTGGAGCGTTAATATTTCATCAAGAGAAGCACCAGGAGCACTTGGACCTCACCAGATGGACCAGGAGGCCCAAAAGAGACCAGGTGGCACGCCCTGTAAGGGTGGGCGCACCAACCATGCCCTTTTCCTACTCAGTTGTTGATTCACATCGATCGTTCACCGACCGCCTCTATATGTCCTAAAAACTACTATATAAAGGGTACCTTGGGAGTTACTCGAGGGAGGCACCATAGAAACAGCAAAACACCAAAATGGAGCCAAAACCAACAAAGATTGGAGGGGGGAAATCCACCAGAGCCGCCGCCCTGGGGATCTCTACCTTCTCCAACATCTCCACCATCATCACCTTTATGAAGAGGGAGCAGTCCAAATATGGAATATGGGTTTGTGGTAGTTTGTTGATCTATTTCTCTCTTGTTCTTCATATATCTAGTACCATATGAGCTGCCTAACATGATTATGGTCATATATGTAATTCCTATGTGGTGGATCTTTATTCTATGATTTGATATATGAGATTGGAACCTATTATGTGTAAGATGTATTGGTAGATGCATATCATGTACCCCATTCTTAAGTACTTGTTCTGATCCAACTTGTATGCACGAGCATGTCTTGGCAGAAGTGTGTATTAGATGGAGTAGCATGGTGGTAGTGATTGAATAGTGACAACAAATTCAAGATCTACTATGGTATTTACCTTTCTTTAGCTGCCTCACTAGGGATAAAGTGAATTCATGTGCTATAATTATCTTGTGAAATCTAGATAATCTTGTTTGGTCAGGGTAGCGTATTTGTGATTCAAACATCATGTCAAATTACTTAAGGCTATACTCTATTGATTCTTAATTCAAGATTGCTTGGAGTTTTCCCTTTATTGAGGAGTATAAGAGAGATGTGTTGCATCATCATATGTTAGGACATGATTCCCATATGAATTCTTATCAAACACATGTTGAAGTTCCACCAATATTATATATTTGATGAATTGTTTGTGTCCATTACAACCCAAAAAGAGAGTAGACAAGTGAATCCATGAACCCTAGTCCATTTTAAACCATTAGAAACACCTTTCCAACACCATTATCATACTTTAAATTTTTTGCAATTTATTATTTCAAAAATACAAAAATGCTTTATTCACTTGCAAACACGCACAAAACCCCAAAACAACTATCTTTTATTGCTTTTATCTTGCTTGCCTTGTTTTACCTGTTTTACTTTACTTTATTTATATTTATATTTCATATTCCTAATACAAAACCTTGTGCTTGTCAACCACATGGTGGAGTTGGGGACATAAGACAAAAACTTTGCTTTGTAGGTTGCTTTAAGAGGAGAAGAAGAATAACCTCTGAGCCAATTCCCCAAGAGTTAGATATAAACCTTCAAGTCATCCTTGTGGGGAAAAGACACTTGCTACAACACTCTGCACTTGGAGTCCCAACGAGTTGGTACACACGGAGTTGTTGCCATTAGGACATGACTTTCCAGGTGGTGTCGTTCAAAAGTGCGTATCATGTCATATTCTAACGCTCCATTCCATTCTTTCCACTCCAAGTTGTGTCACATTTACAACTAGCTCAAGATGTCGGGCCCAAATGGCATCATCAAATTCATAGGATGTTTTAAGAAGGCACGGGTTGGTGAGCTACGAGTAGGCGCCTATGCCGAAGCCATCCTCAACTGTCAAGATTTAGAAGAGATCTAGAACCAAGCCAACGCCTCATAGATGCTGGATTCAAAGAAAAAACATTTATGACTCCAAACCCACCTTCAAGTCCACCATCAAGACCAATCAGGAGGACCTTGTGGTAGGTGATGCCTCAGGGACCACCTCCATGGGTACCACACTGGATCCCAAATAGGAAAGTGTGCTCATCGAGTTCCTCCATCAGAACAAGGACATATTTGCCTAGGAACCTACCAACATGAAAGGTGTTCCTAGGGAACTTACCGAGCATAGATTGAACATCAGTCCAGGAGAAAAACTATTGAATCAACCTCTATGACGCTTTGGAGACAAAAAATGTCATGCCATCGTCAATGATCGAGCTAGGCTACTCACAGCAAACCATGTACTTCTACCCAAGAAAGATACGAAAGTTCTAAGGATGTGTGTTAATTATGCCAGCTTGAAAAAAGCGTGTCTGAAAGATTCATTTTCTTTGCCTCGCATTGACTAAGTCATTGACTTGACAACTAGCTCGGAAATTTTTTGTTTCGTGGATGCATATTCCAGATACCACCTGATGACTGCAAGTGCACAGATCGTTTGTAGCTAGTTTTGAAATAAAGATATCGATCCCACCAGGAGCAGTAGGCGAAAGACTAAAAAGCTTTTAACTAAAACTGAACGTAGTACTTAAGGATAACTTTGAGATGCAAGAAAAGTAGAATTATTTTTGGGTTTTTGATTGAATGAGGCAATTAAAATAAAGTAAAACTTAATGTAGAAAGTAAGAATCGGTATGTAAAATAACTTGAAAATCCAATAGGGAAAAATGCGTTCTTAGGGAGTGGTGGATACACCACTAGCAATCTAGATTAAGCAATCAAGATTATGATAACAAATATTCTAATGATACGTATGTATGTGGGAAGAGCTCCATATATAAACAAATAGGCAGCAACCACTGCTCACATCATCCTTCATAACCACAGCTGACAGATACGCGACATCAATCATATTATCCCGCTGCTAAGGGATTTCTCCCGTGGCATGGACATGGCTTTATGAGTTCTCCTTGTTTCCCCAAGTTAGTACGTAAAGAATGACAACAGCTTTATAGTCACAGTAAGTGCTATCATCCCTCCGTCTACAAACAAGTAATCCCCTTCATCATGTCCCCATAAGAGGCAAATATTAAGGAGGTGCACAACTCCCAACATCAAGATGAAGACAATTAACACATACACATAATGATGTATAACATAATAATCTCTATCTTATCTCAATCATATGCTAGGGTTTCTCCATCTCCCCAAGAACTAATGATCTACTCAGACATGGAGGCAATCAACATCATGGCAATGGTAATGGAATCAATTATAAATGAATAGTTCTTGTATAAATCCACAACGAGTACGGAAATTACAACAAGATCTAGATGGCTGAAGATGGGATGGATGGAGATGATGGTGGTGCAGTGGCTGATGCAGATGCAGATCGATGCCTTGGCCGCCCAGATCTACGTAGGGCGAAGATGGATCCCTTGGGCGAGTTCCCCCTCCAGATTCCTTCCAGAGGTGAGGTTTTTGGCGATTTCTGGGTGTTTTGTATGTTGTCTCCCCGATCCAGCTGCACAGGGTGAAACTATTTGAGGAGGCGGTGGTGGCACCAACTATACAACCAGAACTATACGGCCAGAAAAAGTATTCCGGTCGAATAGTTGGTCGTTAAACCCTCTTGATGCCTTGGTAGCTTCGGGTTTTCTTCTGGTATTATTGATATTTCCCAAATAAGCGATTTACATTGTTTTTGACTCCTTTTATCCCCAGTACAAGTGCTTCAAGAATTGTGTCCATTGTATCCATTATCTGTCCTGATCCTGGTGAAATTAGACATAAAATGTGAGTGCGAACACCGTAAAATACCAAGATCCTACAACTACATTGCAAAATGATAATATAAAACATGATGCAAAATGCACTCATCAACTCCCCCAAGCTTAGACACTTGCTATCGTGGTGGTGGAACGAAGATGCCATGGATAGGCTAAAGATGGGGCCAATGAGTGCTAGGGGAATCCAGGGAGGGAAAACATGGTAATTCCACGCACAGATGTTGTTATATTTCCTCTATCAATGGTGGATACAAGTGCTCCTCGAGCTGTTCGTGAGAAGGAGACAATGTCTCTTACTCCCCACAACCTAGGTCTAGAGTTCTACCTTAGACAGAGAAAATGATCGATCTCTCGCTATGGAGGCCCCGATGCTCCTTATATAGGGGAGCCCGGGTTACAAAGTTAGGAACACGTGGCAGCATATTCCCCGAATATGCCCCTTGGTTAAATCTAGATGCTTCTTTATTCTCTTTAACGGTTTGTCCGGACTTTGGACGTAACCCATAGCGTAATCCTTTCCTTTAAGCGTCACCAAACACAGGCTACGTCAGCCGACATTGCCCGCGTAATCTTGGTCACCCCTATCCCCCTCGTCCTTCCCTCCACTTTGATTCTCTTTAACGGTTTGTCCGGACTTTGGACATAACCCATAGCGTAATCCTTTCCTTTAAGCGTCACCAAACACAGGCTACGTCAGCCGACATTGCCCGTGTCATCTTGGTCGCCCCTGTCCCCCTGGTCCTTCCCTCCGCTTTGCTTCGCTCACGATATAGCTATCAAAAGCCACCTTTTGACCAGCGGGAGATTCCTTCCTTCTCTTGAAAGCCAAGTGGTAGTCCGGCTAGCATACGGCTAACCGGCTACGAGGATACATGCGTAATAGATAGACAAACATGGCTGGCATATATTTTATGCCGACCGGGTTAAGGATAGGGAGATGCTCCACGAGCTAGGTTACTTCGTAGGTTGGCCTGCCTTGAGGTGACCCGGCCAGCACTTGCTTTGACCGTGCCGTACCTCGGCTAACTCGGCCTTTATACCCCGTGTTACCCTACCCAGGGGTATCCCCCCAACATTAGTCCCCGAAGCTGGTGCAGTCTTAGGAACTTTAGTTGTTAAGGCCACAACAGGTTCCCATATCCGGATCTTCGCCTCTTTGGCCGAGTTACTCCATAATCCTGACTTTTTTCTCTTACGTTCCCTTGGCTCATTCCGAGTTATTCCTTGCTGGCCAGGCCTTTTGCTCACATATCCGGGTTACCTTTCCTTCTCTCATATGCTTCCCCACATCCTACGTGGAGGGTAATCATCACTTTGCCTCATTTTAAGGGCCACACCCATTTACTGCGCCGATTACGATTGTAATGTTAGGAATAACTGCTACGCACATCCCTTCGCAGCAACGCCTCGTTAACTGTAACACCACGTCACTTCACATGATCTTTTCTCCGTGTGGCTCTAGCTGTGGCTGGCGCCTGATTGGTTGATTCTGTCGCGTACATGGCCAGGGCCACCACAAAGGATCCCACTACGCGCCCGCACACTCAATTAAATAGGGGGCTAGGGCGATCATGGGGAGGTTCCCCACCCATTACGCGCTCCCCTGCCTCCTTTCTTCTTTGCTGCGACGCCATCGCCACCACTGCTTCTTTGCCAGTGCCGCGCCACCACAATTGCGTTGAGATGCTCCCAGCGACCACGTCGCCGCTTCTGTTCAAGATCTTCGCCATGGGGCCCTGTGCTTCCAGGTTCCTTGCCGCGGCCTACCTCTACTCCAACCTCGTCCTTGAGGACCTCGACCTCACCATGACCGAGGAAGAAGTCGCCGTGGTCGCTCAGCAGGAGGAGGAAGACGAGGGCCGCGAACGTGGCAGTTGGGATGGTGCCTTCGTCTGTGAATATGACTTGGATTGGCTATACGCCACGCTCTGCATCCCCGCAGGTGTCGCCTGCTGCCTCGCCGCTGATGAGATTTCACCCTCTCCAAATCCAGGGGAGTGATGTCTACGCACTTCTATTCTTATAGACAGTTGTTGGGCCTCCAAGTGCAGAGGTTTGTAGAACAACAACAAGTTTCCCATAAGTGGATTACCCAAGGTTTATCGAACTCAGGGAGGAAGTGGTCAAAGGTATCCCTCTCAAGCAACCCTGCAATAAAGATACAAGAAGTCTCTTGTGTCCCCAACACACCCAATACACTTGTCAGGTGTATAGGTGCACTAGTTCGGCGAAGATATAGTGAAATACAAGTGGTATGGATATAAGACAACAGTGCCAGAAAATGGCTTGACAGGAGGATAAAGGCAAAAAGATGGAAGGAAGAAAACATGTAACATATCTAGTTGCAAACGGTGTTTCAGTGCTTAGAAACAAGGCCTAGGGATCATACTTTCACTAGTGAACACTCTCATATAAATATCTTCTCTTTATGATACTACTCTGAACTACTCTCCGGTTGGACACTCTAATCCACGGTAGGGCTATAAAAACACTCCTCAAAGTCCGCCTTCCCCATCTAGATAACCACACACTGTACCTTGAGCGCTAGATGGTTCCAACAAACACCACAATATCATAGAGACATCCAACTCCAAATATAACTCATAACAAGTATTTATGTAACCTTAGCCAAAGTGCCACACAGTGTGCACACTGTCAACTTCACACACGTGGGGATAAGCAGAGATTCATTAAAGCACTTGAGTAGCAGAATAGATCTATAGATTACAAAGCTCATGATCTCATAAGATCATGCATAGAGAGAGAGAGATGAACACATAGCTACCGACAGAATCCTTAGCCTCGAGAGAGAACTACTCCCTCCTCATCATGGGAATCAGCAATGGCGATGGAGATGGCGGTGGAGTCGATGGAGATGGATCTGGGGCACTTCCCCATCCCGGCAGGGTGTCAGAATAGAGACTTCCTGTCCCCCGAATCTCCCCTTCGGTGGTGGTGACGCTACGGAACTTTTCGTGGCTGGATGCTGGATGATTTAGGGTTTTCTCATCGGGGAGGCTTCTTATAGGCGAAGAGGCGATGTCAGAGGGTGGACCAGGGGCCCACACCACCTGGTGGCACGGCCAGGGGGACCCGCGCCACCACATGGTGTGGCCAGCCCCTGGCCCCTCTCCGTCTCGTCTTCTGGCTCCGTGAGTCTTCCGGTAAAATATCAACTTTGGCTTTTGTCCGGTCCAATTCCGAGAATATTCATTTTCTAGCTTTTCTAGAGCCAAAAACGGATGAAAATAGGCAACAGGCACTATGGCATCTTGTTAATAGGTTAGTTCCAGAAAATGTGTAAAAGTACTCCAAAGTGTGGACAAAACATAAGAAAGTAGATATAAAACAAGCATGGAAGATCAAAAATTATAGATTTGTTTGCAACGTATAAACATCCTAAAGCTTAACTCCTGCTCGTCCTCGAGTAGGTAAGTGATAAAAAGAAAGAATAATTTTTGAGGTGACTTGCACCATCATAATCTTAATCAAGGTATTTGTAAAACATTGATAGCTGGGATCATAGTACTTTAACATAGCATGAAAGATATAGTTCTAATAATAAGACATAGCAACTATGTTGTAACATGAAAAGGTACAAATAAAAGATTCATGAATAACAATGCTTTGAGAGACGTTTGTTTATTTCACATATAGAAAACATAATGAGAATGGTATTCAGCTTGTCCCTCATAGTGTAGTAAAACATAAATGCATAGGACACCTTCAAAGTTCATAAGGGTGACTAGATACAAATAGTTTAAGAACAAGCAAATATCAAAGTTATGCATCAATCAACAAGTCTTGGCACAATGCACATTAAACTAAGAATGGCCACTATGCTCTCTTAATAGGTGCATAAAGCTAGAAGATGGAGACTCAACATAAAAGTAAAAGAAAGGCCTTCATAGAAGGAAGCAGGGATTCAAGTCTCATAAAGAGCTTCCAAAAATTATGGTACTTATTAGCTTTCAGCTCTCATTGCCCCTATCATAAGCATCTTGAAGTGATCAACGTTAAAGTGAACAAACTATGGAGTATATGCTTGACAAAGTATAAGTTGGAAATCTCATGTCCCTTGAATACGAGGGCCGCTCCTCATGCTACTCAAGTTTAGTTACCGGTAAGTTCTTGTCATAGTAAGTACATGTGTATCATAGAGAACCGCCAATGGGGTATCCCTTGCCCGATGATACGGAAGAATCCCCATATCAAAATGACAAGGCAAGCAGACAATAACCATCTGAGCATCTTCTTATTTACCATGGGAAAATGGTGCTTTTTTCTATCTTTCCTCTTTTCTCATCTTTTTTTCTTCTTTTTTCTCAATCTCTGTCTCTTTTTTTATAAGAAGAATGCTTCATAGATTGCTCATTGTGGTTACGCTGCAGGTTTCCACCATGATTAGACATGGATTAGACCAGTCGCCCAGGCGTTTCTCTAACACACATACATAACTCCATGGACTTACAAGCTCGCCTTTCATTTCACACCGACGACATCCATAAACAAAAGAGCATGATATCAACTGGGTACAATGTACAAGTGCAATGTTGAAAGCGTTGCCCATGACAACATGGTTCTGCTAATCCCCAACGTATAAGTGCAAGCATATACAATATAGATGACACAATGGTTCAAGTTTATTAGGGGAAGAAAAGTAAAGTGTGCCATCAAGTTTGTGAGAGATTTAATCACTAATTTTCACATAACAAGTTTAATTCGAAGGTAGATAAAAACATGAATATACTTGGAATAGAAAATGCTAATAGGTAGGTATGGTGGACTCTTTGGAATAACTTGGTTTTATTTGGAGTTCGATGCATGATTGGACCTCGTACTTGGTTATGGAGGCTAGCAAAAGACTAGGAGCGACCAACTAATAGAGCAATAATGGCCATAATCATGCAAAGCGACAAAACACCATTAATTAAAGCATAAAGTGATATTACAAGTGGAAAACTAAAGGATAATAGAGGCTACGGTGACTTGGGATAGTCATAACATGGTGTGAGCATGCGCCAAGTCAACCAAAATAAAGCATCAAAGGAGAATACCACAATACTATGATTTAATATGCTAAAACAACGCATGATTCTTTCAAGGCACATTAAGCAATCTCAATTGTTTATAACATGTCATGCAACAGCAATAAATCACTAAGCATAAAGCCAAAACAATATCAAGCATGACATGACAAAGCATAGGCCACAGTAAAAAACAAGCTCCTTTTTACCACTTATGCATGAACTTTCCTACTCTTTTCCAATCCAAACCACCCTTATTTGAAAACTAATGCATGAATGAGGGGGTCCAATCAATTTATTCAAGTAAACTAAGCAAACCAAGAAAACGAAAACCGAAAACAAAAACGAAGACGCTCCAAGAACAACACAATTGTGCATGAAACAATAAAAATGAAGTGTTTGGAAGAAACCTGAAATTTTTATTGATGAAGAAGGGGTGGCTTGGGCATCCCCAAGCTTTGTCGCTTGTACCTCTTGAATATTTCTTGGGGTGACACGGGTTGGGATAACCAAGCTTGAGATTTTGTCCATTCTTCATCTCCTTACATCATTCTTTCCCTACACCTGAAAATTTCCTACATACAAAACTTCACACAATCTTCATTAGCAACATTAGTGCATTCAAAAGATAATAAACCTTTGGGGTATAGTTTTAAAACAGCAAAACTTTCATTAAAAACACAAGCTACTGTAGCAATTCCCTCAAAAAGCTCAATTCACCAAAAAGAACCCAAGAAGATATCGATAAAGAGGAAAATGCAAATAATGGCAGAATTCTGTCAAAATAGACCAGTAGGTAAAAACCAATTTTTTCGAAGACCTTCTTTTGCTCAAATCGAATATTTTTGAACTAACGAAAGTTGAATAACAACCTGGGGAAGAAGCACAAAAAATTACAGCTCAGACCGACGTACAGAGATTTTTCACGAATTTTTACAACAAAGCACAAAAATCTGTTTCGGGACAACAACTTTCCCAAGTCTTACTTCCCTCTCATTGAAGGTTATTCTTGGCACAAAAATCAAATAAAAAAAGGATAAGGAGAAGTTATTACAGAAGTAATAACTTTCAAGAATATAGAAAATCTTGGGTTATCTCCCAAGAAGTACTTTTCTTTAACGCCTTTAAGTTAGGCATGATAGTTTGGGAAGATGCTCAGATAAGAAATATGAATTGAAGTAAAAGAGAGCATCAAGAAGAAAATTCAAAGCACATTTAAGTCTAACCCACTTTCTATGAAAAATAATCTTGTAAAGAAATAATTCATGTAAGCACAAAGCAACAAGCATAGAAAAGCAAAAAAAGTGCAACCTCAAGACTTTTAACATAAAGAGGGGAAACTTAATATTATTGAGATGCATAAAACCATGTTTTCCTCTCTCATAATAACTTTCAGTAGCATCATGAATAAAATTAACAATATAACTATCACATGAAACATTCTTATCATGAGCGACATGCATATAATCATTAATACTGTCCACATAAGCATAGTTATTCTTATTAATTGTAGTGGGAGAAAATTCAACAAAATAGCTATCATTATTATTCTCATCACCATAGTCATCAAATATAGGAGGCGTATTGTAATCATAATTAATTTTCTCCTCAATAGTAGGTGGACTAAAAATATCATATTCATCATTGTAATCATCATATATTGGAGGTATAGTATCATCAACGTAAATTTTCTCCTCCGTGCTTGAGGGACTAAAAAGATCATTTTCATAAAAACTAGCTTCCCCAAGCTTAGGCTTTTCCATAGCATTAGCAATAACGGCTTGTCCAAAGAATTCATACTAACAACATTGCTATTAGCATGCAAATAAAGTTCCATAGGTTTTTTATTTTTCTCTTCAAACACTTCATGTCCTAACTCAAGATAAATACTATAAAGCTTTCTAATTTTGTTGTTGTTTTCCATTAAGCCTAACTAGTGAAAACAAGAAACAAAAAGATATAATTGCAGAATCTAAAGGAAATAAGTTCGAGCACTCACACACTAGCAACTGCACTAGAAGATAGCTTAGTAGCCAGAGGATGTGAGTACCTTTTACCTTACCTCCCCGGCAACGGCGCCAGAAAATAGCTTGATGTCTACGCACTTCTATTCTTGTAGACAGTTGTTGGGCCTCCAAGTGTAGAGGATTGTAGAACAACAACAAGTTTCCCTTAAGTGGATTACCAAAGGTTTATCGAACTCAGGGAGGAAGTGCTCAAAGGTATCCCTCTCAAGCAACCCTACAATCAAGATACAAGAAATCTCTGAAGGAGATATGCCCTAGAGGCAAATAATAAATAGGTTTTTATTGTCATATCTCAATTAGTTTATAATAGTTTCATATTGTGCTATAACTGTGCCAAGTAGAAACATTGGTACATGTGTGGTATGAAACAACCAATTCCCTAGTAGCCTCTATTCATACTAGTTCGTTGGTCATGAGGATGATCTGGGTTTCAAGATCATGGGCATTTATGCCAATTGACAACGGGGTCATATCATTGGAGAATTATGTGATGGACATTCCTCGAAGGATTGCAACACGATCAAGTCATATAGTTCATTGTTTCAACATCTATACCTATACTCCTTTTCCTTAGACCGTGAGCTCATATTACTCACTGTTCCTGAGCCTGCTTTGACTGCATCAACCGTCATTTGGTAATACGGTGGCCATAAAGGTGTACGTTAGGTATTCCGAAGGAACAGTTGATGACATATGACTTCAAGACCGGGATCTGTTCACCCACATGACGGGTAAAGATACATACGGCCGGCTTGGTGAGATTACATCCATAAATGTTGCAACATGTGACTCGGTCACGGGGATGTAATATCACGGTAATAAGAAAACATAACTTGTTATGAACGAGATTGAACAAGTTATGTGATACCAATGATCGGATCTCGGACAAGTCATATCAAGAAACAAAAGGAATTGGATGCTACATTTAGAAGTTCAAACGACATTGTCATCAGGAATGCATAGGGGTCACATGGATATCCCTGGTCCCTCTGTTGATCATTGATACTGATCATGTATAGAGCATTCCTGAGCCGTGAGAGGATACACTTAAGGGTACGATGAGAGCGATCATTCGTAAGGAGGAATCATAATAGAGAAATAGAAAGGCGTAATTGTTCCATAGAGAGATCCGAAGTTGTTCAGAGAAAGAATAAAGGACTAGAATCATTCAGGGCAATATCCGAAGTCGTTCGGAGGAAATCGAAAGGGAACCAAAAGGTGTTTCTGGTCAAGACGGATTTTGTAATATTTATTTACATATTAATTAATGTAATTAATATTAAATATAATATTAAAATCTAATTTGAAGGGGTATTCCACTGGGCCGTACTTCCTAGGGAAAAAGGGCCCATGCGGGAAAACCGAAGGAGGGAAGGGCCAAGGGCCAAAGGGCTAAGACCTAGGTGCCTCAAGGGGGCCCACCCGGCTAGCCTAGGGCTGTGCGCGAGGTGGGGCCCACCCCTGGCCGGCCGGCCCATGGTTCCCTAAGGGCCAATGCGCCTCACCCCTCTCCCATGAATAGTCCCACATGGGAAACCCAAAGGGGAGGGCACACTCCCTCCCCCTATATAAATGGGTGCCCATGGGTGGGATTGGACACACCAATATTTGGAGAAGCCCTTTGGTTGACTTCCTCCTTTCCTCTCTCTCTAGCCCTTGTGACCATGGCCCCAAGTTTTGGCTATGCGAACGAGGCACACCTGCAGTACGTCATTGCACTGCAAGGATTCCTAGCCAGATATCAACTTCCGCACTCCGGCGGGATCGGGGAGCCGAAGGTCTCATCGTGCACCGGATGTGTACAAAGACATGAGGTGTAACACTTGGGGCGCTTGAATGTCTTGAGCCGGAGCTGTTGCACGATGAAGAAGGAGCAAGGGGTGACCTGCGAGGAGCTTCGCGACCTTGAGGTCGGCTACGAGTACGACTATATCAACCACGTTCCCCTCAGAATGTTAACCGCGTATGGTCTACAAGGGTATGTATTCTCTACGCATTGGTTGTTACTGCATTACTACATAGATAGATCCTAGGGAGTTTTGGGGTTCCAACATAGGAATTTGTTTGTTTTCTACTGCGGATCCCCTTCAGTGGTATCAGGGCCGATCTATGCGTAGGAGTGTTGTACGGCCAGTACGCACATGTATTGTGCGTGCATTGATCCCTTAGTTGTTACCCTCTAACGTGTACTTGTTTATTTCGTGGTATTGTTTCATGAAGCGGCCTAGACCGACCTTACGCGTATTCATACGCGAGACTGGTTCCACGCTCAACATACGGCTTGTACCATATAAGTGGCTAGAGGGTGTCTATCTCTCATTCAATAGTTGATATATCATTTAAAACGGAGGGCCCCGAAAGGGGTGTATTAGAGACAACTGTTGGATCCATGTTGTGGTTGGAAAGTTCGTAGGTTAGAAACGTTCTGTTGCAAAAACCCTAACAACCACGTAAAACTTGCAATAGATAAAGTAGATGCATCAAACTTTATTTTGCAGGAGGGCATGTGATTTGATATGGTATTCGTCGTTACGAAGGTAAAGTAGTTTACTTTTTCGTTACTAAGTGTAACACCCTCGAATCGGCACTATGCAAGTTTTAGGGATTCCTGCCAAACCCGCATAGAAACTATTCAAATATGCCCACCAGGAACTTTCGTGCGGGTGGAAAAACGAAGTAATATCATTACACAATTATCCACGATGGAACCCATAGAACAGATATATATATATACAACAATGACTCACTGAGTCAAGAATACAGATATATAGTACAAATATTCAAATCACCTTGAAAACAATACAACATCCGAGTACGGATAAGAAGCAAATTGAGCTAAGAGCCCTGAAGAATAACCAATGGCGACGATAACCCTGCCCAGGCCAAGCCGGAAGGGTAACCCTGCTAACGACATTTATCGCAAACCTGCTAAAACAAAAGGGGGTGCCGACAAAGGGCGAAGGAAAAAGAGGAGCGTCAGTACTGAGGCCAGTACATGGCGAGGCTAGAATTCGGCGGCTCTCGCCTACATATGTATGGTGTGCTGAAGCGACAGTGAAGCATGCACTAAACAACCTATAGAGACGCAGTAAAACTGGGGGCTATCAGAGAGGGATAAGAAAGACCTATTCGGATCCAACCTGATACTAACACCAAACATACCCATACTGGCATTTCCCCCTCGAGACCAAACGAGGAAGTCAAACCGAGGAACTCACACAGTTGGCAGTTTTATTCATTCCATTATAGTTGAAGCACTTACTAGTCAGATATAGATAGCATGAGTCATCCTGATAGCATAAGTAGTGGCAGTTTTAGTTAACCATTCAGTTGTAGTTGCAGTACTTACTAGTCAGATACAATTAGCATGTGACATTGCAACCCAGCAGTTGTTGGCACTTTTACATCATTCCATTGGAGTTGCGATACTTACTAGGCAGGTATAACATGACACGATACACCCCATTTCAACCAGTTGTTGGCACTTTTATTATCCATTCCATTGTAGTGAAGCTGATTACTAGTCACATATTAAGTCAAATTTATAGCACTACTTTAGTTATGCTTGTCTATGATCGAGATACTGTGCTCCAAGTCATCCATAACCGCGGACACAGCTTTCAGAAAGATTTACCCTGCACGGGTGCACAAATAGAAACACACACACGATCAACCTCGGAAAAAACCAAATCAAAACCCAACGAGGCTTTCACGATAAAGCAATCACGAGATTCATAAAATATTTCAGGGGGCCACCCCACTAAGCTACCCACAACGAAGTTGGCCGGCTCTGAGACGGACCCAGAGTTTGTGTCAATGGCTGTAAACGACTGGGAACCCGAAAGTGTGACTGGGCTTGTCGATACCGCGAAAACATTCCACGTTCCAAAATAGTACAGGTGCTCTACACACAATGGTAAATAAAGCAGTAAAGCATGGCATATGTACAAGATAGTAATAAAGCCCCAAACTAGTTTGTGGCCCCAAGAAATAAGAAATGAATCAAACTCTAGCAAAGGGTGATCCATAGGGTCTCCTGGATGTGGCTAGTGCGAATAATCAAGGAATAGGTATCAAGTACTCGGGGCCTACGGGACACAAGTGGACATGAAAAACCAAATAACATATATTGCCCACCGGTGCCTCTATCATTAGTTATCCCAGCAATTTAATAGTTGTATTTAAAGTCATGATCAACTCCACCGTAAAGCATATGACAACATTCCAACAACTGTGTGGTACTTCACAACACGGGATCGCACCTGAGCAAGCGACTGTGACTCGCAAGACCATATATCTACCAACCAACAGGTAATAGGAGGTGTCCAAGGCCATATAAAGGCTACACGGAATATATCTGGTTCGAAACACTAAAGCATCGCGACATGGATAGAAATAGATCAACGGGAGGAAATAAAGACTATAAATGCAAAATAGGTAGAAAGGGGGAGAATGCTCGCCTGGAAAAAAATGTCGAAGTTATATTATCCGAAGAACTTGTCGATACTCGCATACGCTCAATGGCCAAATCCGTGAAGAAGCAAAACACTAAAAGAAACACCGGATACACTATTTAATACGACGGCAGAAGATCGGGCATGATGCATGTATGATGCATGATATGGCAAGGATGCGATGCAACTAGGCAATATTAAGCGGAACCGAGGTCCCGACAATTAATTAAGTGGTTCATGTTGTTTAGATATCCCGCAATTTAAATGTTGTATTAACAAGGCAAAACATGGCATCGGTTGTCTACACAAATTTAAATGGAGCCAATATAAGACTAGAAAAGCCCATATATGAGCTCCATATTTAATTATGAGGTGAATCGACCAAGTATCCCCAACCAAATGAATATGTATGCGATTATGACAGTTTGTATGCAACAATTATATATAGCAATTTATAGAATAGGGTCGGGTTAGGTAGGGGTCACATATTAGGGTATCGACGATCTTGGGGTTTGGTCTTGACGGGATCGGGTCTTCAGACTCCGGGAAGGAGCACTCGGTGTTCCGTGAAGAAGAGCTTTGGGTCATCGGCTCCTATAGAAGTCCTTGTCGTTCCATGTCGGAGGCCTAGGGTTCCGGCTTCGGTGGTCATTGAAGGACTTGGTTTGGCGTCGATGGTTCATTAGATTCGCTCGGGTCCATGTCGATCTTGTCATCACGAAGATCTTGACGGGTCCTTGGATACACAGTTTGCTTGCACCCGACCCACTTGATGACGGCGGGGCGAAACAACCCAGGGAAGACACATGACTTGGCCATAGAGAACACACGCAGGAGTTCGGCGAGATGCATCGTGCTACTAGCCTCAAACAAAAACGGAGCAACACGCTTGCGGCGGAACACGGGCGGAACATTGAATCAAAACAATAGGAGAGCACGACCCAGGTGCTAGATGCACGCACATGCGCGATGCGGGCGAGCTTGAACGAGCGCCTGGAGGACGACGCGACACGGAAGACGGTGATGCTTGGGTAGATGCCGTCAGCCGCTGGCGCGACCGAGGAAGGCAGAGGCAGGGCACCGGCGACGACGACCAAGGGTCCCGCGACATGGAGGTCGACGAGGCACAGAGGGAGGGCCTGATGGCGGGGAGAGGTGAGTGGCGACGAGGATGGCGGGTTGCAGGAGGGCACGACCAGGAACACGTGCGGTGATGGCCGCGGCTGCGGCCGGCGAGGAAGGCGAGATGCGGTAGGAGGTGGGCGTCTCGACCGGCGGGGAAGAGGCTGGTGGCGCGGAGAGGAGCTCAGGCGGCAACCTTGCGGGAAGGGGAGGCGAGGGAGAGGTAGTTCACAGGGGCGGCCAGAGGTTGCAGCGCTTCAAGCGCCGGCTCATGGAGGTGGAGCAGGGAGCCCGAGAGGCGACGCGGCGCATCAGCAAAACAACCAGACGAGGCCAATGGTGGCATCCGGGGTCATGGCGCTCGGGGCCGCGAGGGCACGCGGAGGTCGAGCGGCGGCCGGCACTGACCAGAGGCGGAGCATGGAGGTTGAGGGAGCAGAGCAGGGGGTCATGACGGCACAAGGAGGCGGGGTCGTGCTCGAAGAATGGGCCGAGGGAAGGGGCACCCACGGCGGCGGTAGTTGGTAAGGAGGAGAGCGCGAGGAGGGTTGGTGGGGATCGAGCAGAGGGAGACGAGCACCTTTTGCGAGGGTGGGGCCAGGGAGAGCGGCATGGCATGCGGGATGCGTTAGTGCGCTGCGTGTGGGCAGCGCGCACGCGCATGTATGGTGTGTGTGCAACGTGCTGGCGCTGGGGCAGGATCGGGACGCGTGCGGGCAGTGTGCCCCTACGTAGATTAGGTGTTGTGTGTGTTCGGGTTGGGTGTGTTTTAGGCTAGGTTTGGGTATGGTCTAGGGTTTGGGTTTAGGCAAGAGTTGTCTAGTTTGGGCCGGGTAGTAGGCTGTTGCCTTACCGGGCTTTTGGCCTGGCAGGCTGGCGGCCTCCCCCAGGTTTTATAAAACTATTTTATTATTTATTTATTTTAAACAAAACCCTTTGTAAAAATGTTTTAGAAATTTCAAGGTTCGAGAGGACCAGGGTTATAATTTAAAATAAAGAGAGGGGATTTTTAGAAAACAAAGATAGGCTTTTAGAAAATAATTTTAGGCACAAAGATGCATGATGACATGACGATGCTGAAATGCAATGTGGCATGATGACATGAGCATGCGATCATGATGATGCAGAAAATAAAAACAACACGCGATTTTCTAGTAGTGGTTTCATCGGGGTGCTACAATTCGAGACCACTAACAAAGGATCTCGCCCTCGAGATCTGCCTCATGGTACGGGGAAGAAGGCCAACAATCTGAATCTTCTCTCTTCGCGTAGATCCTCACGACACCACAAACAAGGATTCTTGTTCCGTCTTGAAATCAGCGACACCACCAATAAGGGGTCGTTGCTCATGTTCGTCGAGAGAACGCTCCGGATAAACAAAGGACGAAGTTAAACTTAAGGCCACCCCTAACTTCCATGGAAGGAGTAAATTGTATCGGTCCACCGATTCAATGTACAATAGCGAATGATAAGAGTAGTGGTATGGTCGCGACTCCATCCCGCACTCAAAGCATTACTCTGCACAAGAATAGGGGACTTATACAACCAACTCTCGGAATTCAGACTGAAGATCTCAACAAGCGGGCTTCTGAAACAAAGGAGTGATGCAGGGTTTCGTCCGATCTGATGCAGATGAGGTCGTCATGTTGGAAAACACCATAAGTCACAAGAAGGAACAAAGAGAAGTCCAATAGATGAAAGATTCCTCAGATAGCATGAAGACTAGATGTAGAAGCACCATTATCAAAGGAGGAAGCGAAACCTTGAAGGTACGACGGAAACCCAACCACGAGACTCCCTGGACTTATAGAAAAGATAAGAGAGGAGATTCAAAACATGCAGAGGTAAGAGGAGAATAGCATAGGGGTAAGGAGTAAAATCAGACCTAATCAGATCTATCCAACCTATTTTGCAAAATAGTTTTGACACTCTTCAACGTCCGTTAGCTAAGTTATCCTACAAGCTAGACCAGTGGGGTATCGCAACTACTGAGCTCTGATACCACTTTGTAACACCCTCAAATCGGCACTATGCAAGTTTTAACGATTCCCGCCAAACCTGCATAGAAACGATTCAAAGATGCCCACCAGGCACTTGTGTGCAGGTGGAAAAATGAAGTAATATCATTACACAATTTTCCACAATGGAACCCACAGGACAGATATATATATATTCAACGATGACTCACTAAGTCAAGAATACAGATATATAGTACAAAGATCCAAATAACCTTGAAAACGATACAGCATCCGAGTACGGATAAGAAGCAAATTGAGCTAAGAGCCCTAAAGAATAACCAATGGCGTCCATAACCCTGCCCAGGCCAAGCCGGAAGGGTAACCCTGCTAACGACATCGATTGCAAACCAGCTAAAACAAAAAGGGGGTGCCGACAAAGGGCAAAGGAAAAAGAGGAGCGTCAGTACTGAGGCCAGTACACAGGGAGGCTAGAATTCGGCGGCTCTCGCCTACATAGGTATGGTGGGCTGAAGCGGCAGCGAAGCATGCACTAAAAAACCTATAGAGACTCGATACAACTATCGGCTATTAGAGAGGGATAAGAGAGACCTATTCGGGACCAACCTGATACTAACACCACTCATACCCATCCTGGTATTCCCCCTCGAGACCAAACGAGGAAGTGAAACCGAGGAACTCACACAGGTTGCAGTTTTATTCATTCCATTATAGTTGAAGCACTTACTAGTCATATATAGATAACATGAGTAATCCTGATAGCATAAGTAGTGGCAGTTTTAGTTAACCATTCAGTTGTAGTTGCAGTACTTACTAGTCAGATACAATTAGCATGTGACATTCCAACCTAGCAGTTGTTGGCAGTTTTACTTCATTCCATTGGAGTTGCGATACTTACTAGGCAGATATAACATGACACGATACACCCCAGTTCCACCAGTTGTTGGCACTTTTATTATCCATTCATTGTAGTGAAGCTGATTACTAGTCACATATTAAGTCAAATTTATAGCACTACTTTAGTTATGCTTGTCTATGATCGAGATACTGTGCTCCAAGTCGTCCATAACAGTGGACACGGCTTTCAGAAAGATTTACCCTGCAGGGGTGCACAAATAGCAACACACACACGATCAACCTCGGAAAAAACCAAATCAAAACCCAACGAGGCTTTCACGACAAAGCAATCACGGGATTCATAAAATATTTCGGGGGGCCACCCCACTAAGCTACCCGCAACGAAGTTGTCCGGCTCCGAGACGGACCTAGGGTTTGAGTCAATGGCTGTAAACGACTGGGAACCCGAAAGTGTGACTGGGCTTGTCGATACCGCGAAAACATTCCACGTTCCAAAACAGTACAGGTGCTCCACGCACAATCGTAAATAAAGCAGTAAAGCATCGCATAAGTACAGGATAGTAATAAAGCCCCAAACTAGTTTGTGGCCCCAAGAAATAAGAAATGAATCAAGCTCTGGCTAAGGGGGATCCATAGGGTCTCCCGGATGTGGATAGTGTGAATAATCAAGGAATAGGTATCAAGTACTCGGGGCCTACGGGACACAAGCGGACATGAAAAACCAAATAGCATATATTGCCCACTGGTGCCTCTTTTATTAGTTATCTCAGCAATTTAATAGTTGTATTTAAAGTCATGATCAACTCCACCGTAAAGCATATGACAACATTCCACAACCTGTGTGGTACTTCACGACACAGGATCGCACCTGAGCAAGCGACTATGACTCGCAAGACCATCTATCTACCAAACAACAGGTAATAGGAGGTGTCCAAGGCAATATAAAGGCTGCACAGAATATATCTGGTACAAAACACTAAAGCATCGCGACACGGATAGCAATAGATCAACAGGAGAAAATAAAGACTATAAATGCAAAATAGGTAGAAAGGGGGAGAATGCTCGCCTGGAAAACATTGTCGAAGTTATATTATCCGAAGAACTTGTCGATACTCGCATCCGCTCAACAGCCTAATCCGTGAAGAAGCAAAACACTGAAATAAACACCGGATACACTATTTAATACTACGGTAGAAGATCAGGCATGATGCATGTACGATGAATGACATGACAAGGATAAGATGCAACTAGGCAATATTAAGCGGAACCGAGGTCCCGACAATTAATTACGTGGTTCATGTTGTTTAGATACCTCGCAATTTAAATGTTGTATTAACAAGGCAAAACATGGCATCGGTTGTCTACACAAATTAAAATGGAGCCAATATAAGACTAGAAAAGCTCGCATATGAGCTCCATATTTAATTATGAGGAGAATCGACCAAGTATCCCCAACCAAATGAATATGTATGCGATTATGATAGTTTATATGCAACAATTAAATATAGCAATTTATAGAATAGGGTCGGGTTAGGTAGGGGTCACACATTAGATTATCGGCGATCTTGGGGTTTGGTCTTGACGGGATCGGGTCTTCGGACTCCGGGAAGCAGCACTCGGTGTTCCGTGAAGAAGAGCTTCGGGTCATCGGCTCCTGTGGAAGTCCTTGTCGTTCCACGTCGGAGGCCTAGGGTTCTGGCTTCGGTGGTTGTTGAAGGACTTGGTTTGGCGTCGATGGTTCATTAGATTCGCTCGGGTCTATGTCGATCTTGTCGTCACGAAGATCTTGACGGGTCCTTGGATACATAGTTTTCTTGCACCCGACCCACTTGATGACGGCGGGGCGAAACAACCTAGGGAAGACACATGACTTGGCCATAGAGAACACACGCAGGAGTTCGGCGAGATGCATCGTGCTACTAGCCTCAAACAAAAACGGAGCAACACGCTTGCGGCGGAACACTGGCGGAACATTGAATCAAAACAATAGGCGAGCACCGCCCAAGTGCTAGACGCACGCACATGCACGATGCGGGCGAGCTTGAACGAGCGCCTGGAGGACGACGCGACACGGTAGATGGTGATGCTTGGGTCGATGCCGACAGCCAGTGGCGCTGTAGAGGAAGGCAGAGGCAGGGCGCCAGCGATGACGGCCAGGGGTCCCACGACGTGGAGGTCAACGAGGCACAGAGGGAGGGCCTGACGGCAGGGAGAGGTGAGTGGCGACGAGGACGATAGGTTGCAAGAGGGCACAGCCAGGAACACGTGCGGCGATGGCCGCGACTGCGGCCGACGAGGAAGGCGAGATGCGGCAGGAGGAGGGCGTCTCGGCCGGTGGGAAAGACGCTGGCGGCATGGAGAGGAGGTCAGGCGACGACCATGCGGGAAGGGGAGGCGAGGGCGAGGTGGTTCGCAGGGGCGGCCAAAGGTTGCTGCGCTTCAAGCGCCGACTCATGGAGGTGGAGCAGGGAGCCCGGGAGGCGACGCGGAGCATCAGCAAAATGGCGAGAGGAGGCCGACGGTGGCGTCCGAGGTCGTGGCACTCGGGGCCGCGAGGGCACGCGGAGGTCGAGGGGTGGCCGGCGCTGACCAGAAGCAGAGCATGGCGGTTGAGGGAGCAGAGCAGGGGGGCACGACGGCACATGGAGGCGGGGCCGTGCTCCGGGAAGGGTCCGAGGGAAGTGGCACCCACAGCGGCGGTAGTTGGTAAGGAGGAGAGCACGAGGAGGGTTGGTGGGGATCGAGCAGAGGGAGATGATGACATTTTGCGAGGTTGGGGCCAGGGAGAGCGGTGTGGCGTGCGGGATGCGTTAGTGCGCTACGCTTTGGCAGCGCGCACGCGCATGTGTGGTGTTTGTGCAACGTGCTGGCGCTAGGGTAGGATCGCGACGCGTGCAGGCGGTGTGCCCCTGCGTAGATTAGGTTTTGTATGTGTTCGGGTCGGGTGTGTTTTAGGCTAGGTTTGGGTATGGTCTAGGGTTAGGGTTTAGGCAAGAGTTGTCTAGTTTGGGCCGGGTAGTAGGCTACTGGCTTACCGGGCTTTTGGCCTGGCAGGCTGGCGGCCTCCCCCAGGTTTTATAAAACTGTTTTATTATTTATTTATTTTAAACAAAACCCTTTGTAAAAATGTTTTAGACAATTAAAGGTTCGAGAGGACTAGGGTTTTAATTTAAAATAAAGAGAGGGGATTTTTAGAAAACAAAGATAGGCTTTTAGAAAATAATTTTAGGCACAAAGATGCATGATGACATGACGATGCTCAAATGCAATGTGGCATGATGACATGAGCATGCGATCATGATGATGTAGAAAATAAAAACAAGACGCGATTTTCTAGTAGTGGTTTTATCGGGGTGCTACATTAAGTAGTATAGTAATAGTCATTGTTCCGATGGACGACCTGATGGAGGCATCGTGGACTTGGCGTCAAACCAAGGGCAAGATGGAGATCATGCCGGAGCGCTCGATGGAGATCAAGGCGCAACAAGAAGGACCATATCATATCACATTATACATATGATGTTGATATCTGTTTTACATCTTTTTGTGTGCTAGTATTAAGATACTCGACGGTAGAAAACAAGATAATCCCTATTGAAATCCAATATTCCGTGTTCCCCTTGTGTGTGCACCACCAAGAATGTTCTTCGGTGTGAGGCGATCCACGGTACAGGCGTTGGTGTCAGACATATCTACGCTCGCATACAGTGGGTGTAAGCCATGTTGCACAGCGAATACACACAAGTTAGATTTGGCGAGCCTAGCATGTTATAGAGACATGGCCTCGGAACACAAGAGATCGAATGATCGAGCATGAGTCACATGGATGATGTGATTGGCATTATTGAATATCTACCTTTGAGGATGCACTGATGGCCGTGATGATCGAGGGAGGTGCAGAGGATAGGGATCATGCGATCACTAAAATCGTCCAGGGGATGACAATTTTAGTGGAGACCAATTATAAATTGATCTCTTATTATGAACTTAGTCTAGATGTATATTTGCAAATATCTTAGTTGATCTTGGCCTATCCCATTGAGGTACTTTGCGACCATGGGAATATATTGCTTAATTTGGAACTTAGCAAAAGGGCCCAACTTCATAGATTAATACCCACGCCTAAGGGATATCCTCGTAAAAGGTGATCTTATCTTCTTGATACAATAACCATTAGGAGATAATTCGATGCCTCCGGAATGTTTGTGTTTTCTCCATAATCATCCAATAAGCCATTCTCCATTCGATGGAGAGTTGGGCTACATTTTTTATTCTACAGAATAAGGCACATAGAGTATGAGCCGTTGGATGGGTTTTCCTCCATCATGGATGAAAAGCGATTGTTTGGAAAAATCACTTGGCAATCTTGCATTAGAGTTTGAGAACTCTTAGAAGGGCTTGATTGCAAATGGAGGTCATGGATGAAAAGGTATATGTAAAATATACAAATTATAAATGTGGTTCTTGCAAAACTCGTTCAGTTTGCAAAGTATTTGATACATGTCCATTTTGTGAAAACAGGAGGATCTGCTTGAGAATTGCTAGTTTTGAGGCAACGTGACTTGATGACGGTAAGCAAAACAGTTGATGGCCGACATCACCTCTTTCCTCAAAGTTTGCCATTTGGATTAGTAGACTTGAATACAAATTTGTAATCCCTGTTTGTGTGTCTTGCTTTTGGCAAGACGAATATTCATATGAACAAGTTACAAGCCAGTTTGTACTATTCTTATGAACGATACCGTTATGTTCACATTACGATTACAAATAAGTTATTCTCATCACTATGTTAATGATAATGGTTTAAACATTTATAAGAGGATTATAATGCTAAAAGATATCCAAAGTTTAATAATGAAATGACACTATAGTTTAAGTCATTTTGGTTATTGCATGTTCTTAATGAAGATCGGGGTCCTAGATGCTTAATCTAGACACTTTGCAAAACCATGCCTCTTGGGCATAATGACTAAAACTCTGCATTATGGTAAAACGGTGATATGCGAAGAAATGTTGAACTTTATACATAGTGATGTATCATATTTTCAACAGATAGTGGAAATCATTAGTTAATTGTGGACTTAAGTGAATAAGCGTATTTACTTAATGAAACATAAGTTTGAAATGATTTGAATTATTCAAATGAGTTCACAACAATAGGAGGATATTGAAATTAACAAGAATACGAAGTCTCTTCAAATTTGATCGACATGACTAAAATATTCAAGTTAAGTTTAGCATAAAAGGAACTTGTGAAAGATGTTTCAAAAATTATGATAATTGGACAAATTCAAACTATGTTGACATGTCTAAACATCATAATCATTATGTATTAAGATACATATGGTATAATATTATCTCTTATCGGGGTTATAGTTGTCGGTTAGAGTAAGAGATCAAAATAAGCAAACACCTATTTGAAATACAAAGGAACATCTAAAAGATTCATGGAAACAACACCATAAGTGTTATGGCAAGTTCGAGTTTCTAGAGATTTCGATAAGTTGAAATTGTGGCGAATAAACAAGTCTTTGTAGAGCATTCTTAGGAAGCTATGAATGCATCGTCCACAAGGGGCAAACCTACTGTTGTCCTAAGTTGATGTGTCTTGATGAAGATACAGGTGGAAGAAAGTAAAATATCAAAACAAGGTATTTAACCTTACCTCCGAATTGTTGAGTGGCGCAGCGGAATTTGTTTCATGAAACCAAACTCTACAAATGGAGGAGAAACTATTGATAATGATCATAAAGTTTCAAGTAAATACTTTTACTAAAAGAAAGTAGGATTCAACTATATATTCTACAAGTTTGTGGAATTATATTGCTGATTCAGTTGTCATGTTTTGAACAAGACATACCTACAAATTACAAAGAAGCATGATGGACCTGAGTGTGAGAAATGACTAGGAGTCATAAAATCCTATATTAAGTTATATTAAAGATTGCAAAGTAACATGTTACTTGATCTTATTGAAGTGAAGAAGTTACTTGATATTTCTGAATGACTACAAAGTCATAAGAAGGAAATGAAACTTAATGAATGACAAAAAGCTCGATTTGTTACAAGTCTAGACAAATTCAAGGAGTTGACTACAGCAGTAGTGATGCTTAAGTCTTTTGGATTTACACTAGAAATATATATGGATATTAAAGTCTTGTAATTGGAATTCTCAAATTGATGATGGTCAAAGAATTTTGGAATGTCCAAGATTATTGAGACGACCTAGATTTGACTGGGAGCAAATACCCTTGGCTAATTCATAATATGTAGCTGACATATTTTGAGTGGGAGCTAAGTAATATCCCTGGATCTGAAACATGAATGTCATATTTGAGTGGGAGGTAAGTGAAATCCCTGGATCTCAAACATGAATGTCATATTTGAGTGGGAGGGTGAAATCATTCTGGGATATGTGGACGACATATGTGAAAGGTGTGATTGGTGTTAATAATATTTGAGTTAGATAAATAAGGATGAAGTTGAATTTATTAAACAATAAGATCTATCGAGATAGATTGGTGAGTTTAATAAATAGTGAATGTTGAATTCTTCCTGGACTTGACTCTAAAAGATGTTTAGAATGTCCTAAGCAAGATTCTGAAGAAGCTTAGAATGGAACAAGGTGAGAAAGTAGTTCTTACTATATGAAGCATTGAGTTAGTATTGCAACTATGATTGAAAGAAAGAGAAGCGTTGCATCTCTTATGCCTCAATCATAGGTTCTTCCACATAACCATATTGTATACTCGACATATGTGACCCGAGGTTCTGGTTGGAAGTACAAAGTCTTAACTATAAGGGCATGTCTTTAAGTGATTCGTAAGTTGATCACTGAACCACAATTAAGTTTGTACATAAATGGAAAGAAGCAATGTAAGTGGCATGGTTGCATTTCATGCACTAGGATCTACATAGATATAGAAGTATAAAGGCTCCATCTGATGTGATGTATAATGTTATGGTGGGGCTAGTTCGCTTTTAACGTAGAATGATGTGTCCCAGGGCCTAGTGCCGATGAGAAAGCCCTCGAGGTTGGTCTAAAGTCACTGTAAGCTCCTAGAATCCGGCCTCGTTCTACTGCCATGACTATAGTATATACACAAAGGATAGCAAAGTGTGTTTTGAAGTTTAGATGAAAACAGTGAAAACAACCGTCATTATAAACACTAGAAACAAAGTCTCACTTTGTCGCCAAACAAATGCTTCGACCCATTATACGATAATGGTGTGAATGTCAAAATTAGGAAGACATTAACGATTTGCAAAAGACATACTGATATGGTAAAACAGAACATGGACATGTCATTTCCGATGAGCATGCATGATCTATAAATGCACATGGTATATGGTTTATATGAGTAAAATGCGAGCTAGATTATTTGTACTCTAGTGCAATTGGGAGACTGAAGGAGATATGCTCTAGAGGCAAATAATAAATAGGTTTTTATTGTCATATCTCAATTAGTTTGTAATAGTTTCATATTGTTCTATAACTATGCCAAGTAGAAACATTGGTGCAGGTGTGGTATGAAACAACGAAGTCCCTAGTAGCCTCTATTCATAGTAGTTCATTGGTCATGAGGATGATCTGGGTTTCAAGATCATGGGCATTTATGCCAATTGACAACAGGGTCATATCATTGGAGAATGATGTGATGGACATTCCTCGAAGGATTGCAACACGATCAAGTCATATAGTTCATTGTTGCAATAGCTATACCTAGAATCCTTTTCCTTAGACCGTGAGCTCATATTACTCACTATTTTCCGAGGCTGCTTTGACTGCATCAACCGTCATCTGGTAATACGGTGTACGTTGGGTATTCCGAAGGAACAATTGATGACATGTGACTGCAAGACCGGGATTTGTTCACCCACATGACGGGTAAAGATACATATGGCCGGCTTGGTGAGATTACATCCATAAATGTTGCGACATGTGACTCGGTCACGGGGATGTAATATTACGGTAACAAGAAAACAGAACTTGTTGTGACGAGATTGAACAAGGTATGTGATACCAATGATCGGATCTCGGACAAGTCGTATCAAGAAACAAAAGGAATTAGATGCTACATTTAGCGGTTGAAACGACATTGTCATCAGGGATGCATAGGGGTCACATGGATATCCCTGGTCCCTCTATTTATCATTGATACAGATCATGTCTAGATCATTCCTGAACCATGAGAGGATACACTTAAGGGTACGATGAGAGCGATCATTCATTAGATGGAATCATAATAGAGAAAGAGAAAGCCGGAATTGGTCCGTAGAGAGATCGGAAGTTGTTCGGAGAAAGAATAAAGGACCGGAATCATTCTGGGAAAGATCCGAAGTCGTTCGGAGGAAATTGAAAGGGATCCAAAAGGTGTTTCGGGTCAAGACAGATTTTGTAATATGTATTTACATATTAATTAATGTAATTAATATTAAATATAATATTAAAATCCATTTTGAAGAGGTATTCCACTAATGGGCCAAACTTCCTAGGGAAAAAGGGCCCATGAGGGAAAACCGAAGGAGGGAAGGGCCAAGGCCTAGGAGTCTCAAGGGGGTCCACTCGGCCAGCCTAGGGTTGTGCGCGGGGTGGGGCCCACCCCTGGCCGGCCGGCCCATGGTGCCCTAAGGGCCCATGCGCCTCCCCCTCTCCCTTGAATAGTCCCACATGGGAAACTCAAAGGGGAGGGCACACCCCCTCCCCCTATATAAAGGGGTGCCCATGGGTGGGCTTGGACACACCAATATTTGGAGAAGTCCTTTGGTTGACTTCCTCCTTTCCTCTCTCTCTAGCCCTTGTGACCATGTCCCCAAGTTTGGGCTGTGCGAACGAGGCACACTTACAGTACTCCGTTGTGTTGCAGGGATTCCTAGCCGGATATCAACTTCCGCACTCCCGGCAGGATCGGGGAGCCAGAGGTATCATCGTGCACCGGATGTGTACGAAGACACGAGGCGCAGCACTTGGGGCGCTTGAATGTTGTGAGCCGGAGCTGCTACACGATGAAGAAGGAGCAAGGGGTGACCTGCGAGGAGCTTCGCGGCCTTGATGTCGGCTACGAGTACAACTACATCAACCACGTTCCGTCGGAACGTTAACCGCATACGGTCTACAAGTGTATGTATTCTCTACGCATTGGTTTTTACTGCATTACTACATAGATAGATCCTAGGCATTTTTGGGGTTCCAACGTAGGAATTTTTTTGTTTTCTGCTGCGGATCCCCTTCCGTCTCTTGTGTACCCAACACACCCAATACACTTGTCGGGTGTATAGGTGCACTAGTTCAGCAAAGAGATAGTGAAATACAAGTGGTATGGATATAAGACAACGGTCCCAGAAAATAGCTTGATGGGAGGAAAAGACTAAAGGTGAAAAGATGGAAGCAAGCAAACATGTAACAGATCTAGTTGCAAACTGTGTTTCAATGCTTAGAAACAAGGCCTAGGGATCATACTTTCACTAGTGAACACTCTCATATAAATATCTTCTCTTTATTATACTACTCTGAACTACTCTCTGGTTGGACACTCTAATCCATGGTAGGGTTATAAGAACACTCCTCAAAGTTCGCCTTCCCCATCTAGATAACCCCACACTGTCACCTTGAGCACTAGATGGTTGCAAAAAACACCACAATTTCATAGAGACATTTAACTCCAAATATAAATCATAACAAGTATTTATGTAACCTTAGCCAAAGTGCCACACGGTGTGCACACTATCAACTTCACACACGTGGGGATAAGCAGAGATTCATTAAAGAACTTGACTAGTAGAATAGATCTATAGATTATAAAGCTCATGATCTCATAACATCATGCATAGAGAGAGATGTACACATAGCTACCGGTAGAACCCTTAGCCTCGAGAGAGAACTACTCCCTCCTCATCATGGGAATCAGCAATGGCGATGGAGATGGCGGTGGAGTCGATGGTGATGGATCCCGGGGCACTTCACCATCCCGGCAGGGTGCCGGAACAGAGACTTTCTATCCCTAGAATCTCCCCTTTGGTGGCAGTGATGCTGTGGAACTTTTCGTGGCTAGAGGCTGGATGATTTAAGGCTTTCTCATCGGGAGGCTTCTTATAGGCGAAGAGGCGATGTCAGAGGGTGGACCAGGGGCCGACACCACCTGGTGGCGTGGACAGGGGGATCCGTGCCACCACATGGTGTGGCCAGCCCCTGGCCCCTCTCTGTCTCGTCTTCTAGCTCCGTGAGTCTTCCGGTAAAATATGGACTTTGGCTTTTGTCTAGTCCAATTCCGAGAATATTAATTTTCTAGCTTTTCTGGAACCAAAAACAGAAGAAAACATGCAACTGGCACTATGGCATCTTGTTAATAGGTTAGTTCTAGAAAATGTGTAAAAGTACTCCAAAGTGTGGACAAAACATAAGAAAGTAGATATAAAACAAGCATGGAACATCAAAAATTATAGATATTTTTGCAACGTATTAGGGAGTATGTGGTTTTTCTCTCCCACTTCCAGTGCGGCTTCGGCCTTCCTATTTCTGATTTCTTCTTCGATTTTATCTCCACTTACCAATTGCAACCACATCATCTCCCTACCAATGCCATCACCTCTCTCTCCTCGTTTGCCTCCGGCATAGAGGGGTATGTCGGCCTCTGGCCATCGAAGGAGATGTGGATCAAGTTCTTTGGTCTGGGGAAGAACGTCGTTCCGGATAAGCATCTCACTCCGATGGAGAAGCATCTGACCCAGTGTGGGGCAACCTCCATATCTCCCCGCAAGGGCTCTGCGTTTCCTCGGGTCACTGGGCTCGAGTCTTGCAAGGGATGGGCTCGGACTTTCTTCTATGTCTGGAACACCACACACGAGGATTTGATCTGGCTCCTCCCCTTCAAGCTTGGAGTCCCGGACACCTCTTTGTGGGAGAGCATTCCCAAGCGACCCACTGCTCTGGCGAACCAGGTTGACCGCCAGATCAAGGAGCTGCTCAAGGAGAAACTGCGGAGGGAGGATATTTTGATCACCTTCGTTCGCAGTCGGGTCTCCCCCTGGAGAAACGCGCCCACAAGATCTGCTACTTGAGCGCCCCCCTCGATCCCACCGTACTTCCTCCTTCGAGCTTGATAACTCGGTGGTATACCACTGGGTTAAGGCCATTTTCAATGTGGAGAAGAAATTCTCCGAGGCTTGGGAATGGGGGCTTGCGCCCTATACCCGTGACAACCCTCCTCCAAAGGTAAACTTCTTACTGTTTTTGCGGGTCTTCTTGGTATGTCGAACAAGTTTTTTAACTTAACCACTGCTACTTTATTCTCAGCTATTCATCCAGGAGCCACTAGAGGATGGCCAGGAGCTGGCGAGCAAGTGGGTGCCAGATTGTGCCGAGCCGAACGAGGTGGAGCCTGATCCAGAGAGTTTTCTGCCCACTCCAGACTACGTCAAACACACCTCTGGTAAGGCCTCTTTTTTAAGGGATTGGCCGGATAATGATGACTCGGATGTTGAGGTTCTTGAGGTACTTGACCCGGTGCCCATCTCTTACGCATTGCCGGTTATGTTCGAATCTTCAGCTAACCCGGCCAATCAGGTCCACAAGGTTCCCCCTTGCCACGAGTGGTCCGGTCCCTGCTCCCTCACAAAAGCGCACGGCTACCTCGGCCGCAGCTTTGGAAGCGCCGCCGCCCAAGAAGAGGCAGAAGATGTCCGGGGTGAAAGCCTCGGCCAAGCCAGTGGCCAAGAGCACGGTCCGGAGGGCACCCAAACCTCGGGCCCCTCCAACCTTAGATGAGTATGTCTTTCTGCGTCTACTCTTGGGTTTTCCATTTCTGCCTTTACCTTTGCCTCTTGTTTGATCTTTTTTTCTCTTCTTGACGTGCTGCTCTTTTATGTTCTAGAGCTCCTAGGGTCATTCCCCAAAGCGTCTCCGGCATTGCCTCTCTGATCCGGAGCTGTCCTTCTCCCCCTGTGACGACGATGTTCGCCCTCTTAGTCCTATTCAAGAGGACTCCGCGGCTGCGCCTGATCGGAGCCTTTCTCGTCAAGAGGAGGGCAGTGTCGACGCGGGGAATTGTGGGGCAGCCCAGGATACAGTTATGTCGGATCATCCTAGCTCCTCCTCTTCGGTGCCAGCGCCCAGTTCTGAGGTGCCAGTCTCATTGGCACCGCCCCAACCAAGTCCTCTGACTCCAGTTTCTTCTAAACCGGTAGTATCAGTTGTCGTCGGATTGATGACAAGTACGCCATGAGGGGGTCCTCGAGGCGTGCGGAAGAGAGGGGTGTGAGACTTACGGTGTTCCGGGACGGTGAGCACACAAGTTTACCTAGGTTCGAATCCGCTGGCTTTGGACGGATCCTACTCCTGCTAGCAATCCAGTAATATGGCAGAGCCGGAATATGGGTTACAAGGGTTCGCCTGTGCGAGTTGAGATTGTAGACTATTGCGTTATGCCCTAAAGGCTCTCCCTAGGGCGGCTTATATAGATATCCGGCCTAGGGTTTACAGGAGAGATCTATCTAGCTACGACTAAGAGTCGGTTACAGAGTACATCTTGAACTACAAGTAACACTATGGGCCTATGTCGGTAAGTCTTCTGGGTCTTCCCATAGCCAGACTAGACTCCGTCTCTTCTCCCTGACTGGGCCTCCCATGAAGCAAAGCTCTAACCCGAAGTGGGCCACCTTGGTCAGTGAGGAACGGTGAGGATACCCGGAAAGTATATCCCCAACAGCAGCCCCCGGAAGTCTCTAAGATCCAAAGTTGGATTCATCATCGTCGACCTTGATCTATGGCTTGCAGAATCCTGAAGGGTTCCTAAAACTTCAAAACAAAAGATACGATCCGGGTCTCAAAAATAAGTCAGACTTATCAGTACATTATTCGGATTTCCATCTTGATATTCAAACTAAGCCGGATCTTGGTCTCTGACGAAATCTGACACTGGCCATGGTCAAGTCACTTCACTGACAGACATCTCCTGTCAGCACGACCGTTGGTGGGTCCGTCGTTCACAGAACCGAGGCACCATTTCAATGAACGCGCGGAGATCGAGGCAGCATAATCATTGTGTGGGGGCTTCGCAGTTCTTTCCACGACGCGTGGCGTTTGTACTGTGCCATTCGCACGAATCTTGGCGCGGTTTGGTGGTTATAAGGGGTGATGATTCCCTCATCTCATCTTCATCACCTATTCTCATGCCGTTTCATTCTCCCACGTGCACAGAGCTCCTTTGCCCCTAGATATTCCCGGTGCCACCCAACCAAGGTCACCGGCGCATCCAGAAAATGGCTTCTACTTCATCTTCTGGCGCAGTAGCGACGGCGGCGATGGCAGCGGCATCGGAAAAAGGGAGCAATCGTGGGGTCTAGATCCCGTGCGTCCTTGACGACGAGAAGCTCCGCGGTGTCGAAGAAGAAGGGCTCCTCCGCACCGGCGATTGGCGGAGCGGCTTCGGCGAGGCCATCCCCAACCCTCGCAACGGCGAGTGGGTGCACTTCGGCACCCACCTCGACAGAGGTTTCTCCTTTCCTCCGTTAGATTTCTTTTCTGAGGTGATAGACCATTATAGTGTTCAACTTCACCATGTCCCCAAACTCTATCTTAGAGATGAGCGCCTATGTGGCTTTGTGTGAGGGGTATCTCGGCATTAGGCCGAGTCTCACTCTATTCGGGTACTTTTTTCATGTCCGGAGAAACTCCATCACCGCCGGTAATCCCTACATTACTAGTACTATTAGTCTTTCGGTTAGGCGTGAGCGCGTCTATCCTCGGATTTTAACTAGTGAGTCGGTTAAACAATGGCCGGCCAATTTTTCCTATCACAAGGACATTCCTGCTCCCGGCAAAGCTAGTGTGTTGCTAGCTTTCGTCGATGGAGCCGCCACGCCTCAACATTCTTGGGACGAAGCCGCTCCGGCTCTCAATGACGATCTGCTTCTCGCCAAGAGGCGGATTGAATATCTGATGAAGCATAAGGGCCTGAGAGGGTCTGACTTGGTCCAGTGCTGGGTGGCATGCCGGATCTAGCCTCTCCAGCACCACGGCGACCGACTGATGCATTCCATCATGGCGTCAAAACAAGACTCCCTTCGCATCAGCCCCAAGGCTGTAAAGCCACGGGACTACATAAGCCAAATCAAATGGCTGATAAAGGAGGGGATCGAGAGAAAGATTTCGGATTTATCTATGGACATGCATACAACAGAAGACCCCGTAGTGCCTATAAATCTTTAGTAGTAAACCATTTTTATGTGTTTCACCTTTTAAGTCACTTTGCAATACTGAGATTTTATCTTCCTTTCAGCTTGCCAACCTCCCCGAGTCGGAATTGGCTCCTATCGAGGGGTATCCTCCTGACTTTTCTCAGGAGGAGGAATTGGTCCCACTGCCGAACATCATGCCTAGGAAGCGCAAAGCTCCGACAGTGGCCATCGGCACAAAGGAAGTGCCAGTTGTGAAGAGGTAACTTTCCACACAACTTCCGCCTTTGTACTTTAATCGTAATTTCTTTCGAGACGTAATGTTCTTCATTCTATTACTTTCTCAGAGCTAAACAACTCATCAAGGGCAAGGGGACTATCTCGAAGCCCCTGCATCAGATGAAGCTATCTTTGGCTTCTCCTACCGTGGCTCCTCCGAGTCCTGCCCCTCAACCTTCTGCAACGCCGATGATTACACCATCCCCGATCATCGCAGAAGATCCGGCTCCCTCCATAGGGCCAGCGACCCTTGAGTCGCAAACTGACGTCACCATGGGTGACTCAGGTTTTGATAAGGGTGAACCCTCTTCGGATAATGATCCCTCGGCAGAGACCTTCGCCGAAAATCTCCTGAAAAATCCAGCGGAGGAAATCGAGCGGCTGGCCCAACAATGCCTGGAAAGCCGTAATCTCTCTGCCGAAGAAGAAGCACAAGAAGCCGAGGACATCAAGTACTCCGATCTTCTCGAACAAATTCGCCTTCGTGACGAGGGACTAAGAGCTGGTGTGCTTCCACCACCTCTGGTTATTCCACTTACCCTCGCCGAGAAGGTTACTACTGAGGTGAACATGTGCCTAAGCAAGCTCACACATGAACATCATGTAAGTCGGAATTCCAACTCACGCTTTTCCTTTATTGTATTTTATATCATATCCTCTAGCCCCCAAGCATGAAGTTGGATAGTCAATCCGGGTTTATGCTTCATTAGGATGCCAAAGAATGAACTAGTATAGCCCCCAAGGCTCGTGCTGATATTAGCTACAATATTAGCCCGAGTCTTTAGTAGACTTATGACTCTGGGTATTCTAACTTACAGAAAGTTAATTCATATAACCAGGAATTGTTGAAGAATATCTGCAATAAGCGGAGAGAAATCAAAGCTCTCCGACTTAAAAATGCTGAGCTTAAAGTTTGCAAGGATGAGGCCGAAGGTAAATATTCCGTGGCTCAAACCTTGTCTTGCGTTTTCATTGTCAAATATTTTTGTTGAACTGTTGTTCTTTATTGACTTACAACACTTGTGAAGCAGTCCTGTGCTATCATCGAAGAGGCCGAGAATTTGAAGACCTTGGTGGTGGAAAATAAGGATGTCCGCCAAGAGCTAGACCAGCTTAAGGCGGATCATGAGAAGAGCATTGCTCAAGTTCGCGAATCCTCCTCCATGGCCACCGTGGAGCGTGATCACAAGATTGCACTCCACGAGAAGAAAATCTCGGATCTCAACGACGAGCTGTTCAGAGAGAAGGATCTTTCCGAGGCGCTCCGGGCTGAACTCCGGAGTCTTCGTGAAGAGAAAACCAAAGTTGATGACGTAATCTTTGGTATGTTTCCATCTTTCTAACTTGTCTACATTCTTCGACTCTTTCGATGTTGGATTTATTTAACCGTTTTGTGTTATATGCATAGGTCCTTTGAACTTGATGGACTCCACCTCTACTGAGCCCCGCACCCACCGGCTTACCCAAGTCGGTGATTGACTACATGACTTCTGCCAATCCATTGAGAATATTGGCGAAGCTCTCAAGGTTCCGGACATGCATAGCATGACGGACTTTTAGGTGCAGGATAAGGCAAAGGAGATGCCGCAGCTTGTCCAGGACTGGAACATGTCCTACGCGCGATCCGCAGCACAGAACTCTCTCACAATGGTCATGAGCCACCAAGGAAGCATGGAAATCTGGCAAGTGACCAGAGGGTATTGTAAGGTGGACGAAGACGGACATGAGCAAGATATCAAGGAAATCATGGACTCCTGCGCCGGATATGGGTGTCATGTAGCTGACTTAACCAGCTACGACACCCCCTTCTTCACCCACGTGGACACGCCACCTCCGCCTCCCGAAGAAGAAGCCGAAGTTTCCGACGATGAATAAACCATGTCGGGTTTGGACATGTCGGACCGTTATCAGGGTGCATCTGATGTGTCCAGCGAGCCGGCAGCTCCTACCTCTCCTCCTGCATCATAAGTTAAACAGATGTGTCACTCTGAAAACATTATGGGTCTGTAAATAATTAGTATGATACTTTTGCTAGTGCTAAGCTTTAATCTATTCAGCACTTTTGGTTTAAATTTTTGTGTGCCTGAAATGTTTACATAAGCACTTGTACTTTTTTGTCTGTACTTATCGTTTATCTGGCTTTCCGCCTCGTCCCTTTCGTGAGCCGGCTAAACGTTCAACACGGAAACTTTGCCGAGCAACGGAGCTCAATTGCTAAACCAGTTTAAACTCGGAAACAAAGCTGGCTTCCAGTACCAATTATTCACTACTCGGAAAATACCCGCATCCGGCAATCAGACAAATAACCAAAGTAAAGAATGGAAACCGTTAGAGTTATACCCGAGGGTAGCAATTTTATAATCTAAAATCTAAACCAGAATGAACATGAGCATAAAGTACTTTCAAGCATTCTGGGTTTTCGACTGCGACATGATCATTCGGAAATAAGATGGTAAAAACTTCTCAGAAAAAACTTGAGGCAACCAAAACTTTTATTTCTCACAGAACATGTACATATATATGATTACAAAGAAGGGTAAACTAAGAATAAAAGGGACATAGCTGAGCAATATTCCATGGTCTGTCTAACTCATCCGGATTTGTACTGCCTCCAGCTCTCTTTGTCTTCTTAGTAGCAGGTCTTTCTTTGACTGGCCTCATATCAGTTAGGTAGTATGAACCATTGTGCAATACTCGACTAACCATGAAGGGCCCTTCCCATACTGGGGAAAGTTTGTGCTTTCTTTGTTGCACAAGCCGGAGAACCAAATCTCCCTTATTGAAAGATCTGTTTCTGACTCTCTGGCTATGATACTTGCATAACTTCTACTGATAGGCTGTTGATCGCATTTCAGCAACGACGCGAACTTCTTCGACTAAGTCGAGATCATGTTGTCGAGAAATATCGGCATCCTCTTCGATATATGCAGCCATTCTAGGAGAAGTGTGAATCAAATCACTATGAAGAAGTGCTTCTGCGCCATAGACCAAGAAGAAAGGTGTGTATCCGGTTGACCTGTTCGGAGTTGTTCGTAAACTCCATATTACAGAAGGTAATTCCTCTCCCCAAGCCCCCACAACACGTCGTAGTGGTGCTTCGAGTCTCGGTTTTAGGCCTTTTAGGATTAAACCATTTTCCCTTTCGACTTGTCCATTAGCCCGCGGATGTGCGACTGATGCAATGTCAAGCCGGATATTTTGTTCGTTGCAGAATTCGGCAAGTTCTCCCATAGAGAAATTACTCCAGTTGTCTTTGATAATACTATGTGGATAACCATACCGGATTATAACATCCTCTACAAATCTTTTGGCTGTTGCTCCATCACAACTAGTGCCGAGTTTAGCCTCAAGAGGTGAGTAAATCCACGTGGAGCCCGTTTTAATGGTCCTACCATATCAAGCCCCCAGACCGCGAAAGGCCATGTTATAGGTATTGTTCACAGCTGATCAGCCGGAACGTGAGCTTGTTTGGCATAATTTTCGCCGCCCTTGCACGTCTTGACCAGCCGTTCGGCATCTGCCTTGCCTATAAGCCAGAAAAAACAGTGTCGGGAAGCTTTTGCCACTAAAGATCTGGCTGCAGCATGGTGACCACACTCGCCTTTGTGGATTTCTCTTAAGATTTCCACTCCTTCTTCCAGAGATACGCAGCGCTGAAAGACCCCAGACACACTCCACTAATAGAGCTCACCACTAACCACAGTATAGGCTTTTGCTCGTCAGATTATCTGCCGGCTCAGAACTTCGTCTTCAAGTAATTTATCATCTACCAAATAATCGAGGTAGGGTTGAGTCCAGCTAGGAATTACAGCCAGAACTACTATTTGAGGTGAATCGGATTTGGTCGGATATTCCTGTCCACTCCCTTTATTGAGGGAACTTTGAGGTGCTCTAAAAAAGCGCCATCCGGGACCTCTTTCCGTGCAGAGCCTATTCGAGATAGTGCATCTGCTTCCTTGTTTTCTGCTCAAGGGATGTGTTGAACCTCAAACCCTTCGAACAATTTAGATAAATCATCCACGACCGCTTTATATGCTGCCATGTGTTTATTTGCATTACAAATATACGACACTTGTTGAGCAACAAGATCCGAATCTCCGTAACACCTCAATCGTCAGATGCCAATATCCTTAGCAATCCGGATTCCATGCAGCAGTACTTCATACTCGGCAATATTATTTATCGCTATGAAGTGGATCTGCAACACATATAAAAGTTAATCTCCTTGGGGTGATTCGAGCACCACGCCAGCCCCCGAGCCCCCTCGAGCCTTAGACCCATCAAAATATAGGTTCTAATATTCCGACTCAGATAGGGTCATATTCTAGTTCGTCTCTGTCCAGTCAGTAACAAAGTCGGCAAGGATTTGGGATATGATTGCTGTCCGAGGTTTGTACTCAATATCGAAAGCTGAGACCTCTATGCCCCATTTGGTGACGCGTCCTGTGGCGTCACTATTGTTGATTATATCTCTCATGGGAGTTGTGCTCACCATGGTAATTGGATGTTCCTGAAAATAGTGCCGTAGCTTACGAGATGCCAAGAACACACCATAATCTAGCTTTTGATAGTGCAGAAACAGCTGTTTCGATTCTGTCAAGACCTCGCTGACAAAGTAAGTCGGACGCTGCACCAAGTGTTCCTGATTTTCCTCTGGTCTCTCTACTACCATGACAATACTGACGACTTTGTTTGTCGCAGCAAGATAGAGCAACATTGGTTCCTGTGGTTCCGGGGCTGCAAGGATTGGAGCAAATGAGAGTACTTTTTTTAGGTCTTGCAGCGCAGCTTCAGCTACGCCGGTCCACGCAAATCCTTGGTATTTTTCAGGAGTTTGTTAATGGTGCGGCTCTTTCATCGAGTCGGCTTACAAACCGACTAACTGCAGCAATGCAGCCAGTTAGTCTTTGTACGTCCTTCAGGCGAGTTGGCCTGGAAATATTGAGTATAGCCTTGATTTTGTCTCGGTTCACCTCTATGCCTCTTTGAGACACGAAGAAACCTAACAATTTTCCGGCTGAGATTCCAAAGAAGCATTTCTTCGGATTAAGCATTATGTTGTATTTTTGTATATTGGCGAACGTTTCCTGCAAGTCGGAAATTAATGTTTCCTTATTTTTGGACATCACCGCAATATCATCCACATACGCATGTACATTGCGTCTGATTTGATCATGGAGGCAACGCTGCATTGTGCGTTGGTACGTAGCTCCTGCGTTCTTCAGCCCAAAGGGCATCGTAACAAAACAGAAGGTTCTGAAGGGGGTTATGAATGAAGTTTTAACTTTGTCAGATTCCTTCATCCGGATTTGGTGATAACCGGAATATGCGTCGAGAAAACAGAGGAGTTCCGAGCCTGCCGTAGAATCGATAACTTGATCAATCCTAGGAAGAGCGAACGGATCTTTGGGGCAAGCCTTGTTCAAGGCAGTATAATCAACACACATCCTTAAATCAGTGGTGTCCTTTTTAGGGACCATTACAGGATTGGCCGACCACTTAGTGTGGATGACCTCTTCTATGAATCCGGCTAACTCGAGCCGTGCTAGTTCCTTAGCTATTGCCTTACGCTTTTCATTGACGAAACATCGTAAGGACTGTTTGTCGGGTTTAGCGTTTGGGTTTACATTTAGAGAGTGCTCGGCAAGTTCCCTAGGTACTCCGGTCATGTCAGATGGCTGCCATGCGAAGATATCTTGATTTGCTTTGAGGAACTTGACAAGCGCGCTTTCCTATGTGCTATCTAGGCCTACGCCTATCTGGGTCACCTTGGAGGGGTCATCGTGCTTCAATGGTGTCTTCTTCGTCTCTTCTGATGCCATGAACTCCAAATTCGGCTTTGTCACCTCCTTCTTCGTTGCGGTCCTTTCAGATGGATCTGTGCTCTTCTTGATCTCCTGGTACTCCTGGGCATGCAGCACGGCTTCAGCAAAGGCGGCATTTCCATCCTCGCACTCTCGTGCTTTCTTCGTGTCTCCCCTGATGGTGATCACGCCGTTGGGACCTGGAATTTTCATCATATTGTAAATCTAACACGGACGAGCCATAAAAGCCCAGTAAGCCAGACGTTCGAATATAGCGTGGTATGCGCTCTTGAATGGGACCACTTCGAAGGAAAGTGCCACCATCCGATAGTCTTTGGAGTTCCAAAGGTAACATCCAAAGTGATTTCTCCAAGGGAATTTTCTTGTCTTCCTGGGACAACCCCGTGAAAGATCACAGAGCTGTGGTTCAGTTGGGTCTCCGAGATCTTCATCCGGTGTAGCGTTTCGACGTACAGGATGTTAATGCTACTACCACCGTCCATGAGTGTCTTAGAGAAACCATAACTGTCAATAAGTGGATTGATGATTAAGGCATATTTTCCTCGCCTACGCAACTTAGGCAGATGATCAGCGCGGTCAAATGTGATTGCCACTTCCGACCAATACAAGAATTGAGGGATAGCTGGAATTGTTGCATTGAGCTCATGTAGCACTGCCTTTTTGACCTTTGCTGGTTGAGATCCGAGGAAGGTGACATAAGTGTCTTTATTGGTCAGAATATCTTTCTTTCCTTCCGACTTGGGATTTGAAGCATCAGCTTACTCCATATCGAAATCTTCCTTGTTCTCTTTATCCTTTTCGGGATTCTACTTTCCCTTCTTCCGCTTAGCTTTGTAGCCAGCGATATCATATCTCTTAATGTCGTCATTGGAACGACAGTCGTCGTTTGTGTGGGACGAGCCCGCATTGGCGTCTAGGTGATGCACACATGGATTATTGGCAATGTCGGCCCAAGAGTAGGTTTTCCGGGTTGCTGGTCTCCTCTAACTTGAACTCTTGACATCCCACGACCACGTCCGCGGACACCGCCATGTCCTCCTTGTCCTCCAGACCCGAAAGTAGAAGTGACCACTACCGTTTCTGCATTGGGTTTTTCTTCTGAGGTATTCTTGCGCTTCTGAGTTTGTTGCTTTGGTTGTTTTGACGACTGTGGCACAGCCAGGGCGTTCAGTAATCCCTCTACATCGTCGTTAGCAGCTGCATACTTGCTCGCTGTTTCTATCATCTCTCCCAAATCAGTGACTTTGTCACACTTCAAGCGATGACGTAGTAACCAATTGGGAGACCTGCAATGAAAGCTTCAATCACAGTTTGGTCATTTACTCCTTCACAGGAGTTCTTGGTGTCGATCCATCGTCCGAGATAATCCTGGCAAGTTTCTCCGGCTTTCTGGGTGCAACGCTGTAGGTCTCCGCCCATACAGGGCCTCCGGTAAGTGCCTTCGAAATTCTGAAAGAACGCACTTTGCATGTCATACCAGTTGTGGATGGTGTTCTCTGGAAGTTCATTAAGCCATGACCGTGCCATCTTCCGCAACATAAGTGGGAGATATCGGGTTATGACCAGGCTATTTCCGCCTTTGGAGATGCAGCAAGCTTGGAAGAAATCTTGTAGCCAAGTATCTGGCCGAGCTATGCCGTCGTAGGCTTGAATATGTCTTGAGATAGCAAATCCTTTCGAGAATCTTGTAGCCCTTATACGTGGTTCGAAGCACTTTGGGCCCACGTATATGTCATCATTTTCATAGCGTCGCGCCTCTATATTGGAGTTGATCTTGTGCCTTGCGTCATTTGGGGATAAAGATCGTCCCGAGTGACGGCTATGGCTACGGTGCCTTGGAGCCGGACATCGGCTTCTGCCACCACCTCCTCTGAAGGGAATATGCCCGAGAGGCAATAAGAAAGTTGTTATTATATTATTCCATGTTTATGGTAAAAGTTTATTTTGCATGCTATAATTGTATTGATCGGAAACGGCAATACATGTGTGTTTAATAAACAAAAAGGGTTCCTAGTTATGCCTCTCTTATAGACTAGCTTGTTGATTAACAAGATGATCAAGGTTTCTTGATCATGGACATTGGATGTTGTTAATAACAAGGTCACAACATTTGTGAAATGGTGTGATGAACATTCATCCGAAGTATAGCATTACGATCAAGTCATTATGTTTATATTGCTATAACATCACACGAAGTAATCTTAGTCCTTAGACCATGAGATCATGTTAATTGCTAACACCAGAAGAGTATCTTGATAACATCAAACGTCACACCATAACAGGGTGACTATAAAGGTGGGTTTAGTGCTAAGAAGGTGTTATGTTGAGGCTCATGGATCAAGAGTGGGATTTCTCCATCCCGATGACGGATAGATATACTCCGGGCCCTCTCGGTGATATCACATTGAAATAGCTTGCAAGCAAGTGATGTGATCACTAGAATGTTATATCACGGGAACGAGAAAAGAGTGCATGTCGGTAACGAGATCAAACTAGGTATTTGGATGCCAATGATCAAATCTCGGACATGTAATATATCGCGAGACAAAGGGATTTAGTTACGAAGTTAAAGGTTCACATGATCACAAGAGTCATTGTTGAATATGTGGGAGTCAGTACGAATCTCCAGGTCCCGTTGCTGATTATTGATCGGAGAGGGGTCTCGATCATGTCTGCATTATTCGGAATCATAGGGTGACACACTTAAGGGATACCGACACCATTTTGATCAAATATGTTTCAGATAAATTTTTAAGAAAGCGCTGGAATTATTTCAATAGACACCAAAACTGTTTTGGGTGAAATTGCTGAAATTTGTTTTGCATGTAATATTGAAATGTTGCAGGGGGTTTTATGTGAATGTTTGTTAATTAAAGTAATTAACAAAATTCTGAATAAAATTAATAAAAGAGTTTTATTAAATGAGAGAGCATTAAATTTGGAGAAATTTAATGCATTTAAAGTGGAGACTTTAAAAGAGAATGTGAAGGGGCATTTTAATGTGGAGGGGGTTACCACCACATGAATGGGGGAGGTGAAGGGACACCCCCCCTCCTCCTATAAAAGGCCCCCATCTCACTCCTTCCTCACACCTCCTCGTGAAGGATCTCTCTCCCCCTCTAGTACTATTCCCCCATGGTCTCGGATTAGCGAGATACATGTTCCCGGTGGCTTTATCTTGAAAGGAGTTGCTGCTTCCGCTACTTTGCTGGAGCGAGGGACGGTGGTTGTCGGGATACCGGACATGTGTGCGATCACGGATGCACCGCTGCTTTGTGGTGCTGGACTTGGTGGTGCTGGATTTGCTAGAGCTGGATCTGATGGACGTGCTAGAGCCAGACCTGCTGGACTTCATCACGATCTTGAGATCAAGAAGTGTATGACTACATCATCAACGAGTTCCAACTCGTTAACAAAGCTTTGTTGTCTTCGAGGGTAAGTTCTCTATGGATGTATATCCACCCGTTGCTTGTATCTAGTAGATAGATCTTGGCGTATAGTTCCCACCGTAGGAATTTTTTTATTTTCTATGCCCATAACCCAACAGTGGTATCAGAGCCTGATCTATGCGTAGGTGCTTTGCACGGGTAGTACACATATGTTTATATGTGGGAGATGATGATCATGTTATTGCATCTTCTAAGTATTTTGGATATTGGTGGCATAGTGGGATGAAGCAGCCCGGACCAACCTTACATGTTATCGTACATGAGACCGGTTCCACGACTGACATGCAACTAGTTTTGCATAAGTGGCTGGCGGGTCTCTGTCTCTCCTACTATAGTCAATATCTGATTTACAACGAGTTGCTAATAACTTGGTTATCCTCATTGTGGTTCATGTTCGTAGGTAAGACCGGTTCTATCTCCGAAATCCCTAAGCCACGTAAAACTTGCAATTGATAAATTAGAGGCGTCTAGTTTAGATCGTTGCTGGGCTAGTGTCTTGATATGGTATTGTTGTAAGTAGATGTATGATAGATACTCTTACAACACACTCAACGTGTAAGTTCCATAGACCTTGGCCTTACACACAAAGGAATGATAGAGATCATACCATGATGCATATGATAGATATCAAATGCATGGACCATATCATCTCACTTTACACATTAGATGTTTGCATCTTATATTGCTAGTTTGGCATATTAGTAGCATTTTAAGATGATCCCTCATTTAGATATCAAGATAAAAATGTGTTCTTCCTTAAGTATTCACCGTTCTATGGATCGTGTTTCGAGACATCACATGATGATCGGGTGTACTCGACTCTACGCTTTCATACAACGGGTGTAAGACAGTTTTACACATGCGAGTACTAAGGTTCTTACTTGGCGAGCCTAGCATGTACAGACATGGCCTCGGAACACGGACCGAAAGGTTAAGCATGAGTCATATAGTTGATATGATGCCCATATAGATGCTCGCCTTTGAAGCTACACCAACTCACGTGATGATCAGACTTGGTGTAGTGGATTTGGTTAATGTAATCACCAAAAAGGAACGAGGGATGACGTTTTTGTGTGGGAGTTCATTTCTAATTTGGATTAGTTGAACTCAATTTGTCATAAACTAAATCGAAGTGAATTTACATAATTTGTTGTAGTCATTGGCGTCTGTTCACTACCTTATGCTTAAGTTTAATTGATATAATAGAACTATAGAATTCTGGATATTTAGTTTACGAACTGGTATCGTATTTTTTTGAATGTCAATTTAAAGTTTATAAGTCCTATTGCAAACTTTCAGCAAACTCTATTTACTCCATGAAGTTTAATATGTAGTATTAAATCAAGAGTAAGAATTCCAATGTTAGTATCTAAAGTATCATGTTTGCCTCCATGATTATTGATATTCAAAAGTTGTTTTAATATCAAGATTATATTGGAGCTGAAAATTGTTTCAGAAACCATCATGTGTGAAAGATATTGTGATATCTGAAACAATCTTTTTGGTTGCATTATGATAGAGTATAATTTATCAAAATACATGTTCTCATATTGTATGAGAATTTGTGAAGGATGGAGATGCTAAGCATCCGGATCTCCCAAAAAGGTTTTGGGAAATAACATTATACTCGCAATTCTTCCTTATAGGCTATAGTAGCTTGATCATGAAAGTTGTCATGATAAGGGTGAACAGAAGATGTAAGTAAAATGTTTACTACACTAAAAGATTACTAAAGAATGGATTTTTGAAAGAATACCAAACATTTGATAATGGTGATCCACTTCAAAGTGCAAGTCCAAAGGTATTAGTATTTGACTATATACGCTTTGTACTATGTGTCATGTGAATGACACCACTATTGATGTTGATAGATTCTTTTAAAAGAAAAGGAATTGCTAAAAGAGAATCTATAAAATATTTGGCAGGAAATAAAAGGTTGGAGATGTCCAACTTAGGTATATAGAAGATATACATGTTATGGTTGTATTCCTTGCTTGTTAAACAATGTGGTATTAGGTATTGGATACCGGTATTGGATACCGAATTGGTTGGTATGAAGTGTCATACAGGACACCACAATTCATGAACTGCAATGGCCTAAGTAACTGGCAAGATAATAAGTGATGATGTTCATCGAAAACAAATAAAGTGTTATTGTGTTTTTCGTTGTCGTCAAACTTAGCCTTCAAGATTTGTTTTAATAATTGTTATTTTGTTCAGGTATTATGAGAACAATGGTTGTTCAAATAATTACCGTATTCCATAAAGGATGGATGAACTTTTACAAGTCTAGTGGGAGAAATCACATCCATAAACACTATTGCTAAAATGTCACAAGACAAATGATTGAAAGATCACTTATGAAGTGACATCGCTGTTTAAATTATATTGGAAAGAAAACATGAAGAAACTCAATGTTGATGGATTTTTGGAGTCTTTGATTTTGATCAATTGACGCTTGTGAAACTTTCCTCGAGATAATTGAAACTCCGTCCATAGGCCAAAGAGGGACGGGTGACTAACTTATTGGATATTATACATATTGATGTATATAGTCCATTATATGTAGCCATATGCGATGGATCTTTTTGTTTCATATACTTTTCCCAGAAATTTAAGTGAATATATCTATATATTTACTTAATAAGGAAGAGGTATGAAACATTTGAAAATTGTTCAAAGACTTTCAAGATGAAGTGAAAAATCATTGTAACAAGAAAATAAAAGAATTTATGATTTGATCATAAAGGAAGATATTTGAGTTACTATTTAGCAAAACACTTAAGATTTGAGGAATTGTTCCATGATTTGTGTTTCGTGGTAAACCATAGGAGTATGGCATATTCGAGAGATGAAATCAAACCATGTTTGACATGGTAAGATCAAAGGTGTCATTTATAAAACTGCCATTATGTTTTAAGGATTGAAGCTTTAGAGACCATGGCTTTTTCACTGAAAAGAGCGCCATCGTGATCCGTTGAAATGACACCATATAAGTTATGGTTTGCGATAAAACCTGAATTGTCTTTTCTTAAATTTTGGTATGCTATGCATAAGTAAAATGTTTACAACCAAAGTCGGATAAGCACGTCTTTGTAGGTTATCCCAAAGAATTTGTTGGGAATTCCTCCATAACACCGAGGACAAAAGAGTTTGTCGCTTGGAACATCAAGTTTCTTGAGAAGGAATTTTTCGTGAAAAGTTAAGTGGGAGGAGTATAGAACTTTGATAAGGTTGTTAAACCTTAGCTATATGTGCTAAGTAGAGCAGCACCAGAAAGTGTCCCGGTGGCGGCCACATTGCTCATGGCTCCCGTGATTAAAAAGGGTGTGATCTTGGAGATTAGAGTTCCTATTGAACCATGTGGGTCGGTAAGAATCAAATAGTAAGATTTGAAACAGAAGTCGTTATTGTTTTGACAATGATGAACCGACTGCATGCAAAGAAGCGATGATGGGCCCTGACTCCATAAAATGACTACAAGTCATAGAATCCGTGATAGTATCCATACACGAGAAATCAAGTTTCTAAACTTAGAGGACCCTCCGTAAAGGCATGAAGCCTATCGGTTGTGTTTGGATCTATAAAGAAATAGACATGGATGTTTAACATCTATGAAGTAGTCCACATGTCAGAAAGAAGTTTACGGCAATGTTCAAGGAGTTGACTATGACAAGATTTGATCTTTCATAGCGATATTTAGTCTTGACGGATTGATGTAGCAACCACTACATATAATTTGGTAGATGGTAGTTGAATAAACAAAACAAGGTTCTTCTAATAGAATGGTTAGCTAGGACGTGTACATGACACGGTCCGAACGGTTTTGTTAATTCAAAGCGTGCTAAAAGGGCATGCAAACTTTAGAAGTTGAAGTAAGCATAGCGGAGTTGGAATCTTCACCATGATGAAACTGTTAAAAGAGTTTAAATTCATCGGAGATGGTGAAGATGCTTGCATTTGCAAGAAATTAAGTGGGAGCGCTGAGACCTATTTCTAATACATTATGTAGAGAACATATTGTTGATTGGAAATGATGTATCTTATATTGACACAAGTTAAGAATTTCATTAAATAAGATTTCGATGAAAGACTTGGGCATACCCGGAATATTTGGCATCAATATCTATATAGATAGATTGAGGTGCTAATATGGTTATGCCATATCACATGAAGATTTTGATCGATTATACCGTGATATGTATATATCCAGATATGTCCTATGCTCTAAATGTTATGAGCACATAGCAGAATGATTCATAAGATGATCATTGGACAATAGTAAAGATATTCTTATGAGATTTGGAAGAACTAAGAATATATCATGTATAAGTGACAAATAGTTAAAGATAGTTCATTGTAAAGTGTTACATTGATACTAGTTTTGTCACAAGATACAAATTAAATTTATCTCAATTTAGACTATGGGTGGCACAATGTAATGGAAAGGATGTTCCATGATGGATTTGGATGAGTTCCAAAGTTGAGACATTGTGACGGATACTACAACAAAAGGATAAATATATAACTGCTATAGTAGCAGCAAAGGAGGGCATTTGTGTTAAGTAGTTTGTTATCAAACTAGGTGTGGTAGTGGCCTAATACTATGAAGATATATTGTGTGACAATAATATCAACATATTTTAACCCGAACGAACTAAAGGTCTCACCAAAGGACCAAATTTATACAATGCCATCTCATTTGAGAATGAGTGATGTGTAGAGACGCAAAGACATGCAAATACACACGGACCTGAAACCGTCAGATCTGTAGATTATGTTAACCACTAGCAATCGCGTATATGCAACACCAGAAAGCCATAGGTGTTCAATATGCAAAGTTTTTCAAACTAGATTATTGACTCTAGTGCAAGTGGGAGACTGAAGGGAATATGCCCGAGAGGCAATAATAAAGTGGTTATTATCTTATTCCATGTTTATGATAAATGTTTATTTTGCATGCTATAATTGTATTGATCGGAAACGTCAATACATGTGTGTTTAATAAACAAAAGGGTTCCTAGTTATGCCTCTCATATAGACTAGCTTGTTGATTAACAAGATGATCAAGGTTTACTGATCATGGACATTGGATGTTGTTAATAACAAGGTCCAACATTTGTGAAATGATGTGATGAACATTCATCTGAAGTATAGCATTACGATCAAGTCATTATGTTTATATTGCTATAACATCATACGAAGTAATCTTAGTCCTTAGACCATGAGATCATGTTAATTGCTAACACCAGAAGAGTATCTTGATAACATCAAACGTCACACCGTAACAGGGTGAATATAAAGGTGGGTTCAGTGCTACGAAGGTGTTATGTTGAGGCTCATGGATCAAGAGTGGGATTTGTCCATCCCGATGACGGATAGATATACTCCGGGCCCTCTCGGTGATATCACATTAAAATAGCTTGCAAGCAAGTGATGTGATCACTAGAATGTTATATCACGGGAACGAGAAAAGAGTGCATGTCGGTAACGAGATCAAACTAGGTATTTGGATGCCAATGATCAAATCTCGGACATGTAATATATCGCGAGACAAAGGGATTTAGTTACGAAGTTAAATGTTCACACGATCACAAGAGTCATCGTTGAATATGTGGGAGTCAGTACGAATCTCCAGGTCCCGCTGCTGATTATTGATCGGAGAGGGGTCTCGATCATGTCTGCATTATTCGCGAACCGTAGGGTGACACACTTAAGGGATACCGACACCATTTTGATCAAATATGTTTTAGATAAATTTTTAAGAAAGCGCTGGAATTATTTCAATAGACACCAAAACTGTTTCGGGTGAAATTGCTGAAATTTGTTCTGCATGTAATATTGAAATGTTGCAGGGGTTTTATGTGAATGTTTGTTAATTAAAGTAATCAAAATTCTGAATAAAATTAATAAAAGAGTTTTATTAAATGAGAGAGCATTAAATTTGGATAAATTTAATCCATTTAAAGTGGAGACTTTAAAAGAGAATGTGAAGGGGCATTTTAATGTGGAGGGGGTTACCACCACATGAATGGGGGAGGTGAAGGGACACCTGATGACCCACAAGTATAGAGGGTGTATCGCAGTATTTTCGAGGGAAGTGAAACCTAATTTATTGTTTCGACACAAGGGAGCTAAAGAATATTTATCAGCCTTAACAACTGAGTTGTCAATTCAGCTGCACCTAGAAACAATCTTGCTCATAGAAGTTTATCAGTAGCAACAGTTTTGTAGTAGGAAAAGCAAAGTAACAGCAGTAGTAAAGCAAAGACAGTAGTAACAAAAGCAGCAAACAGTGCGATTCGAGTGCGGTAGGCATAGGGATGGATGGACGGGCGTTGCATGGACAAGACAATTCACATAGCAATCAGAACATAGGGCAATTGTAGATAAATAAGATAAAGCACCCAAGTACAAGACAATCCTAGGCATGTGTCCCATATATAGTCATACGTGCTCGCAATGAGAACTTGCACAACATCTTTTGTCCTGCCAGCCCGTTGCAGCGGGGCCTCTAGGGAACTACTGGCAATTAAGGTGCTCCTTTTAATAGAGCACCGGAGCAAAGCATTAACACTCCGTGAACACATGTGATCCTCACATCAAAGCCATTCCCTTCCGGTTATCCCGATTTCTGTCACTTCGGGGCCATAGGTTCCGGACAACAACGTGTGTACACAACTTGTAGATAAGACCAGAAACAATTCTATCATAATGAATCAATAATAAGTTCAGATCTGAAATCATGGCACTCGGGCCCTAGTGACAAGCATTAAGCACAACAAGTCGCAACAAAGTCATAAAGCACTAATAAAAGATACTAGGCACCATGCCCTAACAATCTGATGCCATTACATGAATAATCTCATCCAATCCCTACCATCCCCATAGCCTACAGCGGGGGATTACTCACTCATAGATCAGGGAAACATGGATGATCGATGAAGATGATGGTGGAGATCGATGGAGATGGCTCCAGGGGCACTTCCCCGTCCCGGCAGGGTCCCGGAACAGAGACTTTCTGTCCCCCAAATCTCCCCTTCGGTGGCGGTGGCACAACGGAAGTTTTTGTAAAAAAACGTCGAACCCCCCGAAGTTTTTAGGTCAGAAGGCTTCTTATAGTCAAAGAGGGAGACCGAGGGGGGCCCACGCCTAGGGGGGGAGTGTGGCCATCCCTTGGCCCTCCTCCGTCTCGTATTCTGGCTCCTGGAGTCTTCTGGAAAAATAGACACTTTGGCTTTTGTCCTGTCCAATTCCGAGAATATTCATTTTCTGACTTTCCTGGAACTAAAAACAGCAGAAAACAGGCAGCTGGCACTGTGGCTCTTGTTAATAGGTTAGTCCAAGAAATCATATGAAAAGTACTCCAAAGTGTGGACAAAACACAAGAAAGTGGATAAAACAAAGCATGGAGCATCAAAAAATATAGATGCATTTGCAATGTATCAACATCCCCAAGCTTAACTCCTGCTCGTCCTCGAGTAGGTAAGTGTTAAAAAGAAAGAATAATTTTTGAGGTGACATGCACCATCAAAGACTTGAACAAAATATTTGTAAAACATTCAAAGCTCGGAACATAGTACTTCAATCATAACATGAAAGACAAAGTTCAAGCAATAAGACAAAGAGACTATGATGCAACATAAAAAGGCACAAACAAAAGATTCATGAATAAAAATGCTTTGCAAGACGTTTGTTTGTTTCACATAAAGAAAACATAGCATAGAGGTAATCAGCTTGTCCCACATAGAGTAGCAAATATAAATGCATAGGACACCTTCAAAGTTCACAAGAGTGACTAGATACAAATAGTTTAAAACAAGCAATATCAAGGTATGCATCAACCAACTAGTCTTGGGACAATGCACATAGAACTAAGAATGGCCACTATGCTCTCAAGAAAGTGCTCATAGAATGTATGGAGACTCAACAAGGAAATGAAAAAGGTTTTGAAAAGTTTGAAAGGCTTCCAAATGCTGAAAGTATGGTACTCGTTAGCTTTGAGCTCTCATTGCCCCTATCATAAGCATCTTTAATGTGGTTAAGGTTAAAGTGACACAACTAAGAGGATATGCTTGACAAGTTATAAATCAAAGTCTCAGGCCCCTTACTTACGAAGACCGATCCTCATGCTACTCAACTTCAGTGACAAGTAAGCTCTTGTCATTGTAAGTATATACGTATCATAGAGAACCGCCAACGGGGTACCCCTTGCACATGACACGGGAGCTATCCCATAATCAAAATACAAGGAAAGCAGACAATGAGAATCTCGGTGATCTTTTTATTTACTATGTGCATAGATTTTTATTGAGGATGCTTCATAGAATTCTCATTATGGTTATGCTGCAAGTTTCCACCATGATTAGGCATGGCTTAGGCTAGCGGCCCAGGCGTTTCTCTAACATACATACGAACTCCATGATCTTACAAGTTCCACTTTTATTTCACACCGCCGGGATCCATAAGCAAAAGAACATGATATCAACTAGGTACAAAGTACCTATGAAGTTTTGAAAGCGGTCCCCATGATACATGGTTCTACTAACTTCAACTCATAAAGCGCAAGCATATACGCAACAAAGAAGGACGCAATGGTTCAGGTTTATTAAGTGCAAGAAAATAAAGTGTGCCATCAAGTTCGTGAGAGCTTTACTAACTAATTTTCTCATAACAAGCAAACATTTTATTCGGAAGAAAAACAAGGCATATTGAATATGCACGGAAGTAGCAAATGATGCTACTAGGTAGGTATGGTGGACACTTTGGAAATATTTGGTTTTGGGGAGTTGGAAACATGAGTAAAACATACTCAGTGAAAGTGAAGGCTAGCAATAGTAAGGGAGCAACAAACGAGAGAGCAATAATGGCCATAATCATGCAGAGCGACAAAACACCATTGATCAAAGCATAAAGTGATACTACAAGTTGAAAACTAAAGGATCATAAAGTCTTATGGCGACTTGGGATAGTGATAACATGGTGTGAGCATGTGCCAAGTCAACCCAAATAAAGCATCAAAGGAGAAAACCGCTATACTATGCTTTAATATGCTAACACAACACATGATTCATCCAAGGCAATTAAGCAATGTCAATTGTTTATAACAAGTCATGCTACAACAAAGAATACTAAGCATAGAGCCAAAACAATATTAGGCATGGCATGACAAAGCATAGGCCACAGTCAAAAACAAACTCTCTTTACCACTTAAGCATGAAAGAGGGGGTCCAACCAACTTATTCAGAAAACTAAGAAAACCAAGCAAACTAAAAAACAAAACAAATACGAAAAAGAAGACGCTCCAAGAACAACGCAACTGTGCATGAAACAATAAAAATGAAGCGTTCGGAAGAAACCTGGAAATTTTATTGACGAAGAAGGGGATGCCTTGGGCATCCCCAAGCTTTGACGCTTGTACTTCTTGGATATTTCTTGGGGTGACACGCGTGGCATCCCCAATCTTGAGCTTTAGTCCATCCTTCATCTCATTACTCATTCCTTCCATACACTTGAAATTTTTCCTTCATACAAAACTTCACACAATCTCATTAGCAACATTAGTGCACTTAAGATAAATAAATCTCAAGGTTCAGTTCTAACACCAAATAAACTTCCATTATAATACTAGCTACTGTAGCACTTCCCTCAAAAATCTCAATTCCCCAAAGGAACTCAAGAAGGAACTAACAAGAAGCAAATACAGAAAATGGCAGAAATCTGTCAAAACAGACCAGCAGGGAAAAACGAATTTTTTCGAAGATCTTATGTTGCTCAAATCAAAAAGTGTAGAACTAACGAAAGTTATATACCAACCTGGGGAAGAAGCAAAAAAAATTACAGCTCAATCCGACGTACAGATCTCTCTCAAGAATTTTTACGGTGAAACACAGAAATCTGTTTCGGGACAACAACTTTCCCAATCATTACTTCTCTCTCATTAGAGGTTACTCTTGGCACAAAAAGCAAATAAAAAGGATAAGGAGCGGTTATTACAGAGGTAGTAACTTCCAAGACTCATCTAAAACTTTTGGGTTATCTCCCAATAAGTACTTTTCTTTAACGTGTTTAAGTTAGGCATAAGCAAATACTAAAATGGATAGAATAGAAGTAAGCGGAGATAATCATGGTGAAAACATTGTTTTGTTCAGTGAAATCTTTTTGTTAACAAGGTTGATCAGGTCTTGTTACCAAAAAAATTCCATATGAGACAAAACTTTGTATCCCACTAATGATTATGTTACCTCAGCCTTGATAGCAATGGTCCCAATTATAATAGTTTCAAATTTTTCTCTTCGTATGGGATAATATATTTCTCCAACTTGAATGCCCTCAACATGTTCAATTGAATTTAAACCATAAGTCCTTTAAATCTTCTTGAGGAAATAGACAATGTGTTCCTTGTCATTAACATTGAAGGTCACCTTCCCTTGATTATAATTAATAACAGCTCCTTCAGTATTTAAGAAAAGGTCTCCCAAAATAATAGACATATTATCATCTTCAGGCATAAAAGTTTGAGAGGATGCTCTCATAAGAAATATGAGTTGAAGTAAAAGAGAGCATCAAGGAGCAAATCCAAAACACATTTAAGTCTAACCCACTTCTTATGCATAGGAATCGTCTATGCAAATAAATCTGCAAAGAACAAAGGGACAAGCATAGGAAAATAAAACAAGAGGAACTTCAAAACTTTCAGCACATAGAGAGGCGTTTCAATACCATGAAAACTTCCACAACCATATTTTCCTCTCTCATAATAATTTTCAGTAGTCTCATGCAGAAACTCACCAATATAACTATCACATAAAGTATGCTCTTCATGATCTACAAGCACTAGGCTTTATTATAAACAGTTTCAAGAGAAACCTCAGGAACATAACATTCATTCTCCTTTAGTAAGCAAGGGGGACAATCAAATAATGTAAGGGATAAAGAGTTACTCTCATTAGAAGGTAGGCATGGGTAACTAATCCATTCTTCCTCCTTTTGTTCATCACTCTCCTCCTCTTTTTCATCTAATGGGATTTCAGGTTCATCAATTTCTTCTTCCATAGGATCATGCAAGGCATTAGTCTCTTCCATTTGTGGAAAGCATCTATTAAAATATTCAAGAATATAGAAATTTTCATCCTTGTAATTATCAAAGCAAAATTTAAGTATACCATACACCTCATATTTGTAAGGTGAATCATCAATATTTTCAAGCAAACTAGCAAGTTCAAAAGCACCCTTCCAAGCAATAAATTCTTCAATTTGTTCCGCATCATAAAAGTCATAAATTCCTTTAGCATAGGAAGATATGGTATCATTATCACTATACTCACATTGAAAAGGGAGGTGTTTATACCTCTTTCTGCAACAAGACTCATCATAACAATAAGTAACGTTTCTAGCAATGGTATACAATCTATCAATCAGTTCCCATAAGTGTTTCCCTTTTTGTGACAAGCGGTGTTCCTTATAATAATATTTTTGATCTTCCGTGAACCCACCTTGCCAATAAGCTTCAGTTTCAAAGAAACCAACCATTGACAACAAGCATGATAAAGAAAATAACAGACCAACGAAAAATAACAACTAGAGTAGGAACTATTTGTTTTTGTATTTTTGATAAAGAAACAAGCAAACAAGGAGAAAGATAAACTTAGCTTGAACAATAGAGAATCCAAGTGAACTTGATAAATAAAGCTATGCTCCCCGGCAACGGCGCCAGAAAATAATCTTGATGACCCACAAGTATATGGGGTGTATCACAATATTTTTGAGGGAAGTGAAACCCAATTTATTGATTCGACACAAGGGGAGCCAAACAATATTTATCAGCCTTAACAACGGAGTTGTCAATTCAGCTGAACCTAGAAACAATATTGCTCACAGCAGTTTATGAGTAGCAACAGTTTTGTAGTAGGAAAAGCAAAGTAACAGCAGTAGTAAAGCAAAGATAGTAGTAACAAAAGTAGTAAACAGTGGGACTCGAGTGCGGTAGGCATAGGGATGGATGGACGGGTGTTGCATGGACAAGACAATTCACATAGCAATCAGAACATAGGGCAATTGTAGATAAATAAGATAAAGCACCCAAGTACTAGACAATCCTAGGCATGTGTCCCATATATAGTCATACGTGCTCGCAATGAGAACTTGCACAACATCTTTTGTCCTGCCAGCCCGTTTGCAGCGAGGCCTCTAGGGAACTACTGGCAATTAAGGTGCTCCTTTTAATAGAGCACCGGAGCAAAGCATTAACACTCCGTGAACACATGTGATCCTCACATCAAAGCCATTCCCTTCCGGTTATCTCGATTTCTGTCACTTCGGAGCCATAGGTTCCGGACAACAACGTGTGTACACAACTTGTAGATAAGACCAGAAACGATACTATCATAATGAATCAATAATAAGTTCAGATCTGAAATCATGGCACTCGAGCCCTAGTGACAAGCATTAAGCACAACAAGTCGCAACAAAGTCATAAAGCACTAGTAAAAGATACTAGGCACCATGCCCTAACAATCTGATGCCATTACATGAATGATCTCATCCAATCCCTACCATCCCGATAGCCTACAGCGGGGGATTACTCACTCATAGATGGGGGAAACATGGATGGTCGATGAAGATGATGGTGGAGATCGATGGAGATGGCTCCGGGGGCACTTCCTCGTCCGGCAGGGTGCTGGAACAGAGACTTTTTGTCCCCGGAATCTCCCCTTCGGTGGCGGCGGCGCAACGGAAGTTTTTGTAAAAAAACGTCGAACCCCCCGAAGTTTTTAGGTCAGAAGGCTTCTTATAGGCGAAGAGGGAGACCGAGGGGGTTCCTAGGGCCACCACACCATGCCCTGGCGCGGCCAGGCCTAGCCCGCGCCTGGGGGGGTGTGGCCAGCCATTGGCCCTCCTCCGTCTCGTATTCTAGCTCCTGGAGTCTTCTGGAAAAATAGGAACTTTGGCTTTTGTCCCGTCCTATTCCAAGAATATTCATTTTCTGACTTTCCTGGAACCAAAAACAGCAGAAAACAGGCAGCTGGCACTGTGGCTCTTGTTAATAGTTAGTCCAAGAAATCATATGAAAAGTACTCCAAAGTGTGGACAAAACACAAGAAAGTGGATTAAACCAAGCATGGAGCATCAAAAATTATAGATACATTTGCAATGTATTAACACCCTCCCCTCCTCCTATAAAAGGCTCCCCTCTCACTCCTTCTTCCTCACACCTCCTCGTGAAGGATCTCTCTCCCCTTGTAGTATTATTCCCCCATGGTCTCGGATTAGCGAGATACATGTTCCCGGTGGCTTTATCTGGAAAGGAGTTGCTGCTTCCGCTGCTTTGCTGGAGTGAGGGACGGAGGTTGTCGGGTACCGGACGTGTGTGCGATCACGGATGCACCACTGCTTTGCGGTGCTGGACTTGGTGGTGCTGGACTTGCTGGATCTGGATCTGATGGACGTGCTGGAGCCGGACCTGCTGGACTTCATCACAATCTTGAGATCGGCTAGTGTACGACTACATCATCCACGAGTTCCAACTCGTTAACAAACCTATGTTGTCTTCGAGGGTAAGTTCTCTATGGATGTATATCCACCCGTTGCTTGTATCTAGTAGATAGATCTTGGCGTATAGTTCGCACCATAGGAAATTTTTGTTTTCTATGCCCATAACCCAACATCCTCCACCATGATGCCCTCCTTGACCTCCTTGTGAGCCGTTGTGGTGGCTGCTTGGTGGGGAAGGTGGAGCAGCTGGATTATTTCCGGCTGATCACCAGCCTCCGTCCGGAGCGTCATTATTCCGGTTCCGAGGAGGGTCTTCATTGTGACGAGCCCCCTGCTGGCTTGACTCGGCACGGTGTCCGTCGTTCCTTCGCCCGTCATCCGGACGGCTTGCATGTCTATGAGGTGGCATTCTTTGTCGGTCCTCCTCCCAATGTTTCTCTTTATCTTCTTCCCTGCTATCCTTCGACTCTCGCCGGGGAGGATTCCTCAGATTCAATGCAGCAATTGCCTCTTGCTCTGCAACTGGGTTAACGTTACGCTAGTCACGCGCAGCTTTGTGGTGCTGTCCTGAAGATCATGTTCTTGAGTAATTGTCTTCCCGACGGTCGGAACGATGGTGTTGTTCCCGAACACATTGGGTCTTACGTCAGCCCGTGCCGGATCCGTGCGACATTGGTCAGAATCGGAGACCAGTTTTTGACTTCCGGACAGGGCGACCTTTTGCTACTCCAGTCCCTTATTGAGTAGTTTGATTCCCAACCGGATCTTCTCCGGGCCTGGATTAGCCGATAGGATTTATCGAGCCGCAATGGTGTTCTGTACTAGCGTTGGATACACCCAATCCCCGTTGCTGTCGCGTCGAGGCATCCCACGTTCTCCTCCAAAAAGGACTTTGTGAATCTGCGGGAATTAGTTGTCATGAGTGTGACGTTTCCTGGTCTTCTGATGTTGCCTGGAGTTGTTCTTCTCCGCAGTTTCCATGCGTTACTTTTCCTCCTCAATGTTTTTGGCTTCATCGAGGAGTACTTGGCGATGCGCTTCTAGGGCTTGGGCCCTTTCGTCCAGCTCTTCAGCAGTAAACTCTACAGCTGTAGGAATAGGTGTGGTTAATGCAGCATCGATGAGTTTACACACACCTTCAGTGATCATGTGTCCATCCACCGACTCTTCTTTGGGCTCGTCTGGGATAAGCACTCCATCCGAGTCTTCCTCATACTCCTCGGTGATCACCTCCTCTGCTGGAGGGTCTTTCGTCAGGGTCTTGTTCTTCTTGTTCTTCTTCTTTGCCTTCTTGGCAGCTCCGGTAGCAAAGATGGCTTTGGGTCTGTTTCCTAGAGTCAAGCTCTGATCGGTACTTTCGAACATCTGGACCTCGGGATTGTCTCCAATTTCCATGTCATGCTGCGCTTTTGGAGAGTTTTCCCCGGATCCTTCATCCATGGCTTCTTCTTCCTCTGCAGCTTTGGAGTTATACTCCTCTTCATATTTCGCGGAGAACTTTCAGAAATCTGCTGACGTCATCGAATCATCCGAGGATGCGGGTACGTCGGCGTTTGTTCTGATCGCCTCCAGCACAGAGTCGGTGTTGTCTTCGTCATCGGCAGACCGGATCCGGATCCCACATATCCGACAAAGTGCGACGCATGCCTCCTGAGATAGTTGTGGCTCTCGCGATCGGCTTCCTCAAAACGATTGATGGTCTCGAGAATATCATCTATGCTTGCATCTTGCATCATCATGCATCTTAGCGTGTACCTCAAGAAAGGCCTGTCTGTCCTGGCATCATCAGAGCCAGAACCCGTGTTGTTGCTATGCGCCTCCTGGATTTCGACTCCAGTAGGTGGGTTGATCTGGGATTCGGTCTCTCCAGGGAGATCCACTCCAGATTCAACTTGGACCGCCAGGTCTGCTTTAGGCTCGGATTTCTACACTATCTCCGCGATTGGTGCGGGCTGGGTGGGATTAGGATTTTCTGAGATCCGGAACTCTGCCGCCTCCGCGGACAAAGGGGACCCAGAAACTTCTTTTGCCTCTATCATCACCGCTCGGGTGGGTGGGACAGGTTTAGCAAAACCGATGTAAACATCGATCTCGCCAAAAGACATAATGGTGTAGGTAGTCACAGCCTCCCTAGCCGGAATCCAGGTCTCGTCAAGAACGATGAGAGGGATGTCGCTGGCGTAGAGGATGCGAGCGACAGCGATAGTCTCGCCGATTCCGATTCTTGCAGATTCTGCTCGGAATGCAGATCCGAAGCTCACTTGCCCCATGGTGGGCGCCAACTCTCCTCAGATTGATGACAAGTATGCCATGAGGGGGTCCTCGAGGCGTGCGGAAGAGAGGGGTGTGAGACGTACAGTGTTCCGGGAGGGTGAGCACACAAGTTTACCTAGGTTCGAATCCGTCAGCTTTGGACGGTTCCTACTACTGCTAGCAATCCAGTAATACGGCAGCGCCAGAATATGGGTTACAAGGGTTCACCTGTGCAAGTTGAGATTTTAGACTATTGGGTTATGCCCTAAAGGTTCTCCCTAGGGTGGCTTATATAGATATCTGGCCTAGGGTTTACAGGAGAGATCTATCCGGTACGACTAAGAGTCGGTTACAGAGTACATCTGGAACTACAAGTAACACTATGGGCCTATGTCGGTAAGTCTTCTGGGCCTTCCTGTAGCCAGACAGGACTCCGTCTCTCCTCCCTAACTGGGCCACCCGTGAAGAAAATCTCTAACCCGAAGTGGGCCACCCTGGTTAGTGAGGAACGGTGAGAATACCCGGAAATTATATCTCCAACACCAGTACCAGCAGCACCAGCACCAGCAACACCAGCGATACCAGCAGCTCCAGTACCAGCATCAGCACCAGCAGCATCAGCACCAACAACATCAGCTCCAGCAAGATCAGCTCCAGCACCAACCTCGACACCAAATCCTACAGCAGCAATAGCCTCCACCAACCCTCCAAAGAGGAAAGCTCCATCAGCTGCCTCCGGATCTACGGTGTCCATTGTAGACATCTTTCAGCCAGCTTCTTGGGCACCATCTAGATCAATAGCCTCTGATCTCCCTCCGTGCCCTACGTCATCCGGCAAGCTCAAGAAAGCTGCCGGGCCGGCCAGGGGCACCACTTTCAGGTCTCTCGCTCCCGGATCAGAAGGCAGTAGGCAACTGGTCCTGCATACCAGTCCTGCCGCTACCCAATTTGCGAGGCGAGAGGCCCATATCAAAGGCTTGGTGGCGAGTCATTCTCCCAGTGGTGAAAGTTATAGCCCACTACTCCTAGAGTACGTGAAGAACTGGAATAATGCTGAATTCATAGATCCAAGGGATGATCTGCCAAAGAAGTTCGGCCCAACGGAGTTCAGCGCCCAGATGAACTGTGCCACCAAAGGCCATTTCTTTGGCTGGCCGGATGATGGAGGTAACCCTTTTCTTTTGTTGTGGTACTTTATATGCATGAACACTTATAGATATATTCCCTAGTCCCTGAGCCTCCGAGGGAGTAACTTGTTACTCAGTCGGATGCTCCTAGAGAATTCAGTTTACGTCCTTAGCAATTTCAAATAGTAGACTTCGAATATCCACACACTTAGAGGCAGGTTAAGTTCCACTTGGCCTGGATCTTGTAGACTTCGAATATCCATACACCTAGAGCCGGGTTAAGTTCCTCTTGGCCCGGATCTTGTAGAATTCGAATATCTACACACCCAGAGCCGGGTTAAGTTCCACTTGGCCCGGATCTTGTAGACTTCGAATATCCACACACCCAGAGCCGGGTTAAGTTCCGCTTGGTCCGGATCTTGTAGACTTCGAATATCCACACACCTAGAGCCGAGTTAAGTTCCACTTGGCCCGGATCTTGTAGACTTCCAATATCCACACACCTACAGCCGGGTTAAGTTCCGCTTGGCCTGGATCTTGTAGACTTCGAATTATTTTCACTTTGCCTGTGAACTAACATTGTCTTGCTTTTTTAAGATCACCACTAACTGCCGAACTGCTAAGTTCCAGCAACTGCTGGACTCCTATAAAGATGTTCGCACACGTTATGGCAAGCTCTTGGAGGATCACCAGAAGAAGAGTAACTTTCCATACTCAAGACTTTTCATTTTTTACTTGCGTTCATTCTAGTTATTCATGATCCGTACTAACTTTTTATTCGAACTATGCAACTGAGGCTGAGAATATTATTATGCAAAAAAATCTGGCTCAAATCCAAGGTATTTTGTCTTGTTCACACGATCATTGTGTGCTCTTTTTTTGACTCGGTAGATACTTATACCTCGGCTCCGCTGGATTAACCCACTGTTGCAGTTGCCCTTGAAGACAGCGTACCTATTCCTAATACGATGACACATTTTCTCGTACAAGCAGGAAAGCATCAAGCTGAACTAAAGAAGAGGACGACGAGATAGCTCGGCTGCGCCTCCAGGACTCGAAAGAATTTACTCTTCTGAATGCCGAAATCCAGAGGCTTAAGGGCCTCCATAAATCCGAACTGGATAAGGCTGACCAGGAGTTTGCCGAGGAAAAAGTGCGCCTGATGATGCAAATTTCCAAGGATAAGGATTTATTATAGGAAGCCAACAAAAAACTTACGTCGGTGACCTCGAAATACGAGAAACTCCAGGACAACAAGACCAGTGTCCATGCTGAGATCCAGCGTCTCCTCTTCCAGATTGCCCGTGAGTTCCTTTTCCTTGCTCAATTTTCATTTCTCCAGACTTAGTGCTTTTGCTCATTGTTTCCTCTGTTCTGTTCTCAGGCAAGTTTCCAGAAGGTGACACTCTTGCTGCTGCTGTAGCTCGGTCTCGCGAGCAACGTGGTATTCCCATAGGTCCTGCTGCCGGGGCGATCCCTTACGATACAGAGGATCTGCTGGCGAGCCTCGCCACTCACATGGAGCTAGTGAAGAATTACGGCGCTGATATTATGCCGGCAGCGATGCAGATGCTCAACTCCCTCTGGCCCACTGAGCCCACTCCCAAAGGAAATGCATCTCTCATAGCCAAATTGATGGAGTGCGATACTCAGGTGCACTTGTGGCAAGAATCTGCTGCACGAGTCGGGGCTGATATCGCGCTGCAGTTCATCCTGTCATGGTATCAAGGAATACACTTGGGGCTACTCACCCGCATGCGCACCGGATCTAAATGGTCCGAAGATCTGGAGTGCGTTCCTCGTCGCAAAGCCTTTGCCAACAAGCTTATCTAGTACTCCTTCTGCCATGCTTGGAACGAGGGGCCGAGCTACCTTGATGTATTTGTTGATGATGTTGCTTCTGAGGGTGAGGAAGACAAGGGGAGCGAGGGCGAGGCCTCCGAACATGGCGATGAAGCTGAAGATCCGTAGGATGGAGAGGCCAACCCGAAAGATGAGGCCGAGGCTAGCACCCTGCCCACGAACTCTGAAGTGCTTCCACCATCGGCTGATGATTCGGCTTCTGCCCCTGCTCCTTGAAAACACTTAACCGTATTTGTCAGATCCCCGGAATGCCGGCTGAAGATGTATTTAAGTACCTTGGTTTGGTTTTGCTACAATTTGTGTTGTTTTCCACTAAGTTTTTAATGTCAGATTATCATGGGCAAAGTCCCCGAGTTTCCTTTTCTTGTTCCCCCAATTTTTGACTCGGCTCGTGTCTACCTTGATTCGGTTTTTTTTACTTACGAGTCCGAGGTTCAAAAAGTTGACTTAACAATACTTGAATCTTTGAGATTAGCTCAAAATAATCTGGCGATAGACGAATAAAGTAAACAAAGTGTTAGTCCAAATAACAAATGTCAGCTCTCTTAAGTTCTTTCCCTTAGTCGTTTTTCATGTGCTTTGCAATTCCAAACATGTTCTCTTGCTTGCCATGAAGGCAATTCTTGTTGGACAACACCAAAGTCGAAGAGTTGGGCTTTTGGTGCTCACACATTACTAACCCGGCTAAGATATAAGAGACTTAACCCAGCTGACATTTAAAAATACGAAAGCAAGAACAACAATTATTATGGCAGTCCCCGAGTTTCTACTTGGGGTGCCGAAGGTTCATTGATAAGCTCGTTGCCGACATACATACCGACATACAAGTGGCTGGGATGCATTCACCTCTTTCCTAGGTGTAAAAGGGACGAAGTAGTGCTACATTCCATGGTCGCTTAGATTCCTCTCCGGACCTGTCCGCCTTCTTCTTCTCATGTGGCTGTGCATCGATAAGATAGTAGGAATCATTGTGCAAAGCTTTGCTTACAATGAAAGGTCCTTCCCATGGAGGGGATAACTTATGCATGCTAGCAGTGCGCTGCACCAACCGGAGTACTAAATCACCTTCCCGGAAAACTAAGGGGTTTACTTTCCGGCTATGGTAGCATTGGAGATTTTGCTGATATATGCCGAATCTAGACAAGGCCAGTTCTCTCGCTTCTTCCAGCAGATCAACATCATTTTACTGGGCTTCACACAATTTGGCTTCTGTGTATTGCCTAACCCTTGGTGAATCATGCTCTATTCCAGCTGGTAATATAGCTTCTGCCCCATATACCAAAAAAATGGCGTATAGCCTTTTGATCGGTTCGGAGTTGTTCTTAAACTCCACAGTACCACTGGTAGCTCTTCTATCTAGCACCCCGCTGATCTTTGTAGCGGCTCCACGAGTCAGGGTTTTATCCCGGACAACACCAGTCTGTTGGATCTTTCCACTGGCCCGTTCGATGCGGGGTGGGCCACTGAGGCTACATCTAACCGGATCTTCTTTTCTCGGCAGAACCTTGCAAATGCTCCTTCAGCAAAATTGGTGCCATTATCAATTATGATACTGTGGGGGTAGCCATATATCAGCATTATATCCTTGAGGAACCTCACCGCTGTTTCCCCATCACATTAACTGATTGTCTTCACTTTGATCCATTTAGTAAATTTTCCACCATAACTAGGATATGGGTCAGTCCTCCTTTAGCCGGCTTAAATGGCCCTACCATGTCTAGGCACCATACAACAAATGGCCAAGTAATGGGGATAGTTTTGAGTTCCGACATTGGCATGTGGGTTTTTGTGGTGTATCTCTAATAGCCATTGCATTTTATCACCAAATCTTCTGCTTGCTCCAAAGAACTTGGCCAATAAAATCCATGCCGGAAAGCCTTTACCACTAATGCCCTTGAAGATGCATGGTGGCCACATTATCCTTGGTGGATATCCCGGAGTATGTCAAGTACTTCCTCCGGGTCAACACATCGTTGTAGTACTGTGGTTACACTTCTCTTGTATAGTTTGGCATTGATAATGGTATAGGCCTTTGCTCTTCTCTGGATCTGCCTTGAAAGTACCTCATCACCCGGCAAGATTCCCTCTTTCAGGAAGTCAAATATTGGCTGGCCCAAGCGGGTATGGCTCGGATGGAGAAAGGTTCCTCGTCAATTTCCATTGCATACACCGACATAACTCCCGCCGGGTTTGGCTGACCAGTCCCCGGATTTGCTGAGGCAGTCCCTGGGTTTGCCGAAGCAGTCCCCGGGTTTGCTGAGGTGCCTCCCCAATCTATCTCCATTGGCGTAGCTTCTAACCCAGAGAACGCCGGGATATAAATTGACTCGGATTAAGGCGATGGGGTAATAGATTGTTTTCTTACGTGTTCCAAGGCAACATTTGGCCGGATTGGTTGCCGAGATGATCCCAACTTAGAAAGTATGTCGACTGCCTCATTTTCAATCTGAGGTACGTGGTAGAATTCACATCCGTCGAAGAATCCGCTTATCTTTTGCACATGAAATCTATAAAGGGCCATGTTGGCATCCAAGGTATCCCAGTTGCCAGATACTTGCTGCACCACCAAATCCAAGTCTCCAAAGCACTATATCCGACGTATCCCCACTTTTTTGCCACTTTGAGACCATACACCAGTACCTCATATTCCGCGACTTTATTCGAGGTGCTGAAGTGGATTTGGAGGACATATTTCAGTTGATATTTCTTGGGCGAGGTAAGCACTACTGCGGCGCCCAACCCTTCTTTCAGTTTTGATCCATCAATGTGCATTTGCCAATAATTCGGTAGAGGTGGTTCATATTGCATCTCGGCCCAGTCCACCAAGAAATCCGCCACAGCCTGCGATTTGATCGCATCTCTTCTGTCAAATTGTGGTGCATATGGGGCTAGCTCAATTTCCCATTTTGTTATCCGCCCACTAGCAGCTTTGTTACTCATAATCTCTGATATAGGTGCCTCAAATATCACCTTGATGGGATGTTCCTCAAAGTAGTGTTTGAGTTTCTTGGCCGACATATACATGCCATACGCCGTCTTTTGATAGTGAGGGTAGTTTTGTTTACAAGCCGATAACAGTTCACTCAAATAATACACCGACCTTTGAACCGATTTTCCTTTTTCTTCACGCTCCACTATAATTACTGCACTTACGACTCGGTTGGTCGCGGCTACATAGAGCAATATTGGCTCCTTGGGTAGTGGTGCGGCTAGGATTGGTGCAGTAGACAACATCTTTTTTAATTCTCGAAATGCGCTGTCCGCTTGTGGCGTCCATGTAAATTTGTCTGCCTTTTTCATTAACTGGTAGAGGGGCAAGGCCTTCTCTCCCAGCCAACATACAAACCGGCTTAATGATGCCAGACAACCAGTGAACTTCTGCACATCGTTACGGAATTTTGGCAATTCCATTCTCTCTATAGCCTGGATTTTCATCGGGTTAGCTTCCATACCTCGACTGGACACTAGAAAATCGAGTAATTTCCATACGGACACACCAAAAGTGCATTTTTCCGGGTTAAGCTTCATTCAGAACCATCTTAAGTTCGCGAATGTCTGCCGGATGTCATCAAGGAGCGTATTGCTTTCCTTAGTTTTTCTCACCACATCATCCACATAAACTTGCACATTTCGACCTATTTGGTCATGTAAACATTTTTGCATGCATCACTGGTACGTTGCTCCAGTATTACGTAATCCAAACGGCATAGTGCGATAGTAATAAGCACCGTATGGGGTAATAAACGTAGTCTTTATTTGATCTTCCAGGTTCAGGGTATCTGGTGGAAACCAGAATACGCATCGATGAATGACAACAGTTCTTATCCGGCCATTGAGTCTATGACTTGGTCTAATCTATGGAGTGGGAATGGATCTTTAGGACACGCCTTATTTAGGTTCGTGTAATCAATGCACATGCGCCATACCACGGATACGTTCAGATCATCCTTCTTCTTTTCACAAGCACCAGATTAGAGAGCCAATCCGAATAGAGTACTTCCATGATAAACCCGACTACAAGGAGCCTAGCTATGTCATCCCCAATGACTTTGCTTCATCGTCTTAGCACCGGGTCTCACATTCAAAGAGTGCTTGGCCAACTCCCTCGTCACACCATGCAGATCCTGTGTGGACCAATCAAATATATCTCGATTCTCGCGGAGGAAGCTGACGAGCTCGCTTTCCTATTTGTTGCTTAACCCGACACCTATGGTTACGGTGCGCTCTGGGAACTGATCATCGATTGCTACTTTCTTTGTTTCCTTTGTTGCCTAGAACGATACGCTTCCATGCGGGTTGGTCAGTGCCGGCATATGTTGCTGCGCGGATTGAGCCAACGCCACCACTTCTTGTATCCTCCTCTTTTCCCGAGCTATCACAAGTGACTCAGCCAAGTTAGATCTGGCAGAAGCGCACTCGATCGAATGCCTGAAGTCCCCTAATATGGTTATCACTCGCCTAGGTCCGGGTAGTTTCATCTTTAAGTAACGGATGTGAGTACTTGCCATGAACTTGTTCAGCGCGGCCCTGCCGAGCAATGCGTGATATGCGCTCTCTAGATTCACCACTTCAAACTCCAAATTTTTAGTCTGGCCATTATCCCATGTACCAAACAACACATCAACCCGGACCTTGCCAATTGGCTCACATGAGATACCTGGCACAATGCCATGAAAGGTGGTCCCTGTGGCTTGCAACATATTCTCTGATATCCCCAACTTGTGCATGGTATCCTTGTACATGATGTTAATGCTACTGACATTGTCAATCAGCACCTTGGAAAACCTCACATTAAGATTCCGCCCGATGAACGTCAGATCCAGGACCAGTGCGTATGTCCCTGTACTAGGCATGAGCTTCAGGTGATCTCCTGGTCTAACCAAGGCATATATATCACCGCTACTGGCATTACCGCATTTACCTCCATATGCCGGAACTGGAAGCTTTTCCGGTCAGTTTCTTCCATGGTAAACACACAGTAACTTTGATGATGCTCCCTGTATTCGTCCCGTCCCTCATTTGTGTGGTAACCTTGGTCCTGCTGCTGGTTATTGTTTACTTGATGCACAACATCCCTCCTTTCCTGATTTTCATATCTCGGTGGAGGTGGAGGCAACATTAGTTGCTGTCCATTCCCCCTATTAGTAATGGCTGCCGAGGCGCTTCATTCCGGGGTGCATTGTTCCGAGGTGCCTGAGCATTCCCCAAACTACCCTGTTCTAACTTCCTCATCCATTCACACTGCCAGATGGTATGATTCGCCGGGCTATTCGTTCTTGGCATATGAAACTTGCAAGGTTGATCTAACATAGACTCAAATGTATATCTCGGTCCATCTTTTTGCTCCTGCCTTTGCTTTTTCTGTTCCGGGGTCCAAGGATTCTTTCCCTCACTCTTCTGCTGCCAGTTCTGCCCTCCAGTTTTTTGGCGCTGGCTGGCGCCGGCATTGGGTTGATATCGGTCCACCGCTGCGACCTGCTGCGAGTTATACCTGTAGTCCGAATGCTCGTCCCTTCTCTTTCCTCAAAAATCATTTCTCCTTGATGACCCGGAGCCATCTCGGTTGTAATACTACTCGTTTGCCTCGCTTGACATTAGCCGGGGTTGAGTTGGGTCTCCAAAAGCGTACGAATCCGCGATCCGGTTCGTCTCAGCCAAAGTGGTTGGCATATCTTGCTGCAGCCTTTGCCACAACATACTTCCATATCTACAGCATTGGGCAAACCACACAATTTCTTTTGATTCAATTATCCCCTCGCATGAGTTGCGTGTAGCATCCCATTTGTCTAACAATTGTAATGCTACTTGTCCTAGTAAGATATTGGCTACTTCATATATATTATTGTTGCATCATAATTATATCATGCTCATGTCATCATGCCACCTTGCATTTGAGCATCATATAAAACCCTCTTTCTTTTGGTTTTTCTCTCATATGCATTATTAATTGTATTTGCCTCTTGATATTGTATTTGGTTATTAATATATTGTTCAAATGCCCAAGTTGAGTTGGGGGCATATCTTTTATCTCAACTCCACCACCTTTCTCTCACCACCTTATAATTCCACCATCCTTTTACCCATGAGCTTGCAATTCCTTTTTCTTTTGATATTTTTGTCCTAGCTCATGTGGTGGGGTGGATCTAGTCTTTTAATTACCTTTGTTTGGCTTTATTCCACTTCTTGGAAATGCATGAGAATGATGCCATAATATTATTATTGTTTTCACAAAATAAATCATGGCATTATTATTTTGCATGGGCCATGCACAATTCTTCACCACCTTTTACTCCTTTGGTTTTTCTTTTGATTTAATGGATCCTATCTTGGAGAGACCATCTCATACCATTTCACCATCCCCATAGTCTTACCCATATCTTTTCCTCTTAATTTTATTTCTCCATGCATGCACCATATGAGGCCTAGTCCATCATTCCTTTCTTTTTCTTTTCTTGGAATTCTCTTTCACCTTCATCTCATGACAATTCAAGCACTCACCATGCTCCACTTGGGTTGGATTTTTTCACAAGTGTTAACAATCTAAAACCTAACAAAATCAAACCTAGCTACTCTCTTTATTCTCCTCATAACCCTAATTCTCCTAAACCCTAAGCCCCTCTCTCTCTCTCTAGCATGACCACCTGACCTCCCTCTCTCTCCCTGGCCCACCTCAGCTAACCCTAACCCTCTATCTAACCTAAGCAAGCCCTAACCCGAGTCCCATCTAAACCTAGCCCAAGCTAACCTCCCTCTCTTTTCTCTCTTCTCTCTATCGCGTGCCAGCCCCACCCTGCTGCTGCGCCACACCGTCCACACCTGCAGCCTCCCTGCTGCCGCTGCCCAGCCCCAGGACAAGCCCCAGCTCCCCCCACGTGCTCGAGGAGAAGGAGGAAAAGGCCGAGGCCACCTTTATCTACCCCCTGCCACAGCTGCCCTCCTCCCTCTCCCTCCTTTATCCTCCTCCCACACGGCTCTCTGGGCTCACCTAGATCTGCCCGAGCCGCCCCTCCTCTTCTCCTTCTTCCTCCCGGCCACAACACCTGCCGCCGGTCGCCGCCAGCACCACCTCGTCCCCGTCGTTCCAGCTGATCAGCGTGACCTGGAGGTGGCCTGGAAGTCCGAGGGCCGTCCACTGCATCACCCCGTACACGCTGACGCGAAGGAGGAGCTCCCCAGCACCGCAAGATCCTCGCCGTCCCGGCGAAACCCTAGCCGCCAGAGCGCCAGCGATCTCGCCACTCCGCCGCTCCTCGCTCCGATCCGAGCCCGCCGTCGAGTCCCGGTGAGTCCCTCGACCTCCCTGACAACCTCCTCTTCACTGACACCGTCTAGCGCCGCCGATCGTTTCGTCGAACGGCCGTAGTGCGCTAGAGCTCGCCGTCGTCTGCAGCCTCCCCGCACCGCGCAGCACCCTAACTAGGCCGTGTTTACCTCCCTGTCAACTCCCCTTGACCCGCCGCACTGGTTAGTCCCTCCGCACGCACGCCCGCGTCCCGGGATCGATCCCCCGCCACGCGCCGCGCGCCGATTTCTCGTCACACCCGGAAGAAGAGAAACAGTACCAGGACTGTGGAAGATTTACATTAAGCCCCCCACCTTTTTGATTCCTGCAACCCGCGCTCCTGGAGACCCCACCTGTCAGTCGCCCTAGCCACCTTGCAGAAAGCCCCTCCGCTTTCTCGCGTCGTAACCCGCGGTCCAGCGAGTCCCCACCTGTCAGCCTCAGCCATCTTCACCGCTGTCACGTGGGCCAGCGCCAGTTGACCCACCTCGCAGTCGCACGGGCTAGACCGAGACGCGGTGACAAAAGTATTTTCCACGCGCGTGGCCCAATCAGCGCAAGGCCCACCCGTCAGTGACTGGGGCTGATTTCGCCTGGATAACAAAAGTATTTTCCTGAGTCTGTTTTAATTAAACCTTTTCCAAATTGATTTAAATTCAAATTCAAATCAGATTCAAATAATTTTTAAAATACAAATCCAAATAATATATGTTTTGGAATCAGAAAAATGTGAGGAATTAAAATATGCCCTTCAAAATATGTTTTGAACATTTAAATTTCGAGATGATTAAAATTACAATAAAATGCCCTTTTCCTTAATTAATTAATAACTTTTGTTTTATAATTCCAAATTAGACAAATAATATGTCTAATTCGATCAGTGCGACGAGCCCATTCTAATTATGCAGTCCTTATTCTGAATTGAAGCATGCATCATGTTGCTAATAGAAATCTGAACTGTTTATGACAATAAAACTTGGTTAAATAAATAATAAAATGCTTTATTTCCTGTATCCACACCTCACCTTTGCCATGCTACTTTAATGCCATGTAAATTGTGCATCATTCATCATGGCATGCTTGTTTGCTTGACGCATTTCAATTCATATGCTTGTGCACTTTATTTATGTTGGCCCTTGTTTGTTTGGTTCTTCTTCAAATAGACGCCCAGCAGGAGAATTACCAGGAATCACAGGAGTACTACCCAGATCCATCTCTCGCTTCAACTGAACTGCCAGGAAAGCACTACCACATGCTTGCATGCATACAGTACCTATTGCCTCTATCTTATTCTTGCATCATTGAGTCGCGATTGCATTAAATTGAATCCCAAGTACTGCATAGCCTTTACTGTTAAACCCCACCGAAGCTTGTTCCTCCATCCCATGAGCCATTACTACAGGAGTTGTTTGGGCCATGCGAGTCGTAGAAAAGCATGTGTAGGGTATGTGAGTGTCTGATGAATAACGAGGTACCTAAACAACATAACCTGAGTAGTAATGGGATAACTAATGAAAGAGGCACCGGTGAGCAATATCTGCTATTTGGTTTTTCCTGCTCACTTGTGTCCCGTAGGACCCCGAGTACCTGATTCCTGTTCCTTGTTTATTCGCACTATCCACATCCGGGAGGCCTTATGGACCCCCTGAGCCGGAGCTTGATTCATTCTTATTTCTTGGGGCCACAATTAGTTTGGGGCTTTATTACTATCCTGTACTTATGCCATGTTACTGCGTTAATTAAGATTGTGCTTGGAGCACCTGTACTGTTTTGGATCACGCCACGTTTTCGCGGTATCGACAAGCCCAGTCACATTTTCGGGTTCCTAGTCGTTTACAGCTGTCGTCGCAAACCCTGGGTCCGTCTCGGAGCTGGCCAACTTCGTTGCGGGTAGCTTATTGGGGTGCCCCCCTGAAATATTTCTGAATCCTGTGATTGCTTTATCGTGAATGCCTCGTTGGGTTTTGATTTGGTTTTTTCGAGGTTGATCGAGTGTGTGTTGCTATTCGTGCACCCCTGCAGGGTAAATCTTTCTGAAAGCCGTGTCCGCGGTTATGGACGACTTGGAGCACAGGTTCTCGATCATAGACAAGAATAACTAAAGTACCGCTTTTAATTTGACTAAGTACTTGACTAGTAAATAGTGCAATACTCATGGAATGGTTAATAAAACTGCCAACGGATGATGGGGGTTGTTCGTCCGCTTCCTCGTTGGTAAGCGAGGAGGAGGATGGATCTGTTAATTATACTGTTATAACTGCTGTTCTTATTTTACGGACTTCCGTCTATCATTGGTTAGGCGGAAGGTTAGCGAGTATCTATAGAATTGTTAGGTATTATCATTTGCTGCAATTGCGTCACCCCAGGTTGTGTCCCCTTTAGCGGCATAAAGACTTGCTGAGTACCCCTAGGGTCTCACACGATAAATTGTTTGATTCAGATGAACAGGTGTACCCGCAAGATGGATACTGGGTGGAAGAGACAGATGATGTTGGCAACGATCATTCGGTGTAGAGATTCCGGGAACGGGGATCCGTGAGATCTGTGGGCGGGATGTGTTTATTTATGGGGCATCTTATGCCAATTTGCTTCTTATCCGTACTCGGATCTTGTTTCCGCTTCCGCTTGATACTCTGATGTGTGATGTATGAGGAGCTATCCTAAATTATTATATCTATCTAGGACATTTGGATCTTGCCGTATGGCGTTGCAATATTTCTATTTCTTTTAGATGGAATGGGTCTGAGGACTATTGTATGTGGCTTGCATACATACTCATTTGTGTATGTAGTTGATCCCTTCGCCTGCCGATTACGCCGCTCGTTCTTGTCCCGTTGTCTGAAAGTGGTTAGGACGGCCGAAAGGTCTACCGTGAGTGGCCTTGGGCCCCACCGTACTATTTTAACCACTTTCGTTCATCCAGGCATTAACTAAGAGCGTAATTCACCGAGGTAGTTACATTGCGCATATTGCACCACCGAGTGAGGAAATCACGGTCTGGCTCATTCGGTCTTTGCCGGCATAACGCCAGAGTTTGTGGTCTGTTGGGCCTCTTGTAAGTGCTTGAGAAATTGCTGGTCCCTCTAACATCTGAGGTATATACCATCGCCCATCTCAAATTTGAGGTACATACCACCGCCCATCTGAGAAATTGCTGGTACATACCTCACTGCCCATCTCAAATTTCCAATTGCAATCTTGACCGCTGTTGCGTAATTGATAAGCCAATCCTCCGGTCTGGTACTACCATCGTAGGTCCTTCTTCCTCTAGCCAATTGAAAGTTTAGCACTGGCGGCTCCCTCATGATCCGGGGCCCAAAGCACACCGGACAAGGATGACCCTGTACCTCGATCAACTCCGACCTATAAATTTTGTCCAGTTTCAGCCTCGCATCATCTGGCTGCAAGTTTCTGCTTCCCAGCGTCAACCCAATTACATGGTGCTCTGGTCTAGGGTATCCGTTGTTAATCATCGCTGAATAACCATCATTGTATCTTTCCTGATCCGGACAAGCGTTCTGCTATTGTGCTGCTTGACGTGCACTTCTCTCCTGCCGAGGTGTGTGTTGCTGCTGCTGCCGAGGTACGTTTTGTCTTGCTCCCACCAGATCATGTTGTCCGGCATTGCCATTAGCAACGTTCCTTTGACCGGCATTTCCTTGTTCGCGGTTACCTCGGCCAGCTTCACCTCGGCTGGTACTATGCCGATCTTCATCCACTTACACTGCTTTGCCTTTTCCAGATCTTACCGGGTTGTAGGGGACAATCTGTTTGTCTCTTCTCCCGGAGTTTACCACTTCTTCCCTCCTGGGGTTATGACCCGGAGATGATGCGGCTCCGCCAGATTTTGCCGGGTTATTTCTAGCCGAATGAACCACGTGCGATGCTCCTGGTGGTGCCGGGTTTGCTTTGTTCATTTCTTTATTTTGCTGGCAAGCGACCCTCAGCAAGTGGTTCACCCTCTCTTGTTGCCTTTCCCGGGCCTCCCCAGTGAGGCCTTCTAACTCGGATGCAGCTACATTTGCCGCCCTGGGGTTCTTTGCCAGGGTATTGTACCTCTCTAGCCCTCCTGTTACTATTGTGGTTGTCTGACCTGACCTAGGCTCGTATTCCTTGTCGATCTCAGTAATCAGGTTTCTACCTCGGATCTTCACCCCGTCTATGCGGTTTGCTTTTGCATATTCCCTCAAAGTGATGTTCAAGGACTCCTGTAACTCCACTACTTTCTTTGCGCCAACTAACATTTTCTGCCTAGTTTTCTCCAACTCAGCTTGCGCCTAAGCCGGATCTGGCACAGGAGCTATTGGCATTGCTAGGATATCTATTGCTTGCTGGAGTACATTCTCTGGCCTCTCTAGTGGAGGAAACCTAGATCTTGCCTGTTTTGGTGTGACTTCCGACTCTGGCACCAGGTCCTTGCTTGCTCCTACGTCTGGCGTGGCCATCAGGACTTCAACGCTCCTAGCGGGGCGTGTGATACGCACACCGTGAGTTGCACTAAGAGGTGGTTCGCCTCCCTCGATGACGTGCCGCGGATGGACGCAGGACTCGTCCATGCCGACGTAGATCTTGTGCGCGCCAAGCTTGATGAAGAGGCCGTTGCATAGAGGGGGACGCCTGCCCAAGCTACCTGCATTGTCGCTGACGTAGTCCAGCGCTCCAAAACGCTAAACCAGGCCAGAAACGACGCGCTCGCTGGTGTTGGAGATGCTTCCCATCCGGATTTTCACCCTGCTAGCACCGCTTGCCCCATGGTGGGCGCCAACAGTCGTGGTGGTGGCTCGGCAGATGCCATGGATAGGCTAAAGATGGGGCCAATGAGTGCTAGGGGAATCCAGGGAGGGAAAACATGATGTTGTTATATTTTGTAACATCCCAATTTCAGCAACCCTGATTAGTTGTCCAGAATGCAAAAATCAGGGGGAACAAAAACTTTTTATTGCTCATTGGTGCAGTGTTTGTCTGTTGTTTGCTTATGCTTGTGCCTAAGAGAGTTTATCTTATGATACTCCTTACCTCACCCTCAGTTGACAAAAGCTATTTACCCAAAACTATGCTGGCTCATTATACATATTCTCAAACGTTCTGGCATTTCAAAACATGAGCCAAGATGCCAATGTAACCAAAACTATTTTGGTAACTTCGATTGACAAAACTATGGAGAGATATATAATACAATCTCCTTGTGTTTTCAAGACAGAATACTCAACTAATCTTATGTCTAGTTTCCCCAAAACTCTTTTCAAAGCATTTGAATTCTACTCTTGGTAGAGATACCAAGGATTCTCACCTTATTCAAAACCCAACCTCTTAAAAATGCCCCAACCTTACCTCAAGCTTGATGGTAACCCTAGTAGTAGTTGGATAGTTTATAAGATGAGTTGCCTTGATCTGCTGTCTGAAGAGTTGTTTTGATCTGATGTTTGACTTGTTTGCTTAGGAAGTAGTATGAGTCACTCTAGGAGCTCATCACTAGGATCAATATGCTTCCAAAACATCAATACCTAAGCCAGAATACAAACCTAGAAATGATCCCTAGCCACTAGGTGATTATCTAAAGCCCTTAACCAGATCCATTCTAAAGATTTCCATTCTAGAAGTTTCCAAGTCCACGAGGACCAATATCAAGCATGGATCTCTTCTACTCAATCTACAATTCAATATCATCCACTTGCTAATGCTCTGATACCTTTCAACCCTCCAACAACCCGCCATCTCCTACTCTAGTCAAAATCCTCAAAACTGCCAACACTTTCAACATCACCTTTTTGAATGCCTCCTTTTCTCAAACCATGTGCATTTTTGGAAATGCACTTGAACCATATTATTAACCATCCTAAGGAATACCAAGGCCCACATTTTTTCCATGGTTAGATACTCCTCCACCCCACTAGTCCTTGATAGTTTTGTAGAGATAAAAATAACTTTTCCTACAAATCTAGTCATCATGCCTACTTTGGTAGAAGCTCACACCCTCATACAACCTTCTATGGACCAACTCTCTGCATGGTTGTGATCTACTCATTGCGTTCTATCAAAACCCACTTCACATTCTCCAATTGGATCTCTGTGCTTCTTAAACCCACTTGGTTTATAAGGCATCATGACTCACTTTGCCTGGCAGCCTTAATTTCAACAAAGTTTGCCATCACTTCTAGATCACCTCAAATGCTTTTAATTCAAACTCCTCCTTCCATGATCATATTAATGACTTGGTCTACCCACCCATCTATCCCTTTCACCAAGGTGAGCTCTGAGCTCCAAGATGCAAGCATGTTTTGGTGGTATAAAAATAACACCACCCTAGATCATCAACTCCTTGTTTTCCATCTTATTCAAGTTCGAATTTCATTCCACAAGGTTGAAAATTCTTGCTTCACCCTGTATATATCTTCTACCTTGATCCTCAAGATTTATCAATAATTATTCATAATTATTATGGCTCCAAATCTATTTAATTCCTTTAATAGTCAACATCTCCAAAACTCCCTCCATAAAGTAAAGTTTAGTTTTTGCCAAAACACTTCTCTATCTTTTGGCTCAAGTGAGTTCCATATATCATACTCTATCTTCCCATCTCAAAAATAAATATTTTCGAGAAGCTTTATGATTTCTTTTTGCCCATTTTCTAAAATGACTGAATTGGAATAATAATTGTTTTAAATACTTTTATACTCCTATAAATCATGGGAAAATTCCCCTAAGTGTGTAATCACATTTGCGACCCTCTCAAACCAGAAACCACCCTTGTCCAATGCAAATTTATGAAATGATCTTCTAGGATCCACTTCTGCCCCTTTTGAATAATGGGATTTATAAGGACTAAAACCCCTTAGAAAAATCTCAATTCAATCCTAGGAGTCTACCTTGACCTCATATATCTACCCGTACCATTTCCTCCCCTAGTCCAATGCAAGTTTTTGGACTTCCTTCACAACCATCAATTGGATCAATATTGCCAATTAATCAAAACCACTACTCAAACCACTTCCAAATCTCATCCAATCTTGCCCAATGCATCTCCTCAGCACCAAGACACACCCTTGGTCGACCAGCACTATAGCTCCAACCCAACAAATCCCCATTTTTCCCCTGTACTAGTAGAAAGAGAGAGAGACATCAAGATCTTACAAGATTTGTCCCCCTTAATTACCATAGCTGCCACCACCTCCCTCTCTGACCCAGCACGACAAAAACCCCTTCATACCCCTCTCCACCGACCCCTGGACCAATCCCTGGGCAGCATCCCCTCTCCACCATGTCCAAATGGGTAATTTACCTCATCTACCCCTCCTCCCTAGTATATATGGCCAGAGGCCACCCCCAGCTCGCCTCTACCCCTCATTTGCTCCCACACCCCTCCACTCACTCTCCCCAGGCTCCACTTCCACTCCCCTGCCCTGTGCTGACGAGAGGAAGAAGAAGAGGAGATCTCGGCCTCCTCACCGAATCGAGCAAGGCTCCTCCTCCCCTGCTCCATTTCCTCTGCATGTCTGCTCACGAGTTCCCCTCCTCCTCCTCCTCAGACCATGCTCTTCTTTCTGTCCAGGACAAACTCCTTCGTCCCCACCTGTGAGCTCCGACGAGGTCACTCTCTGTCGCCGTTGCGCGAGCTGCTTCCAGTGGACCTCCGCCGCCGTGCCGCCCACCGATCTGATCACCGTCGCCAACCGCGTCTCCCTGCCGCCTCCATGACCTCTCCCGAGCCCTCAGGTGAGCTCCCCCCCAGCGCCGTCCTCTGCTAGGGTTCCCGCTCGCCCGCTCCGTCGTGAGGAGGACCACGGACGTGGGCCGTCCATCCCCACTTAAACCAATGGCCGAGATCCGCCGGTACCGTTTTGACCGCCCCTTCTCCCTGACTGCCAGGCCCCGCCAGTCAGGTTCGAACCGCGCCTCTCCCGCGCGTCCGCCCCGTGCGCTGTGGGCCGAATTCCTCTCATGGCCGGCCCAGTACCCTAGAAGCCAGCCTAGCTTGTTCTGTTTCTTTTCTTTTTATTCCAGATCTAGAAAAAGACAAGTAGGATTAAATCCTTTTGAAAGTCGAAAAAAACCCAAATGAAAAGTTTCAAATTTCTGGTGGTTCCCTGATGTTTTCTCAAACAAGTAGAGGCAACCCCAATTCCAAACTAAATCCCATTAATCGTTGGTATTTATGCTGCTGCCAAGTATACTTTAAACTAAACAATTTCCTCTGGGAGCTAGCCTTACTCATTTGAGTTGAAACAAAGTTCTACTGAGAATAATTTCATATACCTATCACCAGCACAGGTCCTATGCCAAGGTGAACATAAGGATGTGTTTAACAAAAATAACAAAAACAACAACTTTCTGCCTTGGATAAATTCTCTAGGTCAAAACAAATGTGGTATTGACCTAATTCCACCTCCCAGTATATCCTAGTATCAGTATCTATCAAACCCTAGTATGTCATAATTTATTGAGCTCTGATTGCATTTTTGTGATTTAAATACTTCTGTAATGGGTATTTTCACAAAATAAATCACTCCAGGAGTTGGCAACTCCAAAATGAGTAAATCCAATTTCTAAAGAATGGTATTCTAAATGCCTATCACATTCCCTTCTAATCAAATCAATATCTTTTGTAGAATTAATCTGGTGAAAAAGAGAAAATCCTTACAAAACTGCATTTGGGAATTTCCTAATGGCATTCTGCTAATTCTTTTGACTTAATTCCAGCTCTATGTGGTTCAGTACATCAAACACTACCTAACCACACTAGGAAATAATTTTTGGAGCTCCAGATAACTTCTGGTGAATTATTTCCTCAAACTAGAATTTCATCCACTATAAAAAGCATAACTGAATCTAGGAAATTGATAATCAAGTGAAACCACTTGTGTAGGTTTTGTTTTGACAAGTCCTATCTGAGGATATCACTTTTTCACATTGGTATCCTACTGACCCCAGAACCCCACTCCAAGTTCATAGTATGTATCCTAGACATCTATCTTCCAAAAAAGAAAACACTACAATGGCAATCTAGTAAATTCCACCAATAGAAACCAACTTCCCAAAAAACCTACCAAGTTCAGTAGCACTCCTTATGTTTGCTGTATGGTTTGATGCATGTATGCCTTGTATTGATGGTGGAAATTCCCTGCTTGCAGGTATACCCGATGACGACGATAGTGTGAGTGTTTGACGACAAGAAGGAAGGGCCTTCTTACTATTATCTATTGGGTATTCTTGGTTATCTAAAGAAGTCCAGGGACTTATTGCTGGTCACAGGAAATCCACCACTCCTGAACTCTGATATATGTCCTACTTTCTTGTACCTATTTTGTATCCTCTTTATAAATTGCATTATCTACCTGCATGTCTTGTTTACAAATACAGCGATACTAACTTGGCTGCTCCAAGTTATGACTTTGTGTCCCTCGAGGCACCACCCCGATGTACCCACCATTTTATCCCTTTAGATCGAGTGTATGATGGTTAGCATCCTACCTCCTTGGAAACCCCCAGTTTTGAGAAAATAAACTGTTTTGGGGATTTACCCCACTACAAAGGTTTTAAACTGCTTTATAAAACCATTGGGAAGAGGCATCATCCCAAGCGGATGTTTTAAAGAAAGAAATGGTGATGATGAGCAATGAGAATGTGATGGGATGTTCTACGCCTTTACCATAATTTTTTTATCAGTGCAACCACATTACCCCAGGTGCTGGGGCTTAACTCGTAGTTTGTCCGCATTAGCCGAGGCAGCTTCTACCATGCTTATAGGGAGAGATCCCTAGAATTCCGGGCAGGCGCCCCCAGATCATGGATCTGAATCCTGTTGCTTGCTTCGACAAGAGTGAGCCTGTACTGGCAGGAGGCCGGCACAACAATTGGGTCTCACGCGGACGGTATGATTTGGAGTACGGCAGGAAGTGGAGTCACCAGATTTAAGGTATACGCCAAGTTGCGGCTTGGGTATGCGTGTGTATGGAAAGCAGGACTATGGCTGGGAGCCACATACTCGTTACCAGGGAGAACAAACCCAAAAGGAAAAGCATGCCTTTGCTAGGGTCGACAAGCGAAAGGTTAGGTTTGATTATCTGGACCCCCATCTAAAGTGGTAGTGGGCTGTGGTTGTATCCCGGCGGATGTATTGATTCTTGTGGGGAAAGTGCGCAAACTCTGCAGAGGATAACCTATTCGAATAGCCGTGTCTACGGTCAAGGATGGTTTTAAAGGTGTTGGCTAGGAATACCCAAACTGTTCTTGTTTGGGAAACAAGGACGAAGAGGACGAAAGTTCCGGGGGAACCCAAGTTTGAAAGCTTTGTTTTGACCCGATGTGGTCGAAGAGTTTTAAAAAAAGGGGTTTTTACTCCCAAAATTGTTTTCAACACTCTTTTCAACAAAGATATGGAGATGTCTTGACTTATAAAACAAATCGATGTTTTCAAAAATCTTTTTCAAAAAAGATATGGAGATGCCATAACTTCAAGAGTTGGCCTAGGTATTTCGAAAACAACCCCAGATAGAGCTATCTCGCCACATCCACACTTGCATTTCCTGATGTCATTATCCTGGTGGTTCGCGAGTACATCCAAAAGTACTCACGACTTTGTCCCTGGCTATTTACTTGGCCAGACTTTCAGAGCCTCAACACCGGAAGATTCAAGTGACGTCCAGCGAGCTAGGCCATCTTCCCAGTCAGCTGCATGTAGGTTGAGGCACGATTGGGCTCTGCGCATGATGATATTCCGCTACTAAGGATGTTGCAGCCAAAATGGCATCTATGTAAGTTTTGTATTTCGTTATGTTTCGGATGATGTAATGATACTTGTCGGTTATGTTCCACGGCTCACTGATCATGGGAACTGGATGTATGCATAACAAGGATTCTCGGATTCATAATCCGGGGAGCCCACAGACTTGGTATCAGAGCCATCCTGACTGTAGGAGACCTTAGTTAGCATGGACGTTAGACAAGAAACGGAAATCCTATTTTCAAAGGACAAGAGAGATAAGTGGACTATTTACAAATGTGCTTATGTCTTTTCCCCCTCTGATTTTGAAAACTACTTGCAATAATATGATTTCATAATGTCAAAATCATGCACACCTGTCACTAACCCAAGCTGACCCTAAACCCTTCTGTAGATGGAACCTATTGATGAAGAGTGGCTGAAGATTGGATTTCCCCAAATCCTATGGGACTCGATGCAACTGTGCAGTTACCAACAACAACCTACCTACACCCTCCACAAGGGACTGGAATCAGGAGGTTATGTGGGACAGATTGTCATACTAGCCAAGCCAGGAATCAATTGAAGCCCTATCTACTCCATAGGACCTCGGATGCCTAGTCACGTACTTGCTATTGACTTGGTAGCCAGAGAAGCTTTGATGCGCATCCATAGTTGCCTCCTAGAGATGAGACAACCCACAACCTTCTACCTCCCCATGATCAGAAATGTCGACTGCACTGGAGGAACTCAAGATCCCAGCCTGGCATACCCTACTCTCTCCTTCCAGACCCGTTATAGCTACTCTAGCAATGAAGTGTTAACAACAGTTATTGATGAATACCGCCACTCCCAGATGGAACTCTGTCGCCTGCAAGCCATTCTCACCGGTAAGGAAGCTCTGGAAACCCTGCAAAGGAATCAAGCACGAACAACCGCAACTGAAGGAACCTCGAGGGAATCCGCCCCTAGGAAAGGCAGGCAGTTTACCACCGCCAGCCAGTATTTCCGTAGGTTCAAGCCCATCAAGGAGGCGCAAGAAGCCTCCACGAATCTGCCAGCAGCCAGCCACGACTCCACTGATGCACCCTCCGAGTAATCACCCGTGTTGCGGTACTCGCCCATCTAGCAATAGGGTAGAGTCATGTATCGTCCCTGAAAGCCTTTTGTAATGCTTAAGTGCTATTGGCGCCCTCTTGTGCAGATTGGCTAGTTTTGTAATAACTTCCTTGGATTGCTATGCTTGCTTGATTGAACTTTTCTTGCATGTTTTAGCCAAGACGTTGCATCAGATCCAACCCAAAACGCGTACCACCAACCGCAAACCCCCAGGATGGCCATGAAGACAGGAAGCTCGAAGAAGGCATGTAGCCGCTACGGAGACGGAAGACACCAAGCCAATAGATGTTCTGGCCACTGCCCAAACTGCGGAGAACCTCATTCGACCAAAATTTTCCCAACTCGGCTTATCACTTGTTTCCTCTGCGAAGGCCAAGACCATGTCCCCATCAATTGTCTGATATATCCCCTCATTAACAAGGCCCGTCAACATCCCGGCACTAGCAAAGGCAAGCCATAAAATCAGTTACGCCGAAGGATAGGTACCTGCTTCACGTGTGGTCTACCCGGTCACTTCAGCCGAGAATGCCCCGAGGGTAAACCCGTCAAGACTTCCGCGACTAAGAAGCCCGAAAGCACCCATGGCTTTTATCTTCAGAAAAGATGGTCACCCTATCGCTCGCTGCCCTGAACTCAAGACTGAAGATTTCTCGCGCTTCTATAGGCGACAACACCCCGTGGAAGTAAAGATCAAAACAGAAGTTCCTTAACTCACTCTAGGAATCCCCGAACGATGACAAGTGGAACCTATAATAAATTAGCCCATGCCCCCTGGAAAGACATCTATGATGCCACCCTCCCTTATGTTGCCTTACTCTACCTTGAGAACTATCTTTTGCCACCCTTATAAGGATGCCCCCAACTGGTAACTATCCACTTTACCCAAGTCCAATCCTTAGGGGGAAATACTGCGTCTTTCCCGCAAAATAGATTACCCCTCTGCCAAAATAGATGACCCAACATCCAACCATGGGACCAGAAGACACAGATTTTAAGACACAGACTTGGATACAACAACCCCTTTCAGAGAAATGCCATAGACCCTTACAGAAGGACGATCCCTCCCCGTAATCATGGTTGAAGCTAGCTCGACCCCCGAGTTTCAAGAAGATTGAGGTTCAACCTCACTGTCAAGGTGTTCCTGTTCGAAGACAAAGTCGACAAGTTAAGACGCAAGAACACCTAGCACTAACTCCAATACGAATCCCCAAACCTTATTCTCCTGAATCTCGGGACGAGATTCTTTTAAGGGGGAAAGGTCTGTAACATCCCAATTTCAGCAACCCTGATTAGTTCTCCAGAATGCAAAATCCGGGGGAACAAAAACTTTTTCTTGCTCATTGGTGCAGTGTTTGTCTGTTGTTTGCTTATGCTTGTGCCTAAGAGAGTGTATCTTATGATACTCCTTACCTCACCCTCAGTAGACAAAAGCTATTTACCCAAAACTATCCTGGCTCATTTTACATATTCTCAAACGTTTTGGCATTTCAAAACATGAGCCAAGATGCCAATGTAACCAAAACTATTTTGGTAACTTCGATTGACAAAACTATGGAGAGATATATAATACAATCTCCTTATGTTTTCAAGACAAAATACTCAACTAATCTTATTTCTAGTTTCCCGAAAACCTCTTTTCAAAGCATTTGAATTCTACTCTTGGTAGAGATACCAAGGATTATCACCTTATTCAAAACCCAACCTCTTCAAAATTCCCCAACCATACCTCAAGCTAAGCTTGATGGTCCCTAGTAGTAGTTGGATAGTTTATAAGATGAGTTGCCTTGATCTGTTGTCTAATGAGTTGTTTTGATCTGCTGTTTGACTTGTTTGCTTAGGAAGTATTTTGAGTCACTCTAGGATATCATCACTAGGATCAAGATGCTTCCAAAACACCAATCCCTAATCCAGAATACAAACCTAGATATGATCCCTAGCCATTATGTGATCATCTAAAGCCCTTAACCAGATCCATTCTGAAGATTTCCATTGTAGAAGTTTCCATGTCCATGAGGAGCAATATCAAGCATGGATATCTTCTACTCAATCTACACTTCAATATCATACACTTGCTAATTCTTTGATACCTTGCAACCCTCCAAAAACCCTCCCTCTCCTACTCTAGTCAAAATCCTCAAAACTGCCAAATTTGACTAAGTCTGGAAACAGTTTCAGCATCACCTTTTTGAATGCCTCCTTTTCTCAAACCATGTGCATTTTTGGAAATGCACTTGAACAATCTTGTTAACCATCCTAAGGACTACGAAGGACCACATTTTTCCATGGTTATATCCTCCTCCTCCCCACTAGTCCTTGATAGTTTTGCAGACAAGAAAATAACTTTTCCTGCAAATCTAGTAATCATGCCTACTTTGGTAGAAGCTCACACCCTCATACCACATTCTATGGACAAAATCTCTGCATGGTTGTGATATACTCATTGAGGTCTATGAAAACCCACTTCACTTGCTCTAAGTGGACCTCTGTGCTGCTTAAACCCACTTGGTTTATAAGGCATCATGACTCACTTTGCCTGGCAGCCTTAATTTCAACAAAGTTTGCCATCACTTCTAGATCACCTCAAATGCTTTTAATTCAAACTCCTCATGCCATGATCATATTTATGACTTGGTCTACCCACCCATCTATCCCTTGCACCAAGGTGAGCTCTGAGCTCAAAGATGCAAGCATGTTTTGGTGGTATAAAAATAACACCACCCTAGATCATCAACTCCTTGTTTTCCATCTTATTCAAGTTCAAATTTCATTCCACAAGGTTGAAAATGCTTTCTTCAGCCTGCCTATATCATTTACATTGATCCTCAAGATTTATCAATAATTATCCATAATTATTATGGCTCCAAATCTATTTAATTCCTTTAATAGTCAACATCTCCAAAACTCACTCCATAAAGTAAAGTTTAGTTTTTGCCAAAACACTTCTCTAACTTTTGGCACAAGTGAGTTCCATATATCATACTCTATCTTCCCATATCAAAAATAAATATTTTTTAGAAGCTTTATTATTTCTTTTTGCCCATTTTCTAAAGTGGATGAATTGGAATAATAATTGTTTTAAATAGTTTTATACTCCTATAAATCGTGGGAAAATTCCCCTAAGTGTGTAATCACATTTGGGACCCTCTAAAACTAGAAAACACCCTTGTCCAATGCAAATTTATCAAATGATCTTGTAGAATCCACTTTTGCCCCTTTTGAATAATGGGATTTATAAGGACTAAAACCCCTTAGAAAAATATCAATTAAATCCTAGGAGTCTACCTTGACCTCATATATCTACCCGTACCATTTCCTCCCCTGTTCCAATGCAAATTTTTGGACTTCCTTCACAACCATCAATTGGATCAATATTGCTAGTTAATCAAAACCACTACTCAAACCACTTAAAAATCTCATCCAATCTTGCCCAATGCATCTCCTCAGCACCAGGACACACCCCTGGTCGACCAGCACTGTAGCTCCAACCCAACAAATTCCCATTTTGCCCCTGTACTAGTAGAAAGAGAGAGAGACATCAAGATCTTACAAGATTTGTCCCCCTTAATTACCACAGTTGCCACCACCTCCCTCTCTGATCCAGCACGACCAAAACCCCTTCTTACCCCTCTCCACCGACCCCTGGACCAAGGCCAGCATCCCCTCTCCACCATGTCCAAAGGGCTAATTTACCTCATCTACCCCTCCTCCCTAGTATATATGGCAAGAGGCCACCCCTAGCTCGCCTCTGCCCCTCATTTACTCCCACACCCATCCACTCAATCTCCCCAGGCTCCACTCCCACTCCCCTTCCCTATGCTGACAAGAGGAAGAAGAAGAGGAGCTCTCGGCCTCCTCACCGAATCGAGAAAGGCTCCTCCTCCCCTGCTCCATTTCCTCTGCATGTCTGCTCACGAGTTCCCCTCCTCCTCCTCTACCTGACCATGCTCTTCTTTCTGTCCAGGACCAACTCCTCCATCGCTGCCAGTGAGCTCCGACGAGGTCACTCTCTATCGCCGTTGGGCGAGTTGCTTCCAGTGGACCTCCGCCGCCGTGCCGCCCACCGATCTGCTCGTCGTCGCCAACCGCGTCGTCCTGCCGCCGCAACGACCTCTCCCGAGCCCTCAGGTGAGCTCCCCGCCTATCGTCCTCCTCTGCTAGGGTTCCCGCTCGCCCACGCCGTCGTGAGGAGGACGACGGACGTGGGTTGTCCATCCCCACTTAAACCGACGGCCGAGATCCGCCGATACCGTTTCAGCCGCCCATTCTCACTGACTGGCGGGCCCCGCCAGTCAGGTTCGAACCGCGCCTCTCCCGCGCGTCGCCCTATGTGCCGTGGGCCGAATTCCTCTCCCGGCCGGCCCAATACCCCCAGAAGCCAACCTAGCTTGCTCTGTTTCTTTTCTTTTTATTACAGATCCAGAAAAAGACAAGCAGGATTAAATCCTTTTGAAAATGGAAATAAAACCCAAATGACAAGATTCAAATTTTTGGTGGTTCCCTGATGTTTTCTCAAAGATGCAGAGGCAACCCCAATTCGAAACTAAATCCCATTAATCGCTGGTATTTATTCTGCTGCCAAGTATACTTTGCACCAAAAAATTTCCTCTGGGAGCGAGCCTTACTCATTTGAGTTGAAACAAAGTCCTACTGAGAGGTATTTGATATACCTATCATCCACCACAGGTCCTATGCCAAGGTGAACAGAAGTATGCCTTTGACGAAAACAACAGCTTTGTTTTGACCCGATGTGGTCGAAGAGTTTTAAAAAAAGGGGTTTTTACTCCCAAAATTGTTTTCAACACTCTTTTCAACAAAGATATGGAGATGTCTTGACTTATAAAACAAATCCATGTTTTGAAAAATCTTTTTCAAAAAAGATATGGAGATGCCATAACTTCAAGAGTTAACCTAGGTATTTCGAAAACAACCCCAGATAGAGCTATCTCGCCACAGCCAGACTTGCATTTCCTGATGTCATTATCCTGGTGGTTTGCGAGTACATCCAAAAGTACTCACGACTTTGTCCCTGGCTATTTACTTGGCCAGACTTTTAGAGGCTCGACACCGGAAGATTCAAGTGACGTCCAGCGAGCTAGGCCATCTTCCCAGTCAGCTGCCTATAGGTTGAGGCACGATTGGGCTCTGCGCATGATGATATTCCACTGGTAAGGATGTTGTAGCCAAAATGGCATCTATGTAAGTCTTGTATTTCGTTATATTTCGGATGATGTAATGATACCTGTCGGTTATGTTCCACGGCTCACTGATCATGGGAACATCGATGTATGCATAACAGGGATTCTCGGATGAATAATCTAGGGAGCCCACATATTTGCTCTATCAATGGTGGATACAAGTGCTCCTCGAGCTGTTCGTGAGAAGGAGACAATGTCTCTTACTCCCCACAATCTAGCTCTAGAGTTCTACCTTAGACAGAGAAAATGATCGATCCCTCGCTATGGAGGCCCCGGTGCTCCTTATTTAGGGTAGCCTGGGTTACAAAGTTAGGGCACACGTGGTAGCATATTCCCCGAATATGCCCCTTGGTTAAAGCTATATGCTTCTTTATTCTCTTTAACGTTCGTCCGGACTTTGGACGTAACCCATAGCGTAATCCTTGCCTTTAAGCGTCACCAGACACGGGCTACATCAGCCGACATTGTCCGTGTCATCTTTGTCGCCCCTGTCCTGCTGGTCCTTCCCTCTGCTTTGATTCGCTCATGATACAACTATCAAAAGCCACCTTTTGATCAACGGGAGATTCCTTCCTTCTCTTGGAAGCCAAGTGATAGTCCGGCTAGCGTACGGCTAACTTGGATACGAGGATACCTGCGTAATAGATAGACAAACATGACCGGCATATATTTTATGCCGGCTGGGTTAAGGCTAGGGAGATGTTCCACGGGCCGGGTTACTCCATAGGTCGGCCTGCCTTGAGGTGACCCAACCAGCACTTGCTTTGATTGTGCCCTACCTCGGCTAACTCGACCTTTATACCCCGGCGTTACCCTACTCAGGGGTATCCCCCCAACACTTGCTCGTCACGAGGAAGTTTAGCTTAATGGATGTGATCCTCATATTCATGAAGCTGGGTCACTAAAATAAATGAGGTAGTTGCAGCATATGTTTATCATATATGATACATAGGAATAAGTTCATGAATAGTACCTTACTCGAACCATCCGAATAATATTAGAAGGATTCCACACCTTAGTGATCAACAGTTCACAAAAGATGAATCTTCACATTGTGTAAAAGTATTCAGTTCGACCGAATGAGTTAGCGAGGTAGTCCCAAGTGTTTTAGGATTAACATATTCACTTGGGATTCAAAATCTCAAAATGCTTCTTTGTCATACCACAATATAGTGGTGTATGCCTATTTGCTCTTTGCCTTGCTCCTTTTCTTCTTCTCTCTTTTTTTATATATGCTCACACTTATGTTTAAGTGTTGTGCAAAGAAGCTAGCCATACATTCCACTTCATGTAGGAATCCAAAGTTTAACGATCTCAATTACCAAATTCCAATTGTATGTGAAGCATCTTTATGACTTGAAGATTCTACCTCGACTTGTTCTCACTCTATTTTGATATCACTTTTAATTTTCCTTTGTTCAAGGTTTTTTTAACTTGACCAATCTGATTATTTCTACTTTTGTAAATCAAACCATGAACTTACAACATATCGATTAAATTATCTATATATGTTCCATTAATACCAATGGTGTGGAAGACTCCTGTTGTTATCATCAAGTGCAAGTAAAATTATAGTCAAGCCATTCATATATCCAATAAGACAAGCACAAATTTAATAATGCTCCATATATGATAATAAACTCAGAATTTCACAAATGGGATCGACTATTCCTTAAGGGAATTCAATTGATGCAAACTTTCTTTCTAAACTCGAACAAATGCAAAACTAAAATAGTAATATAAAACTTATAAGATAGATTACAAGGTCTTAAAGATCTCCCCAAGCTTAGAATTAAGCTAGGCGGGATCAAATAACTCCTTGTTGGTACCTATTCCTCCTCCTGGGTAGGAAGAGTATTGCCCTCTTCTTCTGTGTTGCCATCTTTAACTATGCTTGCAAAGCGGATGCTAAACTCAGCGATGTCGTATTGAAGCTTCAAAATGTTCTTCTGGAGGAGTTTCTTCTCATCTGTCAACTCAAAAATAGTTTTAAACAAGAAACCAACTCTAACATCGATGTCATCGACCTTTTTCTTAAGGTCTTTGCTTATCATTCAGTAGGAGTCAATCCCTTCTCCAATTGTTTCAACACATGCCTTTGAAGCTTTTTCCAACTGACATATCTTATCATGAATCTCATCTTGCTACACTTTCTTAGGTTTAAGAGGTGACATACCAAGAGGAGGTTTATAATAGGATCCTATGTTGTGACGATAGTTATTAGGGAGATACTCATCATTGCTCTTTCCCCGCTCATCTTGCCTCATCATCTCCATCCTTTGCGAGAACATGTCCTCCCAATTTGGGAGAGGCTTGATCTCTGGGTTGGACGATGATGATGATCCTTTAGGTTCTACTTCTTCGATCCTCTTCACGGGCTTCTCTTATTTCTTCCTCCAAATCTTGTTGACATGGAAGGGATGCATGGATTTTCTACACGAATATTGTTAGAAGGGGCTTGTATAGGGATGGCGAGGATTTTTTGAGGCTGGAGGCTGTAGCTCTGCGAAAACTTAATGAAAAAGGTTAGATGCAATCAACTTTAAATGGGGAGGTCAAAAACACTAGCCGCCATCTGTAACGAGAAACTACACGGGCGTGGCCCGTATAGGTCCCGCCGTATAGTTATGAACCAACTATAGATTTTCTTATACAGTGGAACCAACTATACAGCCGAAACTATATGGGCGGAAATTTTTATTCCTGCCGTATAGTTGGTCGTTAAACCTTTTGTACTCTGAATATTTTTTGGAGATGGGTCGATATGTATAAGACCAAAACTATACGGACGGAATTTTTATTCCCTCCTTATAGTTAGTCGTCAAACTATCAGTACCCAGAAAAGAGCTTTGTCAAAGGCATCGATATCTATACGATGGCAACTATATGGGCAGAATTTATATTCCCACCGTATAGTTAGTCGTTAAACTATCAGTACCTTTCGTAGACGGAAGGGGTGATGTCGAAAAAAACTATACGACCGCAACTATATGGCCGGAATTTTTATTCCCGTCGTGTAGTTGGTCGTTAAATCTTATGGATTCACCAAAAATTTCCTGCTTCTCCGAGGATTCTTTATTAATCTGAAACTTAATGAAATATCAAGTTTTGATAGAAAAATGATAGCTTAAATTTTCGACCAATATTGGCATTATAAATCTCTTTCTTCTTCGCTAGAACTTCAAATGTTCCTTATTTAACATAACCTCAATTAAAACTTAATTAAAAATTTAAAAACTTACTCAAACCTTTACTTCGCATGGGTTGCCTCCCATGAAGCGCTCTTTTATGGTTAATAGCTTGACCGTAGTGTTGCTCATTTCGTCTCGACTCCATTCTTCTTGCAGTTGCCATTCCTTGTATATCTTTGCTTAATCACCTCTTTTGGGGTGATCACTTGTATGGTGACTACACTTATATCTTCTTTTACTTGATAATGCTTCAAGCGTTGTCCATTTACCACCCATGAAAGAGAGGGTGTTTTTCCTTGGAGCTTCATTGCTCCCTATGAATAGGCTTCTTCAACTATATAAGGGCCTTCCCACTTCGATCTAAGCTTCACTGGAAACAACTAAAGATGAGAATTATAGAGCAACACTTTGTCTCCATTTTTAAAGGTCTTATTTTCTATTTTTCAATGATGCCGTCTTTTCACTTTTTCTTTAAACAATCTAGCATTCTCATAAGCCTCACTTCTAAACTCATCTAAAGCATGAATATCAAATAAAAAAATTCTCCTGCTGCCTTATGATCATAGTTTAGGTTCTTGATTGCCCAAAAACTTTTGTGTTCCAATTCTAAACGTAAATGTCATGCCTTACTGTATACTATCTTATAAGGTGTCATACCCATTGAATTTTTAAACGCAGTACGGCATTCCCATAGAGTGTCATTTAACTTGTATGACCAATCTTTTCTTGATTTGTCCACCATCTTCTCGAGTATGGTCTTTAATTCTCTATTGGATAGTTCCACTTGAACACTCATTTGAGGACGATATGGTGAAGCAACGCGGTGAGTTACTCCATATTTGCTGAGGATTTTCCTGAAAGTTCCTTTCATGAAATGAGAACCACTGTTAGTGATTAAAAATCTAGGAACTCCGTACCTGGGGAATATAACATCCTTGATCATGTTCACTGAGGCAGCTGCATCTGCATGACTTGTTGGAATAGCTTCAACCCATTTAGTAACATAATCGACAACAACAAGAATATGAGTGTAACCATTTGATTCTATAAAAGGTCCCATGTAATCCATTCCCCATACATCAAAGGGTTCGATTATAAGACTATAATTCATTGACATCTCTTGTCTCCTACCTATATTACCCCTTCTTTGGAAAGCATCATAGTGTTCTACATACTTGTGTGCATCCTTGAGCAAGGTGGTCCAATAGAATCCGGACTGAAGTACCTTTGCTGCTGTTCGCTTGCCTGCATGATGTCCTCCATACGGGATGTGATGACAAGCTTGCAAAATTGCATTCATTTCATGGTTAGGAACACACTTCCGAATCATTCCATCGGGTCCATGATGATATAGATACGGATCATCCCAAAAGTAATATTTAAGATCATTAAAGAATTTCATCCTTTGATTTCTTGTCATACCAGGAGGTATAAATTTTACTACGATATAGTTAGCATAATCCGCATACCAAGGATCAGCAATTTCAACATTTGCTAAATATTCTCCCATAAATGACTCATTTATAGGTACGGGGTTAGTAATTATTCCCTCCATCCTAGAGAGATGATCTGATACCAGATTATCCTTACCCCTCCTATCTACTATTTGAAAATCATATTCTTGTAGTAATAAAACCCACCTAATCAACCTAGGCTTCGCATCCTTTTTCACAAGGAGGTGACGCAAAGCTTGGTGATCCGTATGAACTATTACCTTAGAATTAATTATGTAAGATCTAAATTTGTTGCAAGAAAAAATTATAGCTAGGAACTCTTTTTCTGTAGTAGCATAATTTTTTTGAATCTTATTAAGAGGTCTACTAGTGTAATAAATAACATTTGAATTCTTCCCATCTTGCTTTCCTAACACATCCCCTCAAGCATAGTCACTAGCATCACACATGATTTCGAAAGGTTCATCCCATTTTGGAGATTGCATGATGGGCGCTGAAACTAATTTGTTTTTAAGGTTCTCAAAAGCTGTAATGCAGTTATGAGTAGAATGGAGTTTCTTTCTCAAGAAGGTTGGTGAGAGGCATAGCTATTTTAGCAAGATCTTTCATAAAACGCTTATAAAAACCTGCATGTCCCATAAGCATTTTTAAGTTTTTTATGTCCTAAGGTATTGGAAGATTTTCTATAGCATTTATATTAGTTTTATCTATTTCTATACGCTTCTCTAAAACCTTATGCCCAAAAACTTTACCTTCTCTTTCCATAAAACGACATTGTTCCCAATTCAAAACCAAATTTGATTGCCTGCAGCTCTGTAAAACTTTGGCTAGATTGTAGAGGCAATTATCAACGGTTGTTCCACAAACAACAAAATCATTTGTTTGAACTTCCATAGTCTTCTCAACAAAATCATCAAAGATTTTTAAAACACATTCTTGAAAGGTTGCTACTGCATTACATAAGCCAAACGGAATTAATCTATAAGCATATGTGCCATAAGGGCAAGTGAAAGTTGTTTTCTCTTGATATTTCGGTTGTATAGCAATTTGAGAATATCCAGAATAACCATCAATAAAACAAAAATAAGAATCATTACAAAGTCTTTCTAAAATTTTATCCATAAATGGTACAGGCTTATGATTTTTCCGTGTCTCACGGTTTAGTTCTCTAAAATCAATGCACATGCGATATCCAACAATAGGTTTTACAGGAACTAGCTCACCATCCTCATTCATAGCAGCATCAAGACCCCCTTGTCTTGGTATGCAATGAGCAGGGATAATCCACTTACTGTCATAAATAGGATATATTATGCCAGCATCTAATAAGCATATAACCTCGTTTCTTACTACTTCCTTCATTTTGGGATTAAGCCTTCTTTGTGTATCAACTACATGTCCAGCATCATCAAGCATGGTAATTTTATGTGTTACAATAGATGGATCTATTACTTTAATATCACTTAGAGTATATCCAAAGGCTTCACGATGCTTAACCAAGACCCAAATGAGCTTATTTGTTTCATTTTCTGATAGAATTTTGCTAATAATAACATGACATTTATTTTCATTATCTAAAACTCATACCTCATATCATCTAGAAGTTGTTTCAATTCAATTGGCGGAGGTTCTTCATCTCCTTTTCTTACCAGTTCTTCATAGTCATGTGGATTTTTTTCTTACGGAACTGAATCAAGGTAATCATCCATGTCTTCTCTCTCCTCATCATCTGGTGCTTCCTCCCAATTAGTTAGGCTCCTCTCTAATTCATCTTGTGGAGTACTGAAATGAATTACGGCCAGCTCGGCAATTGTTTTCTCCTCCTTGATATCTTCCACCTCATATGGCCCCTTCTTTAGTTTGGCAAAGTGGAACGTCATTTCCTCTTCTCCACACATCAGTGAAATAGTCTCCATCATATTATCAACTCGAGCTTTGGTGATGGAAACAAAAGTCCTGCCTAAAAGAATAGGACAAAAATAATCTCGAAGCATGTCAACAATATGAAAATCAAGGGGGCACATGAGTGATCCAATAAAGACAGATGTTTTTGATAACCCTTCCTATTTTATATTTGTTCTATTAGACAATTTAATAGTAGTGCCTACCGGTTCCACATCTATATTATTTAAATTGTAGCAAAGTTCCTCATAAAGTGATGAAGGCATAATATTTATAGTGGAAATCGGCTAACAAATTCCGTATAAGAAAGTTTCTCCACAATATATAGGAGTCGTAGGTTTAGAAGTTTCGTTACCTCGTACCTTACTTTCGAGGAATTCCGAGGTTTCAAAGTCTAGCATAACCACTTTGATATCCACTGTTCGTGCTTCCATAAGATCCTTCAATATAACATTATTTATATTGGTAGCTTCGGGGTTCTTTTCTGGTTTCTTTAATCTTCTCTTTGTTTGTTCTTCCTCTTTTTTCTTTTTCTTAATATTCTCTTGAATAGGTGCAGAGGAGAACTCTTCCATTAACGCTCTTGCATGCTTCTTTTCTTCGAGGGGTTTATGGGGTTCCCATTCTGTAGGTAACTATAAATGCCCTGCATAATTCTCAATAAGTTTCTTACTGAGTAAGAATCAATACCAAGGGTTTTAATCATCTCACAAGTCCTTTCATCTACAAGGAAATCATTAACACAAACATATTCAGAAAAGCTATTTGTAATATTGTCCTTGTTTTTAAGATTTTCCGCTGCCTCCCTCATTTTAATTATTAATTTCCAAGCTTCGTCATAGTTATAGGATAGAAAACTACCATTAGAAGCGGTGTCTAGATTCATTCTATTTTCATTATTAAGCCCTCCATAAATAGTGTGAGTGATTAACCAGTCAGGCAAACGATGATGGGGGCAGTTATCTAGATAGCTCTTGTACCTTAGATACCCTTCATACAAACCCTCATCAGGATTATTTTTGAAACTGATAATAATAGATCTCATCCTATGAGCTTTGCTTTCTGAGTAATATTGGTTGGCAATTCCATTCAAGTCCTCCGTTCTTCTGCACAAAAATATCTATACCAGCCGCAAACATTATTAGAGAGAGTTTATCTAAACAACTGGGTTTTAACCATATCAAGATTACAGTCATCGAATATAAAGGAACTGAGAACATCTTCAAAGAATTGTAAGTGTCCATACGGACTCTCTTCATCGGTTTCTGCAATTTTCTTAGAGTGTAGTATTTCAAATAATGAAGGGTGGATCTCAATTCCATCCGGATTTATTATTTTCTTGAGAGTTATAAAGGCGTCCATGGGTGAACCCATTTTCCTTACTGCCTCAAGCTGGATGAAATGCTGAGTGTTGTCCATTGTCGTGTCCCTGTAATTTAAATTAAAAATTAGTACAACGAAAGTAAATAACTAAAAGTAAAGTGACTTATAGCACTAAGCTCCCCAGCAACAGTGCCAGAAAATAGCTTGATGACTGCAAGTTCATATATCGTTTGTAGCTAGTTTCGAAATAAAGATATCGATCCCACAGGGAGCAGTAGGCGAAAGACTAAAATTCTTTTAACTAAAACTAACGTAGTACTTAAGGAATAACTTTGAGATGCAAGAAAAGTAGAATTGTTTTTGGGTTTTTGATTGAATGAGGCAATTAAAATAAAGTAAAACTTAATGCAAAAAGTAAGAATCGCGTATGTAAAAGAACTTGAAACTGCAATAGGGAAAAAGGCATTCTCAGGGAGTGGTGGATACACCACTAGAAATTTAGACTAAGCAATCAAGATTATTATAAAAAATATTCTGATGATATGTATGTATGTGGGAGGAGCTCCATATATGGACAAATAGGCAGCAACACTGCTGACATCATCCTTTATAACCATAGCTAACAGATAAACGAGATCAATCGTATTATCCCTCTATTAAGGATTTCTCCCGTGGCATGGACATGGCTTTATGAGTTCTCCTTGTTTCCCCAAGTTAGTGCGGAAAGAATGACAACAACTTTATAGTCACAGTAAGTGCTATCATCCCTCCATCAACAAACAAGTAATCCCCTTCATCGTGTCCCCATAAGAGGCAAATATTAAGGAGGTGCACAACTCCCAACATCAAGATGAGTACAATTAACACATACACATAATGATGTATAACATAATAATCTCTATCTTATCTCAGTCATATGCTAGGGTTTCTCCATCTCCCCAAGAACTAATGATCTACAGACATGGAGGAACTCACCCTCATGGCAATGGTAATGGAATCAATTGTAAATTAATAGTTCTTGTATAAATCCACAACGAGTACGGAAACTACAACAAGATCTAGATGGGTGAAGATGGGATGGATGGAGATGATGGTGGTGCAGCGGTTCATGAAGATGAAGATTGATGCCTTGGCCTCCTATATTTATTTAGGGCGAATATGGATCCCTTAGGCGAGTTCCCCCTCTAGATTCCTTCCGGAGGTGAGGTTTTCGGCGATTTCTGGGTGTTCTGTACGTCGTGTCCCTGATCAAGTTGCACGGGGTGAAACTATTTGAGGAGGCGGTGGCGGCACCAACTATACAACTAGAACTATACATCCAGAAAAAGTATTCCGGTCGTATAGTTGGTCGTTAAACCCTCTGGATGCCTTGGTCACTTCGGGTTTTCTTATGGTGTTATTGATATTTGCGAAATAAGCGATTTACGTTGTTTTTGACTCATTTTCTCCCTAGTACAACTGCTCCAAGAATTGTGTCCATTGTATAAAATAGATATAAAATGTGTGCTCGAACGCCGTACAACACCAAGATCCTACAACTACAATGCAAAATAATAATATAAAACATGATGCAAATATGCACTCATCACCACCATATCAAGATGCATTATTCGGACCAACTAGCCACTCCATTCATTACTCCCTATGACATGTACTGCAACTCCACAATTCCCTTTAGGCTAAAAAACCCTGGTGTAATCTGCCAATAGACGATGCAACATTGCCTCCATGATCAAATTGGTCGAAATGTACACCCTTACATGGACGACATTGCGGTGATGTCAAATAAAGGAACGATATCATCGCTAGATTACAAGAGACCTTTGATAACCTCTAGAAATACAACATGATGTTTAACCCTACGAAGTGTGTCTTTAGGGTTCCAGCCAGCAAATTGTTTGGATTCATCATTTTGCATCACGGAATTGAAGTTAACTTGGGGAAGCAAGACTATCATCAACATCAAATGGCCCACGTGCCTAAAGGACATCCAATGTCTCACATGATGTGTTGCAGCTATAAGAAGGTTCATCAGTAGACTTGGTGAGAAGGTTATGACGCTCTACAAGTTTCTCAAGAAGGCGGACAAATTCGTTTGGATGGACTAGGAAGATGTTGTGTTGCAAGAGTTTAAGATATTACTCTCCTCTGTGCCATTCCTTGCACCATCGGAGTCAATGGAGCCCATGTTAGTTTACATGGTGTCCACCAACTGAGTCAGAGGAGGGAGGGGCCTCCTTCTATAGGGAAGGAAGGCTACCTCAAAGGGCATGGCTGCCTGCCATGGAGGTGCGCGCACCTATCCCTCCATAATGGTGAGTGGAGCTTCCACTAAGCCCACTCCCATTAACATAAACTCCACTCACCTTGCATTAATTTTCCACCAAAATTAATGGAAGCTCGCATTAAATTAAAATATTTTTTATTTATTTTATTCATAATTTGTTAATTACTTTAGTTAACAAAAAATTGCATAAACCTCCTTGCACTACTTTGATATTATAAAACCAATTTCAGGAATTTGACCTGAAACAATTCTGGTGCTTACAAAAATAATCCTAGCGATTTTAAATCATTTCTATGGTATTATATCTACCCCATTTAGTGTCAGTATACCTTAATTTTGTCACCCTATGGCTCGTGAATATTGCTAATATGACCGAGACCCCTCTCCTGTCAATAATCAGCTACCGGACCTGGAGATCCGTACTGACTCCCACACATTCAACGATGACTCATGTGATCGTGAGAACCATTGACATTGTACCTAAATACCTTTGTCTCGAGATATATTACATGTTCGAGATTCGATCATCGGTACCCCCATACTTAGTTTTATCTCGTTACTGACAAGTACACTTTTCTTGTTCCCGTGATTTAACATTCTTTGAGATCTAATCACCTTCTTGCAAGTTGTGTCAATGTGATATCACCGAGAGGGACATGAGTATACCTGTCTGTCATCAAGATGGACAAATCCAAGTCTTGATCCCTGATCCTCAACGTAACTCTTTCGGAGTACCCCAACCCACCTATATATTTATCCTAATATAGTGTGATGCTTGATATTATCAAAGTACTCTTCTAATGTAAGCAATTAGCATGATCTCATGGTCTAAGGATTACTATTAGTTCTTATGATATGTTATAGCAAGGGAAACATAATGACTTTGATCGTATTGCGATACTTCGGGTGAATGTTTATCACATCATTCCACTAATGTTGTGACCCCATTAATAACAACATCCAATGTTCATGATCAGGAAACCTTGATCATTTTAATCAATGAGCTAGTTTGAATGAGAGGCATAACTAGGAACTCTTATTTGTTTATTACACACACATGTATTACAATTAACACAATTATAGCATGAGAAATAAATTTTTATCATAAACATGGAATAAGATAATAACCACTTTATTATTGCGTCTCGATCATATTCCCTTTAGTCTCCCACTTGCACTAGAGTCAATAATCTAGTTTTAAACTTGCGCATTTTAACACCTATGGCTTTCTAATGTTGTACATACGTGTTGCATGTGGCAAACTTTATCTCCAGATATGACACTTTCAGGTCCATGTGTATTTGCATATCTTTGCGTCTCTATGCATCACTCATTCTCAAATGAGATTGGACTGTATAAATTCAGTCCTTTGGTGAGACCATAGTTCCTTGGGGTTAAAACATGTTGATACTATTGTCATACAATATATATTCATAGTACTAGCTCGCAGTTAACCACACTTAGTTTGATAACAAACTACTGGACACAAATTCCCTCCTTTACTGCTACTAGAGTAGTCATATACTCAACCTTTGTTGTAGTATCCATCACAATGTATGAACTTTCGAACTCATCCAAATCCATCATGTAACTTCCTTCCAATACATTGTGCCACCCATAGTCCAAATTGAGATAAACTTAACTTGTATCGTGTGACCAAACTAGTACCAAAGACATTTACAATGAAGTGTTTGTCACCTCTACATACAGAACATATTCTTATATCTTCTAAAGCTCATAGGAATAACCTTACTATCGTCCAAGGATCATCTTATTAGTCACTCTGGTATTGCTCATAACATTTAGAGCATAAGACATATCTGGATATGTACATATCACGATATACATGATTGATCAAATATTCATGTGATTTGACTCACTAAGTGTCAAAACACTTGGATCTAATTTCACTCATCAAGTGTCAATATACTCGAATCTTGATTCAACCTTTTTCCATCTGGCAAGAAACTTTTATGTCGTTTCAATATTGAACTCATTCAATATATCATCTATGTACATTTGACACAACCATATTAGCACCTCGATCTATCCATATACATTCATGCCTAATATTCTAGTTTTGCCCAAGTCTTTCATCGAATTCTAATTTTAATGAAAATTTTAACTCGTGTCAATAAAAGATACATCATTTCTACTAAAAAAAACTGTCTTCTACATAATGTATTAGAAAAATGTCACAGCTCTCCCACTTTTTATCTTGATTTTTAAATGATGGATCATCTTATAATGCTACTTAGTGTTATCAGAGCAAAATAAGATGCAAACAAACATCATATCCAAAAAGGGATATGATATAGTTCTTGCACTTGATCAGTATCTTGTGCATCATGGTATGATATACATCATTCAATTTGTGTAACACCAAGTTCTATGGTCCTTACACTTTGGTCTATTATAATTTTCCAAGGGTATCCAAACATACCTAAAATTATAAAATTACTGTATCATAACACTTGCCAAGCAAAAATAAAACTAGACGCTTCTGATTTATCTTTTGCATATTTTTACGTGGTTTAGGGATTTCGAAGGTAGAACCGTTCGTACCTACAAACATGGAACCACAACGATCATAACCAAATTACTAGAAACCCGTCGTAAATCATATATTAACTATAATCATCAGGATATATACCCGCTAGCTACTTATGCAAAACTAGTAGCATGTCAAGCATGGAACAAGTCTCATGTGTGAAGACATGTAAAGTTAGTTCGGGCAACTTCATCCTACTATGTTGCTGATATCCAAAATACATAAGAGGATGCAATAACATGATCATCAATGCCCAAATACTCATATTTGTTCTACCTTCTCAAAACATCTACTGTTGGGTTCCCAACATAGAAAACAAAAAATTCCTACGACATGAACAACTAAGCACCAAGATCTTTCTACCTAGATGCAAGAAATGGGTGGATATAAATCCATATAGGTCTTACCCTCGAAGACTAAAAAGATTTTTATTGAAATATGATTTTGTGGATGGTGTAGTTGTACTCTTGCAGATCTCAAGATCGAGTTGAAGTCCAGCACCGCAAAGTAGCAGCACATATGTGATCGCACACACATTCAACAACCCGACAACCTTCGAGTCCTCACTCTAGCAAAGCAGTGGAGGCACCTTTCTAGAGAAACCACCAAGAACATGTACTTCGCTAATTCGAAGCCATGGGGAAAATTCTAGAGGGGAAGAGAACCTTCACGAGGAGGAGGTGCAAATGGAGAGGAGGGAGTGGCCTCCTTTTATAAGGTAGGGGATGCCCCAAGGGGCAAGGACGGCGTCCATGGAGGTGCCCCTACCTCTCCCTCCATAATGGTAAGTGGAGCTTCCACTATTCCCAATCCCATTAACACAAACTTCACTCACCTTGCATTAATTGTCCACCAAAATTAATGCAAGCTCTCATTAAATAAAAACAAATTTTATTTATTTTATTCAGAATTTGTTAATTACTTTAATTAACAAAATTTTGCATAAACCCTGTTGCACTACTTTGATATTAGATCTAATACCAATTTTAGCAATTTGACCCGAAACAATTCCCATGCTTGTCGAAATAATCCATGTGCTTACAAATCCTTTCTATGGTATTATATATGCCTCATTTGGTCTCGGTATACCTTAAGTGTGTCACCATACGATTCGCGAATAATTCACATATGATTGAGACCTCTCTCTGATCAATAATAAGTAGCGGGACCTAGAGATTTGTACTGACTCCCACACATTCAACGATGACACTTGTGATCATGAGAACCATTCAAGTTGTAGCTAAATCCCTTTGCCTCGAGATATATTACATGTACGAGATTCGATCATCAGTATCCCCATACTTAGTTTGATCTCATTACCGACAAGTACTTTTCTTTCGTTCTCGTGATATAATATTCTTTGCGATCTAATCACTTCTTGCAAGATGTGTCAATGTGATATCACCAAGAGGGCCCTGAGTATATTTCTCTATCATCAGGATGGAAAAATCCCACTCTTGATCCATGATCCTCAACATAACACTTTCATAGTACCCAAACCAACCTTTATAGTCACCCTGTTATGTTGTGATGCTTGATGTTATCAAAGTATCCAGTGTTAGCAATTAAAATTATCTCACGGTCTAAGGATTAGGGTTACTTCGTATAATATGTTATAGCAAGGTAAACATAATGACCTTGATTGTATTATTATACTTTGGGTGAATGTTCATCACATCACTCCACTAATATTGTGACGCAATTATTAACAACATCCAATGTTCATGATCAAGAAACCTTGATCATCTGTTAATCAACGAGTTATTTTGAATGAGAGGCATAACTAGAAACTCTTATTTTTTATTAAACACACATGTATTAACATTTCCAATTAACACAAATATAGCATGAGAAATAAACATTTATCATAAACATGGAATAAGATAATAACCACATTATTGTTCCCTCTCGGGCATATTCCCTTTAGGGAGCGGCAACACTGGCACGGCGACCAACATGCATTCGAGCGGAGCTTATAGAAAGTGGAATCCTTGCTGGTACTAGCACTGACTTATGGAATGGAGGATATGAGAATGGATAGGGAGTGGGGGCAAGAAGTCTGGCTACACCTGATGACGAGGGTTTGTTGGACCTACTCCCTCCATTCCAAAATAGAAGATGTTTTAGCCTTTTTTTGAAAAACATTTGTCTCACCTACACACTAAAAGATGTCTAGATACATGTGTTTCAGAAAAAATCTAAATCATCTTATACTTAGAAATGGAGGGACTATATAACAAGGTGCACATCGCTGGTAATTTACCCCTCCCCAAATTTGATTACTATTGTCCTAGAGTCATTTGTACGAGGGGTCAAAGATGAACCATGGTGCTGGCGTTAGGGCCAACGTGGTCTACATTATTTTATGCATGTGGAGCAAAATAAATAACAATACAAATACAAATACAAATCAGGTAAAAGCATGAAGTAAAACAAGTACACCTGCAGACTATCATAACACAAACACTATCTTCAAAAAAAAATAGGATAGGACTATTCAAGAACCCTCCTTAAGAGATTCCTATATAAGCTTATTCGGGAACCCCCACCTAACTACCCTTCCCCACCTAACCACTTTCTTCATCGTCACATCTAACCCCCCGTGTCGCTGGCCTCCTCTGCCCCCAGCGTCGTCAACCACCCTCCTCCCCGCGTGTCGCCAGCCTCCTCCGCCCCAAGCACCGCCGTGCCCTCCTCCCGAGCATGGCCGTCCTCCTCTGCCCCGGGAGCCTTCGTGCTCTCCTCCCCATGCACCGCCAGCCTCCTCCGCCGGCCTCCTCCGCCCCGCGCAGCCGGCCACCCTCCTCCCGACGTCTAGCCGGCCTCCTCCACGCCCTCCTCCCCCGCGTGCTGCCGGCCTCCTCCGCCCAACATGCGGCCGCGCCCTCCGCCCCGCACACCGCCAGCCGCATCCCCCCTCCTCCACCCTGGGCACCGCCGACCATCCTCTGCGAAGCTCACCCTGCCATCCTCTTCTCCACGCGTCACCCTTCCCCCCATGTGGTTCACGGATCCAGCGGGAAGTTAACTAGCATAGAAAAAGAGGGAGTTAAGTTGTACATACGGGAATGTTAAGAAGGGTCACGGAAGTTAACTTGCACATGCAGAAGTTAACATTCAGTCCGCAAAAACAACCAAAAATATCGGTGCTCCATTAAGAAGTTAACTAGCATTGAAAGTGGGAGTAAACTTGTCCACATGGGAGAGTTAAGAATTTCACAGAAGATAACTTACACATGCGGAAGTTAACATTCATTATTACTGCTACTAACTGGATGTTAACTTGAAAAAAATAAGTTAACTCGTGTTCACGTGGAAGTTAACAAGGGGTTCCGGTTATTCACGTCAAAAAGGAAACATGTGCTCCGTTAGGTAGTTAACTAGCATAGAAAGAGATAGTTAACTTGCACACACAGGAAAGTTAAGAAGTTCTCAGAAGTTAACTTGCATAGGCGGAAGTTAACATTCATTATTACTGCTATAGACTAGAAGTTAACTTGTAAAGAAAAATAAGTTAACTCATGTCCGCATGGAAGTAAAAAAGAGGTTCATGTTCTTCATGTGAAAGGAAACAGGGGTTCCTGACTAGTTATTTAGGAACCGGTTCTTGAATATGTGACCTATATATATATCAGGTGTAAATAATAGCGCTAGATTGTTTTGGCTCGAACTCCTATCCACGTTGTCCCAATTCTTTTAGGCCATGGGATATCGACCAAACCGACTAAACCAGTGGCCAAGATTATGTGCAAAATCGTGCCCTTCCGCGCCACATGGTTTCTCACCTACAGTAATTTTAGCCTCAAACGCTCTAAGTCGCTGACTAGTGGGGATCCTGACTAGTGGGGATCCTGGCCAAACAAACCCACGTGTCATTGGGTTTCGGTCGAACAGACATAGTGACGTGCACAAAAGAGTTGCTAATTTTGTATTTCCACCCTTCCTCCCCTGGACCTGAAAATTATGTCTATTGTTCCATATAAAAGGCACCACCGAAGAGGTACGCGTCAAAAACACGTTCATTTTTCTCCCTCCTCTCCTCTCTAGAGAAGCCCTAAGCATAACATCCTCCTCAAATCCAGATCCGCTTAAGAGGGATATGAGGGTCAGACTTCTCCTCCCTCACCATGCTTCCTACTCGAGCTGGCCTCCCACAGCTTATTGCGGTTGTAGGCTGGGCCAGCACGCGTGTTCACAAACTAGAGGCGGCCACCGAACACCAAACTCTAAATCTGAATCCGCCGCCTAAATACTAACGTCGCCACGGACGCAAACGATGGAGAGTGAGGGAACCACCTAGTAAGTATGATGCGAGCTTCTCATCAACGGCCTCCTCCTCTGCCTCGCCACGGTAAGTCGCGGAAACGCTAACTCTGAAATCACTAATGTTGAGTAGTGCATCCATGAGGCCTTCGAGGAGTAGGTTTGTCCTTCTACAGAGATGATGGATCCTTACCCCCCACCCACAACTAAGAGCTTGGTCCATGCCTCCCTCCTCGTCCATCGGACATCGACACCGTCCAAGCCTCCCTCCAAATTTCCGCCTCCTTTCCCGGCGGCGAACGTCATCCATGCTTCCCTCCTCAGCGACGAGCACCATACACATGTTCCTCCTCAGCCCCGGCACCCTCCTCGGTAACAATCCCTCTCGATCCTACACCTAACCCTAACCTCTTCCATCGATGCCTACCTTCGGAGCCCTGCCTCCTTCCCTGATGACACACTCCATCCACACCACCATCCGTGGTCTCGCCTCCTTCTATGGTGCCTCATTGTATACACATACGGGAAGACTATCGTTGTTCACATACCTATGGTGATCTTTGTCTCCTCTGGCCATGGTGGCGTCCTCGACTCGATGGTGAATGTTTTGATATCCCCCTTTCTCTGTTTGTTTGTAACTCTTGGCCTTTTTTGGCAGCGAGCAACATGAGTTGGGTGGTGTGCTTTCTCAGTTGTGTGGCGCCTACAACAGCAGAGTGTGATACACCACCATTCTTCAACTCCCCGGTTGTACAAGGTATGGACGCAACTCTCCCCTCCTCCACTCACATCTCACCTAAACTGCACAACAAATGGGGTGCCTGAGCTGCAGCCTTAGACCCTGACATATGCCCTGTTGGCACTAATCCTGATATGTGTATCTGCATGTTTATTTTATTTTTGCATTTATCTAGTCGTGTCAGTATAGTTTGCATCTATGGCAACGTGCAATGTGAAGCTGGCGGCGCGGCGTCCGTGCGAAATGGTCCTGCATGCAAAGTATTGAAGCCAGGGATTTATATCGTGAGAATCGGTCTAGTCAGCTTAATTAGCACATGTGGAGTTTGTTAGCTAGCTCTGACAAGGTCGTGATCTGCCTAGAGTGATTCTAGGATATAATTGAGTCATGCATGGATTAGTGGAGTTAGTGGGTGCGTGTAGCCTATTTAAGGCAGCGTAAGCATGTTTCCTTTTGGTTGAAAATATACAGAGAAGAGAAAAGTCATGAGGGCACCAAAAAATTATGTTTGTGAGAGCTGTGCGACGCAGCTGATAGAGAGAGATTTAGTGAGTTGAGAGAATCAACTCTATCATTTGGTATCAGTGGCCATCCACTCTTGGTTCCTGTGGTGATGGCGGGAGACGATGCTGCTGAGAAGGCCAAGGCGATGGAGCTGGCGAAGAACACTGTGAGTGGAGCCATGGTGACCAGTGCTTTAGGCGGTGCAACAGCAGCGGTCCCCGACAAGGTGTCAGTGGTGATACTGACAAGGACGAACTACGCAGCCTGGGCATTGCGGATGAAGTACATCATGCGTGTACACGGTGCATGGGGTGCTGTTAATCCGGATACCTCAACATCGGTGGCCGACGGGAGCAAGGAGGAGATGGCCATGACTGTCATCTCCCAAGGGATCGATGACGAGACACTGTTGCATTTTGCAGAGAAGGAGACTATAGCAGAGGTGTGGGCGGTGCTACACTCCATGCATGTCGGCGTCCAGCGCATTCGGGAGGCGAGGATCCAATGCTTGCGCTCGGATTTTGATGACCTCGAGATGTCTTATGCAGAGTCCATGGACGATTTCGCGGCGAAGGTCACAATGCTCGTGGGTCGCATATTTGAGCTTGGAGACCTGATGGAAGAGAAGTATGTGGTCAAGAATTTGCTCCGAGTCGTCTCCAAGAAGTACATCAATGTTGCTTCTTCCATTGGGCTATTTTGTGACGTGAACAAGATACCGATGGAGGAGACCTTTGGATCAATGAAGGCACACGAAGAGCCCCTCAAGAGACAAGAGGAGGACGGAGGAGAAGAGCAACTTCTCATGGTGAGTGGACATGGCTCGTCATGAGGACGCGGCCGTGGCCGTGGTGGAGGGCGCAGAGACAAGAGTGAGGTGGAGTGCTACAACTGCCATGAGTGAGGTCACTTTGCTTGGGAGTGTCTTGAGAAGACGAAGGAGGAGAAAGCCTTGTTGGCTAGAGGCCATGCCGACGACGAACCAACTCTGCTTTGAAGCGGCTTGAAGAACATATCATGATTAGGGGGTGATTATTAGCACTAATCCTGATATGTGTATCTGCATGTTTATTTTAGTTTTGCATTTAGCTAGTCGCGTCAGTATACTTTGAAGCTGGCGGCACGGCGTCCATGCAAAACGGTCCTGCATGCAAAGTATTGAAGCCAGAGATTTACACCATGAGAATCGGTCTAGTCAGCTTAATTAGCCTATGTGGAGTTTGTTAGCTAGCTCTAGCCAGGTCGTGATCTGCCTAGAGTGATTCTAGGAGATAATTGAGTCATGCATGGAATAGTGGAGAGATTAGTAGAGTTAGTGGGTGCGTGTGGCCTATTTAAGGAAGTGTAAACATGTTTCCTTTTGGTTGAATATATATATAGAGAAGAGAAAAGATGTGAGGGCACCAAAAAAATCTGTTTGTGAGAGCTGTGCGACACAGCTGATAGAGACTATTTAGTGAGTTTAGAGAATCAACTCTATCATTTGGTATCAGATCCCATCCACTCTTGGTTCATGTGGTGATGGCGAGAGACGACGCTGCTAAGAAGGCCAAGGCGATGGAGCTGGCGAAGAAGACGGCGAGTGGAGCCATGGTGACCAGTGGTTTAGGGGGTGCAACGGCGGCGACCATCGACAAGGTGTCAGTGGCGATGCTGACAAGGACGAACTATGCAGCCTGGGCGTTGCGGATGAAGTACATCATGTGTGTACACGGTGCATGGAGGGCTGTTGATCCGGAGACCTCGGTTGCGGAGGCTGGCGGGAGAAAGGAGGAGATGGCCATGTCCATCATCTCCCAAGGAATTGAGGAAGAGATGTTGTTGCGTGTTGCAGAGAAGAAGACCGCAACGGAGGTGTGGGCGGCGCTGCGCTCCATGCATGTCGGCGCCCAGCGCGTCCGGGAGGCGAGGAACCAATCCTTGCGCTCGAATTTTGATGGCCTCAAGATGTCTTATGTAGAGTCCTCGGATGATTTCGCGACGAAGTTCACAATGCTCGTGGGTCGCATACGTGAGCTTAGAGACCCGACGGAAGAGAAGTATGTGGTGAAGAAGCTGCTCCGAGTCGTCTCCAAGAAGTACATCAACGTTGCTTCTTTCATTGGGCTATTCTATGACGTGCACAAGATGCCCATGGAGGAGGCCTTTCGATCAATGAAGGCGCACTAGGAGCCCCGAAAGGGATAAGAGGAGGACGAAGGAGAAGAGCAACTTCTCATGGCGAGTATACATGGCTCGTCACGAGGACATGGCCGCGGCCGTGGCCGTGGTGGAGGGAGTAGATACTAGAGTGAGGTAGAGTGCTACAACTGCCATGAGTTTGGACACTTTGCTTGGGAGTGTCCTGAGAAGAAGAAGGAGGAGAAAGCCTTCTCGGCTAGAGGCCACACCGACGACGAACCAACTCTGCTTTGAAGCGGCTCGAAGAACATATCAAGATTAGGGGGTGATTGTTGGCACTAATTCTGATATGTGTATCTGCATGTTTATTTTAGTTTTGTATTTAGCTAGTCGTGTTAGTATAGTTTGCAGCTATGGCAACATGCAGCATGAAGCTGGCGGCACGGCGTCCATGCGAAACGGTCCTGCATGCAAAGTATTAAAGCCATGGATTTATACCGTGAGAATTGGTCTAGTCACCTTAATTAGTGTATGTGGAGTTTGTTAGCTAGCTCTGGCCAGGTCGTGATCTTCCTAGAGTGATTCTAGGAGATAATTGAGTCATCCATGGAGTAGTGGAGTTAGTTGGTGCGTGTGGCCTATTTAAGACAGTGTAAGCGTATTTTCTTTTGGTTGAAAATATATAGAGAAGAGAAAAGTTGTGAGGGCACCAACAAATTCTGTTTGTAAGAGCTATGCGGCGCAGCTGGTAGAGATAGATTTAGTGAGTTGAGAGAATCAACTCTATCCTGCCCCTCCCTTTTGTTCCCATCTAATGCGGTTGATGATTTGTTTTCTGGACGCAAGTCAGCTCCAGTCGCACATAACCTCGGCGTTGACCATTGGAACTACAGCATCGCAGGATTGCGAACGAGTCGAGGGCTACAAAGGAGGGAAAGCATCATGTGTGTAGGTATGCCCTCTTTTATTTTACCATCGCTCGTCTGGTTCCTAGTGCTCCCCTCTCAAAACAGCCTCCTTTACTTCTCTATGAATCTCTCTATTGCACGCATGCATGCGACTATGAGCAGTGACAACACAGGTGGGAGGGAAGAAATGGCAAGATGTGTGCCAATACAAGCTGATAAACCCTCAATCTAGGATCTGCAACGATCCCCACAAGACAAGGATCTATAGCGAGCCTAGAGTAAGGATTTTCAAGTTTATTCTCTAGACTGGCATCTCCCTGATTTACTGGTCCTACTATGTTTCTTTAGTACTGTGCAAGCGTTGATCGATAACAGCAACATATCCTTGATCCTACGTGAGTCACATTCTCTTTCTCTGATCTAGAGGTATGCATTGCAACTTCTCATCCATCCTATACAAACACGCCCCTCCATCTAATTGTAGGTATGACTACATGTGTATAGTGCTTCGTGGCATACGGACTGCGGTGCAGTAGCCCACACTGGGCCTGGATCTAATAGGTGTGAATCACAAGTAGTAGAAGTCTATGCAACAAAGAATAAGACCCCTTTGTAAGGTGTATCAATTCAGGCTTGAGTAGATACATGCACATATCATAAAATTTGGAGGTGTCCATGGCACGGGCTAATAACAGTCTAAATCTTAATTCATAATCATTGTTTCCTTTGTCAAATTTCCAATGCCCTGCAGGCTCCATATGCTTACCTTAATGGGTTTGGCTCTAATCCTTCCATCAGTGATGGTGTGGTGACCTAACACTCCACTTTAAGATGTAGAGCACGCAACGTTGGCATAACACTTATAGAACATCGTTCCAAGAACATTACACCAGCCAGAGTAGTATAACAGAAACATCGCAGCTCCAAGGTATAACTATATTATTCATATCATAGATCTTCATAGAAGATCCTCGAAACTTCCATGACACACTGAGCTCACCTGGTAAGTTCTTATTTAAGACAAAATCCAGCAGAAGCAGCTTGTAGTCTAGTCTAGCACTAGGTCTACCTATCTCGTTGTCTAAAGGCTGTCTATTTGCTCTAGTATCAAAATCGAAGGGTTATTTCCTATTCATGGGTCTTGGATACCATCTATGTTTATGTTGAAGTCTACTATCTCCGTTTGAAGTGTTTTCCATTGTTGACTACTTTGCTCCTTGGTTCTCCATAGTTGTCCTCCTTTGTCGTCTTCTTAGTTTGGGATATCATTAATTACTTATCGCGGTCTAGCAAGGGATAAGAATATAGAATGAGTACAACATACTCAACAAGTTCTAAATATGTAGGTGTTCGATGAGTAGCTGTGGATCAAAGATCCTAGGCGTGTGCATGTTTTCGAAATTAGCTTTTATAAAAGGTAAGTTGTAGTTTATAAAAAATCCATGTCTGTCAGTCTTCAAGGGTTGTACAAAACATTATGGAGTTCCTTTCCACGCGGTGTTCGTAGGTCATTACCACAATAGGGAGTATCATGACATGTTTGTACACTCTCAAGAGGTGCACTACTTTACCCACAAACGGCTAAGGCCTGAGAGCATAAAAAGGTATGCCTTCTCGTTCAAACTTCCTTGGTTCAAGGCTCAGTCAAGATCTAAGCCAATCACTAGCCTCTCCATGACCCCGCTTCCCACCCTTTGTAATAGGTTTTGGTCGAGAGACCTACACCCAATTACACTCCCTTCTAGTATACCTAGTTGTTATCCTGAAGCATATGATAGGGATGTCACAGGATCCTACACATTGCCATTCCCCACAAGGAACAATAAACCAACTAGGCATATGAGGACAAACAAAAGGAAGAAGAGTCTAGCTAACTTGCCCGTCCTATTCTAGGATCTATGGTTAGCACGGTTTAATAGCGCAAGAATCACTGACTACATTGGTTGTTAGGTCCTAACTTTCTAGGTACAATGGAATCTCCACCACATGGCTACCCGACCATGTCTCTTAACCATGATTCTACTTCCCAACGTTTCATATTTCATTTATAAAAACAACCTTTTGCTCTTAATTTAGGTGATATAGTTTTGTTAAAATAAGTCAAAGGACATGCAAGATTCACTTGCAAATGGTATGCCATCTTGCTATCACAAGATAATTCAAGAGTGAACTTGCCTTCTGACTGCAGGTCATGCAATCAGTGTATTCTATCATCATAAGATCCACGTTGAAGAGTACCATCCTTAGTCTGGTAAGGACTAATGTATGAAATATCAAGATGTTGGGGATGCATAATATATGAAATGCAAGTGTTCTAATCTCTCGGAACTAATTCCATTTTGATTTCGTTTATAGGTTGTCTTAGGGTTTGATTTGTTATTTCTTAGTGATTTGATTTGGGTTTAAGATTACTTCACCCAGTAGAGCAGATTTAGGCATCCAATAATCTTAATGAATTTCTATAACACATTCATTTGGAATAAGTTATGGCATGATTATTTGTAAGTGGTAGTGGATTATTATTTTGGATTTCCTTTAAGTGGCTTAGGGTTTCTACAAATTTAGTTTATTTAAACTTTCTTTATTTCGCAAAAAGAATAACTTTTGAAGAAAATCTTTATGAGATCTTTTAATATTCATTTTCTTTTTTTACTTGTGAAAAATATGAGTTTATGGTGAAACATCTTGTTTGATTTTATTTTACTAACATAGGATCTTTTATATATATTATTAAAGTAAAGGGTTATTTCTTTGTATGTGGTGAGAGAACTGTGTATATAATTCTTTTTATTACCAACTCATAATTTATTTAAGAATTTTTAGTGCTGAAAAAGAATTATTTACTTAATGACTTCTAAGTGAGAAATATTATTTTCTAACCATTTCACAATTTATATTGGATTTTTCCTATTTATTTCTTTTTAATTAATATGTTCAATATATAACTTAAGTGTAATTGCTTTGTGATTTATTTTTCTTCAAGGAATAAACTGGTGTTTGATTTTATTCTTTAAGATGAGGTTTAGTTAATTTAATTTTTAAATTGGTGATTTTGTCTTTTTAATTTTATTCTAAAAGTGTTTTATTAAAGCATATGGGAAGGTTTCATAATTTTATTTTATTTATTTCACAAAAGTGCTCTGTTTTATGATGTAGATGGATAGAGTTTATTTTTTTAACATATTGATATATTATTTTATTTTCTAAGTTAGGACGAATTAGCTATGGTTTTTATTAGAATTAAGGATTTTATGGAATTTTCTGAGTGGATAATGTGAATTACACAGATGCATTGACAAGTGGTCTGAAACCTAAGTCAGCAGCAACGTGTATTAGTGAAACATTTTTCACTGGAAAGGTTCTAGCCATAGAGAGTGATATGTGGGTCCAGGGCCAAGTCATCTACCAAGTGGAAACAACTAGTTAATTCTGACGAGAGGGTCCCACCCTCGTCGAGGACTTTGTCAACTGTCAATTCTTGGCACTTTAGCAAGTGAGAGTATGTGCGCTAGAAAGAGGAGATGATGGCAATTCTATGGTGACCTAGCATACCACTACATGATGTAGTACACTATATTCATTGACATAACACCAATGAAACACCATTCAATAGTATTACATCCCTCAGAATGGCACAATAGAAACATCGTAGGTCCAAAACATGTCTTTATATTACAAATATCCCATTACCAAAGATCCAAAGAACTTCCCCGACACAACAAGGATTGTAATTACAAAAGAGAACCAGAAATGGAAACTCGAAGTCTGTTCTAGAAATATCACTACTGTACATCTGTGGCTTGCTATTACTACTAAAGAAATACTCTACAGAAGTAGGTTCTAGTTTCTAAGATTATTTATACTCTACAATTTAGCATGACTTCCTTGGTTTCATATGTAGACGTCGACCCCAATGATCTCATATGGATTTCTTAGTTCTTCATAGTAGTTCACCTCCTAGGTTCACCATTGTTTTCTCTAGAATCTAGCAAGGGTTAAGAAGGTACGGTTGAGTACGAGTGTACTCAGCAAGTTCACTAAAAGGAGTGTTTGATGCACTAGCTACAACCACATACCAAAGGTCACCGGTTATGCAGGTTTTTCTAAACATTTCTTTAAAGGTTGCTTTTATTCTGAAAAACTATGTTCCTTAGCCTTCACGGCTTGATTAAAACTTCATGGAGCTCCTTTCCTACAGTGTTCGCAACTCCTTCCTGGAATAGTAGTAACATGTCACACTTTTATACACTCTGCAGAGGTGTGTTGCTCTATCCATAAGTGATTCGTATCCATGTTACACATCTATGTGTACTTTCCCGTTCACACTTACTTTGGTGTGAGGCTCAGTTAAGAACCCAAGCCTATCATTGTCCTTCTCCGTGACCCAACATGCCAACCTCATCCTTCAAGCCGCCACATCTCTATTAAGCCCCTTTTCAAGCAAGCTAAGATGTTGATAGGCCACTGAATACTTTGTGAGTCTGTTGTGCCCCTGGCAGGTCCCATTTATAAATGGCCGACTGTACCTCCAGTAGCCTCACACAGATAACCTATACACCTTACCCACAGGACCTAAGGGTGCCCACCCATGTTGTTGGATCCACGCAAGGAAACTCATCATTATATAAAGGTCGTTCACAGACGTACGACAGGAAGAAGATCCAGCTGACTTCGTAGATCCCATATAGATCTCATGGTTAACGCATAATCTATAGCGCAAGAATCACTGGCGACATTTGTTGTTATATCCTAGATGATACATTCCTGAACAATGGTGTTTCCATTGGCAGTGATAATAGATTAGTTGATCACTTGGATCAGTAACCATTAGTTCACGTTAATCAAGAAAATAGTGTGTTATGTCATCCTTTTTGAAATGCAGGTGTTAACAGTAACAATTTGCAAATACTTGATAGAAAATATTCTAAGGACATGAGTAAGTGAGAACTTTCCTTTGTGATTACAAGATTATGCAATCACGGTCTTCGAGATGTTATAAGAACCAATATCTGAAAACAACATCATTGGTCCAGTAAGGACTAATGTTTAAAGAAGCAATATGCTGAGATGCATAAGTAATGTAATGCATTTTGTAAAAATCCCAAAGTAAATCCCCATGTTTGAGTATGGATTGAGCTTGGTGACTTATGAAAGGTTTGTGTTACAATCAAGTTTTACTTAACAAATAAATACATACTAAGATTCTAATATGAATTGGTAAGTGATGAAAGTAAAACACTACAACAGTTGATAGTAATTGTTGATTAGTAAGTACTCTCAACAATAATTATATTCAAGTTAGTGGATTTTAGCAGAATGGATAAAGCTTTTGGTTTGTAATGGCAAAAAGACTAACTTTCGAAAAAAATATTTATTACATTCAGTTTAACAATTTGTAGTGTTCTTAGGACACATGTGATGGTTATTTGAAGCGCTCTTACGAGCTTAAGTTAATGCGCTCCTCGTTGGTTGAGTGACAGAACAAAGTTAACTATAAACTATAACTAGGACTAAGATATAGTAATTTTATATTTTGGCCGAGTTCAAAAGTTTTCTTCGATACGATTGATGTGAAAATCGTATAGACCTTGAGTATAAACCTACAAATCTATACCTAGAAAGTTGAGCTTAGGTGAGTTATAGAGTTAGAGCTAATTATGAGATATGGTGATCTCATTTTATAGTTTGTTTAACTTCTATTAGGATTTATAATTCGGTTAAGTATGGTTAAAGGAATGAGATCATGCATTCCTAATATTAGTGAATGATGTTAAAGGTTAGATTGAAGTTATTTGGTATAGTTGAGTTAAGACTCTAAAGGAGTATTAAAAATTAGTACTTTATACTTAGGTTTTATTATAAACCATAATTATGGTTTTAGGTTTAATATTTTAGACTTCAAGGATTCTGTTCAGAAATACAAAATTTTATAGGATTATAAATTTATTCTTACTTAGGAAAAAATGTTGAAGAGTTAACTTATGATGAAACAAGTATTTGATTTTAATAAAATAGACAACTAAGGATTTATTACTTTAGAAATCTTAAAATCATTTGGAATAACATGTTTAGCATTTTTCTATTAAAATGTACCTTTTCAAAATCTTAAAGTGGCTTTTATGTATTTTGAGTCTTACCCTTAATTTAGTAGAATTCCATAAAGAAATAAGTGTTTTCAAATACTCATTTTAATTTTTATCAATTTAAAATACAAACTAATATTTTTCTTACATAAAGTATTTATTTAGGATCTTAAAATGATTTTTATTTATTTTCAAGTATAATCCTCATTTTTATAAAATTCCTTAAAGGATTTATTACATTAAAATAATTAATTTAAGTTTTATTATGCTAAAATACAACTTAGTATTTTTATTGTATAGTTTATGTTTTATGAACAGTTAGATATACTATTTGTATTTATTGGATTTTTATTTATTTTTCTATAGATTAATTACCTTCATGGGTATTTTTGGTATTTTAGTAAATTAATAAAATTTGCTTTTATTTTAAAACCTGGGCCTAGCCCATTGGGATAGCCTAGCCCTGGCTCGGCCTAGTAGGTTAGGCCAAACCTACTACAAACCACGAGGTCAGTGACCGACCCAGTCACGTTCTCCCTCTCTAAGTGCGACCCTCTCCTCTCTCTGGCGACCTTGTGTCGCCACCGCCACCACTGTCGCCGGTCGATTCCAACCGACCCTAGCCTCCCCGCCCGCCGCCGTGGTGTGTGACAATCCAGCTGACGACATTGCGCCGACTGGTCCGGCTCGATTCCTCATGCGTGCCCTCTCTCGACTATGCCCCTGCTTCGCTAGAACTAGTGTTTCACCCTCTTATCACTATGGTGGTGCACCTCAGCGATTCTATGGCACTGCTCTGGTGCATTGGAGGTGTGGTGATGCTTGTCTTCTACCTTCCTTCTTCTATGGCCGCCGAGATCATGGGATGGCATGGGTTGCAGCGCCCTCAGGTGCTCCCCATGCCATCTTAGCCTCGCCGTCGACCAACCCTCTACTTCCTCTTCTATCTCTAAGCGAGGACCATAGGTAAGTATTTTCCCTTCCTCACTTCTCTATGACTCCCTCTGTGGTTTCCTTACTGCTATTGTATGTAACCCTAGTTAGGGTTTGTGTTCATGGTTAGGGTTCATCTTGCTACTTAAATTATATGTGGATAATTTCAAGATGAAATTGCTCTAGAGAATTCCCTGTGGTGCCACTTATGTACTGGTACCTGACTTGTTAGTGGTCGATGTTGCTCAATAATGTTACTGGCCATGCTAGTGTGGATGATCTTGCTATGGTTGGGTCTGTTAGCTCTCATAGTGTGATTAACCTATGATTTCTGCTATGCTTTGGTGAATTCCTTCCTGGAATTTAGACCCTAAGATGTGTTGTTACTTTCCTATGGCTCTATCTTCTTGTATATATTCTAACACTGATGAAAAGATTACATTGTTAGTTGAAAAATAACATATGAATGATGCCTGGTATTAGTTGTGATCTTTTTGTTTATCTGCTGCTTATCCACTATAGAATATATAGTTATGATTCCTAGCCTATTGGTTAGGAATATTATGTTGTTAGTTTTAATTTCTTTGTGAATCAAAGGGTAGGCTCTCATTTGACTCTTGTGGCCAATCTCCCTAGATATAACTATGTCAAGATGGTAGTTAGATAAAAAGCATTTCTAATGTTTTAGGAAGATGATCATGGATCTTTACTTGTATGAAAGCATGGTCTAATTGGAAGGATGCCACTATGATCTAATGTTTAAGATAGTGATTACATTCTTGTGATCAGATTACCTGGATGTAACTCTCTTATGATAGTTAGTTTATAAAAATGATTCCTACCATTTTTAGGAAGATGATTTGACTATTCTTCTTATGGAAGTTTGTATCTGATGCTTCTTATTTGGGAAAGCTTTATAACGTTAGACTACTACTGAGGTTCTACCGTTCATTGGAATGTTTGTAGTAGCAATCCATCAATGGATTTACTTTTCTCTAGTTGCCAAAACTAGTAGATACCAGATTGGTCAAGGATGCATTGGATGAGACCTAGTCTGTAGATTGGAGAAGATACTACTTGACCCTTTGAGATATTCAATCATGAATATACACTCCAACTGAGTGTACTTCTGAGGATACAATTTATCCAACAGATCTTGGTCATATAATAGATAAGAACAAATAATGAGCATGACTTTGTTGTGAGATTATTCAACCTGATGTGGTGACTGATACTGATGATGCCTATGTTGTTCTAGTGGTTGATGCAGGCTTGTCCATCACCTTCCTGTGAAAGTTCGTACTTCCTCCTGGATCTACTCCTCCTCCTTGCTCAAACTTGCCCTTTCTCTACACCTGATCCACACCTCCACTATGTAACCATCTTGTTGGGTGATCTAGTGATTTGTTGTAGTTTGTTCTAAAGTGATATAGGGGAATTCCACCAGATGTTCGGTGGTGTTCTTGTGGTTCTTACTATGGTGAAATTTTGAGTAACAGGGAGAAGTTCCATGTACTGCTACAACTATGCCATTTATTTGTAACATCCCAACTTATCAAGATCTAAATCATCAAATTTGGGGTTAACAAAAACTTTTCCAAATTAAAAATGAAAGCATTCATGTGTATGTGCATTTAAAATAGAGATTGATTTGAATTGCCTTGGTTCTGTGATTCTTCGCTTTTAAAATGTTTCTTAGGTGATTTAAACATCATCTACATCTTTCCCAAACTTTTCCTAAAGAAAATCAAATAAAAAGAATTAAAAAGGCGGAACGGTCATTTTGGCCATTTTAATCCACTACACTACTTTGAGTGTTCCTAGCACTCATTTCTTAATAGAAACAATTCATGATCTTGGTACCCCTTGCTAGTACACATAATGAGGTACCAAGGCCTACCTTTTGATCTGCTAAAAACATTCTTTGACTTATTTTAAATGGCATTTGAAAATTTAATCCAATGCATATGCATAGATCACCCCTATTTCAAAAACCACCTATTTGAGCTCCACTCCCAAAACCCTTGCAACCAGAGACTACCTAGCACCAGTGGAGATCACTCAAAAATTTTGAACTCAAAATTCAATTTTTTTCTCTTTCGGCCATTTCATCAAACACTTAGTGGGCAAGGTCAAAGTGGCCTAACTATTACTGTTTTGGGTTGATTTTTGTCTAGCAAATTGAAGTGCTTTGATCATCTTTGTCTCCCTCAAGCCCAACCAGAGCCACACCAGCACATCCCCTACCTCCTAGCTGCACTGCATTGCCATGCCGAGCCACTCCTCGCCGACCGACCGTGCACTCGCTGCAGCAGACCTCTCAAGCCTCTCTCGCCATGTCTAGCAGGTCGCCAGTGGTCCACTGCCACCGTCCAACCAGCCCCAGGCCAGAGCCAGAGACAGGAACGGCCAGAAACCGCCGCGCTCGGAGCTGGTCAACCATGCCGACACCGCCCGTAAAGCACGCTCTGTCCCCGCGTGCAAAGACCGCCCCTTGGCTGCAGCCCGCGCCCACCGCTCCGCCACGACCTAGGGAACACCCCAGCCACCCCCGCTGGCCGCCCAACGCCTCACAGCCACCGCTCGCCATGGATACCGCCGCCTCTGCCGCTCAGAGCGCCACCCTCGCCCAGACAGCATACCACCGCCCCTACGCCCGCATTCACTTCCTAGAGCACCGCCAGGAGACCGCCTGTCGATCGCCACCTGCAGCCATGCCGCTAGCCAACCGTAGCCGTGTCGCCGGAGTCGCCTGCCCATACCCTTCGTTCTCACTGTCGGGCCTACATAAACCGGCCTCCCCAGCCTCTTTTCTCCACACCCACTCACTCCCCACCTCTCACTGACCATCCCACACCACAGCCGGAGCAAGGGGAGCAGCAGCTCACAGGAATTGGAGCCGGAGCTGCCGCCTCTGGAGGAGAAGGGTGCCGCTGATTGTCAACACCTGGATTTTTAATCCCAGATGCCCGTTATGCCATACCTCGCAATCCCAGGATTACCATTTTTGCGAGACATAACGGATTGGATATCATAGTACATCATCCATTACCAACCATACATAAGGTTCTTATACAAATAAGGATCTCATGACCCAGTCTTAATAAAACAAACAGCGGAAATAAAAGATAAGCGTAGCGGTGGGTCCATCTTCAGGGGCACAGAGAATGCTGATGAAGGCAGATGGTCCTAGTTATCATAGCCGTCCTGTTGGCCATCATCTTGATAACCTCCTTCATAGTCTGGCCATGATAATAGCCAGGGACAAAAGCCATGAGTACTCTTTAAGTACTGGCAAACTACCACCAACAAAATTTTATAATTCTATGTTAAAGTGCTAACTCTATGCTTAACTAATCAGGTTAAGTTTAAAACATAAACTGAGTTCTAAAGCAAAGAAAGATAAGATAAACTCTACAATCACTTAAGTTGGGAAGCTATTGTCATAAACACAACCATGTTGTGGTCAAGTCAAGATTCATCATTCTTTTCATAGTTTTTAGAAAACATCTGACAACGAAACAGTATGGCCATTCAACCTGTCCATATCTGCGGACGCGGCTATTCGAATAGTTTGACACTCTGCAGAGGTGGTACACTTTCACCACAAGATTCGATACATCTGTCAGGGATAACCCTGAATCATCATACTTAGTATGCAAATAATCAAACATAACCTTCCCTTTACACACCCTAGTATAAGCACCTCTCCTATGAGCATGGCCTCCCAACCATGACCATCAGTCATCTTGGGCACTGCATAGGTGGACAACATTGAGAGGTAGCCTCAACTCAAACCTCTCCCGTGAGGGAACTAATACTAATGCATCTAAATTTCCAGCTAAGCCTTACCCAATTCAGGTAGTGTGGTTGTACGGTAAATTTGGAATGGTATCGCATCCGAATCCAACCATCAGTTTTATAAAAGGGTTAAGGCTCATGCCTCAACATTTTCATCATCATCAACCATTTTTGTGTTTCTCAACACATGTCAAAACATCTCAATAGAATGACTCATCATTCCAAGGTTTTCATAATTCATTTTCACCAAGTTTTCCCATCTAAAGTGACTCAAGTTTTGATCTACTCTAAACTACTAAGTTAAGAGTGTTCACTAAGGTGGAAAAGATGGGTTCAATCTCATGCCATAGAATGACATCTAAAGCTTAGCTAAATAGGTCAAGTTTTATACTTTTTATGCTACCTTCAAAACAAGTAAGAACTTTGTAGAACCAAAGAGGGGTAAAACTTGTAACTAAGACTTGGGGTACTACTAGTAAATAAGGGGGCGGTGTGATCAAAGTATGCTTAAGGCATATTTGCTAAACCATCTAGTTTGATTCTAGTTTGTTAAGTACTACACTTGCAAGTGCTAACTTGCAAGAGTTAATCTTGGAGATTGCTAGCTTGCTAATAGTATCTAACATTGTTAATGGTGGCTTGCCTTGGTTGGTGCAGTGGTTGAATTTTTCTTCTTCTTCTTCTTCTTCTTCTTCTTCTTGGTAGAACTCCTCCTCCTCGAGAGCTTGGTCGGTACTATCGTCTATAAATACATAGGGATTGCACAATCACCAAACAATACTTAACTAGGCTAGACAGCATTCTAAGACACACAATTGATGATCTATTATCATCACAAGCATCTCAAGTGTAATTCAAAAGTTTCTTTCTTTTTATTTTAGAAAAGTAATTTCTACTCATTGAAAAATTAACTAAAATTTAATATTCACCACCAAAATATGGGATCATGTGGACACATGTCCTCACCACATATTCTAATATGTGGGAATGAGATTTAAGGGTTGGATCAATATTACTTTGGTTTAAGTTCATTATTTTAATGATTTAAAGTGACTAGAAATGCCTATATAGCATTATTTTGGTACTAGTCCAAAGTCACTGCATGTAAACCTGAGTATTATTACATATTTGGATAGATATGGTAAAATGTGATTTTTGAGGGTTGGAATCAACTCAAAAGCTAACTTGGTTGATTTTATAAAAATGTTGCAAGTTGCAAATGCTTCTGTCTTCTTATTTTTATTATGAGAGATCTATAATTCTAATTGAATTAAATCCAATGGTCTTGGGTAGATTACTTCCATACCTTTCAGGAAAAATTAGTTTCATGCAATTTGGATTTGTAAAACTCACAGAATTGATTTTTGAAATACTGGATACAAACTAGATTTAACTAAAAAGAAAAATCCAGATTTGAATCGGTGGGCTAGCGCGGGAAAAGGAATGGGCCGGCCCAGTGGCGCTCCACGGCACGGGGCTCAGCTGACAGGGGGTCCCGCGTGTCAGCGACACTTAAAACGCGAAACGGTACGCGCGCTGTGGGCCGTGCGATTAGAAGATAGATCTACGGCTGAGGGTCGTCGTCGACGACGAACAGGTCGCCGGCGAGCTCGAACCCTACGGCTCGGTGGGGGTCTACTAGGGGCGTACCAGGGCTCCAGCAGGGTCGACGAGGCGGGCAAACGACGTGGAAGACGACGGCGAGGCGGGGCGTGGTCGCGGTGGAGCTTGGGGCGGTCGAAATCAATGGCGCCCTTCTCCTCCTGCCGCGGCTGCTCCGGCTCCAATTCCGGCGAGCTGCTGCTCCACTTGCTGCGGCTAGAGGTGGGTGAGGTTCAGAGAGGTGAGGGGAGTGAGTGAGTGTAGAGGACTGAGGCTAGGGTGGTCGCTTTATATAGGGTCGACGAGAGGGCAAAGAGGGATGGGCGGTCGACGGTGGCGACATGGCTACGACGAGGTAGAGGCATGGCTGGGGATGGCGATGGGTTCTCTGTCCCCTGGCAGTACTCTGGGGCTTAAAGGCGCGGCAAGGCGATGGCTCTACGGGTCGGGAGCGGGCGGTGCACTGAGCGCGGGCGGCGGTGTTCGGCTCGGTTCTTCGGGGCTCTTGGTCGCGGGGCTGCGAACGAGGATGTCTGGGTGGTTGTTGGGCTTGCTGTGGTTGCTGCCACGCAAGGCTAGGGCTTGGCGAGGCCGGTGCTGCTCTAGCGGGCACGACGCTCCGGGGTGATCGGCATGGCGGACAGAGGAATGGGTGCGAGCAACTGGGGGTAGTCCTCCGCTCGATTTTGGTCGGGGGTTGGTCGAGGCGGTGCGGTGTGATGGCGCCTGTCGGCCAGCAGGCGAAGGAGAGCGCAGGGCGACTTGGTGCGAGTTGTCCATGGTCGACCTGGCGCATGGCGTCGGGCGGCTTAGCACTGGAGCAGCTAGGTGCGAGGGAGAGAGAGCTAGGGCCGGGGTTTTAGCTGGGGGGACAAGGGGACCAAGTTAGGCCCAAATGGTGACACAAATCACTGCACACTATAGTGTTTTGAATTTGGCAAGATTTATGTCTGCCACATGTTTGATGAAATGGCCGAAATAGAAAAAGTTTTGAATTTTTAGTTCAAAATTTTTGGGTGATCTCCACTAGTACTAGGCAGTCCCTGGTTGCAAGTGTTTTGAAAATGGAGCTCAAATAGATGTGTTTTGAAATAGGGGTGATCTATGCATATGCATTAGATTCAATTTTAAACTGTCATTTCAATTAGTTTACAGAATGTTTTTAGCAGATCAAAAGGTGGGCCTTGGTACCTCACTATGTGTACTAGCAAGGGGTGCAAAGATCAAGAATTGTTTCTGTTAAGTTTGGAGTACTAGGAATAGCCAAAGTAGGCTTGAGAGTTAAATTTTCCAAAATGACCATTCCTCATTTTTAATTTTTTTTTATTTGATTTTCTTTAGGAAAAGTTTGGGAATGATGTAGATGATGTTTAAATCACCTAAGAAACATTTACAAGCATTGGATCACTTAATCATGGCAATTCAAACAACTCCTAAATTAAATGCACACATATATGAATGCTTTCATATTAACTTTGAAAAAGTTTTTGTTAACCCCAAATTTGATTGATTTGATCTTGATAAGCTTGGATTGAAGTTTTGGGATGTTACACTGATTGCGACCACCCCCTGGGCTACCTCGACCGTCCCTGAGCTCGCCGTCGTCTCCCAGTTCGTTTGCCCGCCTCGCCATCATCGCTAGAGCCCTAGTACGTCCCCTGTAGACCCCCACCAAGTCGCTAGGGTTCGAGCTCGCCAGCGACCTGTTCGTCGTCGCCGACGACCCTCAGCCGTAGATCCCCCTTCCAATCCTATGGCCCACAGCGCGCGTACCGTTTCGCGTGCTAAGACCCACTGACAGGCGGGACCCCCTCTCAGCTGAGCCCCGCGCTGCAGAGCGCCATTGGGCCGGCCCAAGTTCTTTCCCGCGCTAGCCCAACCATTCAAAATTAGATTTTTCTTTTTAAGTTGAATCTAGTTTCTGTCCACTAGTTTAAAATTCAATTCTGAGAGTTTTACAGATCCAAATTGCATGAAACCAGTTTTGTCTGAAAGATATTAAGATGATGTATCCAATCCCGTTGGATTTAATTCTATTAGAGTTATAGATCTCTCCTAATAAAAATAATAAAACAGAAGCTTTTGCACCTTGCAACATTTTTATAAAATCAACCAATTTAGCTTTTGAGTTGATTCCAACTCTCAAAAATCACATTTCATCATATCTATATAAATATGTAATAATATTAAGGTTTACATATAGTGATTTTGGACTAGTACCAAAATAATGCTATATAGGCATTTCTAGTCACTTTAAATCATTAAATGATGAACTTAAACCAAAGTAATATTGATACAACCTTTAAATCCAATTCCCCCATGTTAGAATATGTGGTGAGGACATGTGTCAACATGATCCCATATTTTAGGGGGTGAATATTAAATTTTAGTTAATTTTTCAATGAGTAGAAATTACTTTTCTAAAATAAAAAGGGATGAAGCCATTGAATTAAACTTGTGATGCTTGTGATGGTAATAGATCATCAAATATGTGTCTTAGCATGCTACTGAGCCTAGTTAAATATTGTTTGGTGATTGTGTACTCCATATGTATTTATAGACGATAGTACCGACCAAGCTTTCGAGGAGGAGGAGTTCTACCAAGAAGAAGAAGAAGAAGAAAACTTCAACCACTGCACCAAAGCAAGGCAAGCCACCATTAACAGTGCAATCTAACACTTGCAAGTTTAGTGCTTTGCAAGTTAGGATCAAACTAGATGGTTTAGCAAAGATGCCTTAAGCATGCTTTGATGACACTCCTTTGACTAGTAGTACCCAAAGTCTCATTTACAAGTTTTACCTCCCTTAGTTTACACAAAGTTCTTTACTTGTTTTGAAGGTAGCATAAAAAGTATAAAACTTGACCTATTTAGCTAAGCTTTAGATGTCATTCTATGGCATGAGATTGAACCCATCTATTCCACCTTAGTGAACACTGTTAACTTAGTAGTTTAGAGTAGATCAAAACTTGAGTCACTTTAGATGGGAAAACTTGGTGAAAATGAATTATGAAAACCTTGGAATGATGAGTCATTCTATTGAGATGTTTTGACATGTGTTGAGAAACACAAAAATGGTTGGTGATGATGAAAATGTTGAGGCATGAGCCTTAACCCTTTTATAAAACTGATGGTTGGATTCGGATGCGATACCATTCCAAATTTACCGTACAACCACACTACCTGAATTGGGTAAGGCTTAGCTGGAAATTTAGATGCATTAGTATTAGTTCCCTCACGGGAGAGGTTTGAGCTGAGGCTACCTCTCAATGTTGTCCACCTATGCAGTGCCCAAGATGACTGATGGTCATGGTTGGGAGGCCATGCTCATAGGAGAGGTGCTTATACTAGGGTGTGTAAAGGGAAGGTTATGTTTGATTATCTACATACTAAGTATGATGATTCAGGGTTATCCCTGACAGATGTATCGAATCTTGTGGTGAAAGTGTACCACCTCTGCAGAGTGTCAAACTATTCGAATAGCCGCGCCCGCGGTTATGGACAGTTGGAATGGCCATACGGTTTCATTGTCAGATGTTTTCCAAACAACTTATGAACTGAATGATGAACTTTGACTTGACCACAATAGGGTTGTGTTTATGACCTTAGCTTCCCACTTAAGTGATTCTAGAACTTTACTTTATCTTTCTTTGCTTCAGAACTCAGCTTAGGTTTCAAACTTAACTTTATAGTTAAACTTGGATTTAGCCCTTTAACTTAGAAATATAGTGCTTGTTAGTGGTAGTTTGCGAGTACTTAAAGAGTACTCATCGCTTTTGTCCCTAGATATTATCATGGACAGACTATGAAGGAGAGTATCAAGCTGATGGTCAGCAGGACGGCTATGATAACTAGGACTATCTGCCTTCGTCAGCATTGCCTGTGCCTCTCAAGATGGACCCCACCGCTACACTTATCTTTTATTTCCGCTGCTTGTTGTATTAAGACTGGATCATGAGATCCTTATTTGTGTAAGAACTTATGTATGGTTTGTAATGGATGATGTACTGTGATAATTATTATGGCTCCAAATCTGTTTAATTCCTTTAATAGTCAACATCTCCAAAACTCCCTCCATAAAGTAAAGTTTAGTTTTTGCCAAAACACTTCTCTAACTTTTGGCTCAAGTGAGTTCCATATATCATACTCTATCTTCCCATATCAAAAATAAATATTTTTTAGAAGCTTTATTATTTCTTTTTGCCCATTTTCTAAAGTGGATGAATTGGAATAATAATTGTTTTAAATACTTTTATACTCCTATAAATCTTGGGAAAATTCCTCTAAGTGTGTAATCACATTTGGGACCCTCTAAAACTAGAAACCACCCTCCAATGCAAATTTATCAAATGATCTTCTAGAATCCACTTTTGCCTCTTTTGAATAATGGGATTTATAAGGACTAAAACCCCTTAGAAAAATCTCAATTAAATCCTAGGAGTCTACCTTGACCTCATCTATCTACCCGTACCATTTCCTCCCCTGTTCCAATGCAAATTTTTGGACTTCCTTCACAACCATCAATTGGATCAATATTGCTAGTTAATCAAAACCACTACTCAAACCACTTACAAATCTCATCCAATCTTGCCCAATGCATATCCTCAGCACCAGGACACACCCCTGGTCGACCAGCACTGTAGCTCCACCCCAACAAATCCCCATTTTGCCCCTGTACTAGTAGAAAGAGAGAGAGACATCAAGATCTTACAAGATTTGTCCCCCTTAATTACCACAGCTGCCACCACCTCCCTCTCTGATCCAGCACGACCAAAACCCCTTCTTACCCCTCTCCACCGACCCCTGGACCAATCCCTGGCCAGCATCCCCTCTCCACCATGTCCAAATGGCTAATTTACCTCATCTACCCCTCCTCCCTAGTATATATGGCCAGATGCCACCCGTAGCTCGCCTCTGCCCCTCATTTGCTCCCACACCCATCCACTCACTCTCCCCAGGCTCCACTCCCACTCCACTTCCCTATGCTGACAAGAGGAAGAAGAAGAGGAGCTCTCGGCCTCCTCACCGAATCGAGCAAGGCTCCTCCTCCCCTGCTCCATTTCCTCTGCATTTCTGCTCATGAGTTCCCCTCCTCCTCCTCTACCTGACCATGCTCTTCTTTCTGTCCAGGACCAACTCCTCCATCCCTGCAAGTGAGCTCCGACGAGGTCACTCTCTGTCGCCGTTAGGCGAGCTGCTTGCAGTGGACCTCCGCCGCCGTGCCGCCCACCGATCTGCTCGTCGTCGCCAACCGCGTCGCCCTGCCGCCTCAACGACCTCTCCCGAGCCCTCAGGTGAGCTCCCCGCCTAGCGTCCTCCTCTCCTAGGGTTCCCGCTCGCCCATGCCGTCGTGAGGAGGATGACGGACGTGGGCCGTCCATCCCCACTTAAACCGACGGCCGAGATCCGCCGGTACCGTTTTAGCTGCCCATTCTCACTGACTGGCGGGCCCCGCCAGTCAGGTTCGAACCGCGCCTCTCTCGCGCGTCGCCCCGTGTGCCGTGGGCTGAATTCCTCTCCCGGCCGGCCCAATACCCCCAGAAGCTAGCCTAGCTTGCTTTGTTTCTTTTCTTTTTATTCGAGATCCAGAGAAAGACAAGTAGGATTAAATCCTTTTGAAAATGGAAATAAAACCCAAATGACAAGATTCAAATTTCTGGTGGTTCCCTGATGTTTTCTCAAACATGGAGAGGCAACCCCAATTCGAAACTAAATTCCATTAATCGTTGGTATTTATTCTGCTGCCAAGTATACTTTGCACTAAAAAATTTCCTCTGGGAGCTAGCCTTACTCATTTGAGTTGAAACAAAGTCCTACTGAGAGGTATTTGATATACCTATCATCCACCATAGGTCCTATGCCAAGGTGAACAGAAGGATGCCTTTAACAAAAACAGCAACTTTCTTCCTTGGATAAATTATCTAGGTCAAACCAAATGTGGTATTGACCTAATTCCACCTCCCAGCATATCTTCGTATCAGTATCTATCAAACCACAGTAGCTCAGAATTTATTGAGCTCTGATTGCATTTTAGTGATTTAAATACTTCTGTAATGGGTATTTTCACTAAATAAATCACTCGAGGAGTTGGGCAACTCCAAAATGAGTAAATACAATTTATACAGAAAGGTATTCTAAATTCCTATCATATTCCCTTGCAATAAACACAATAGCTTATGTAGAATTAATCTGGTGAAAAAGAGAAAAACCTTACAAAACTGCCTTTGGGAACTTCCTGATGGCATTCTGGTAATTATTTTGACTTGATTCCAGCTCTATGTGGTTCAGTACATCAAACACTACCTAACCACCCAAGAAAATAATTTTTGGAGCTCCAGATAACTTCTGGTGAATTATTTCCTCAAACTAGAATTTAATCCACTATAAAAAGCATAACTAAATCTAGGAAATTGATAATCAAGTGAAACCACTTGTGTGGGTTTTGTTTTGACAAGGCCTATCTGAGGATATCACTTATGCACATTGGTATCCTACTTACCCCAGAACCACACTCCAAGTTCATAGTATGTATCCTAGACATCTATCTTCCAATAAAGAAAACACTACAATGGCGATCTAGTAAATTCCACCAATAGAAACCAACTTCCCCAAAAACCTACCAAGTTTCAGTAGCACTCCTTATGTTTGCTGTATGGTTTGATGCATGTATGCCTTGTATTGATTTTGGAAATTGCCGGCTTGCATGTATACCCGATGACGACGATAGTGTGAGTGTTTGACGACAAGAAGGAAGGGACTTCTTACTATTATATATTGGGTATTCTTGGATATCTAAAGAAGTCCAGGGACTTATTGCTGGTCACAGGCAAGCCACCACTCCTGAACTTTGATATAAATTGCATTATCTACCTGCATGTCTTGTTTACAAATACTGCGATAATAACTTGGCTCCTCCAAGTTATGACTTTATGTCCCTCGAGGCACCACCCTGATGTACCTACCATTTTACCCCTTTAGATCGAGCGTATGATGGTTAGCATCCTACCTCCTTGGAAACCCCAGGTTTTGAGAAAATAAACTGTTTTGGGGATTTACCCCACTACAAAGGTTTTAAACTGCTTTATAAAACCCTTGGGAAGAGGCATCGTCCCAAGCGGATGTTTTAAAGAAAGAAATGGTGATGATGAGAAATGAGAATGTGATGGGATGTTCTATGCCTTTACCAGAACAATTTTTATTAGTGCAACCACATTACCCCAGGTGCTGGGGCTTAACTCGTAGTTTGTCCACATTAGTCGAGGCATCTTCTACCATGCTTATAAGGAGAGATCCCTGGAATTCTGGGTAGGCGCCACCAGATCACGGATCTAAAGCTTGTTGCTTGCTTCCGCAAGAGTCAGCCTGTACTGGCAGGAGGCCGGCACAACAATTGGGTCTCCCGCGGAAAGTATGATTTGGAGTTCGGCAGGAAGTGGAGTCACCAAATTTAAGGTATACGCCAAGTTGCGGCTTGGGTATGTGCGTGTATGGGAGGCAGGACTATGGCTGGGAGCCACATACTCGTTGCCGGGGAGAACAAACCCAAAAGGAAAAGCATGCCTTTGCTAGGGTCAACAAGTGAAAGTTTAGGTTTGATTATCCGGACCCCCATCTATAGTGGTAGTGGGCCGTGGTTGTATCCCAGCGGATGTATTGATTCTTGTGGGGAAAGTGCACAAAATTTGCAGAGTATAACCTATTCGAATAGCCGTGTCCACGGTCAAGGATGGTTGTAAAGGTGTTGGCTAGGAGTACCCAAACTGTGCTTGTTTTGGAAACAAGGACGAAGAGGACGAAGGTTCCAGGGGAACCCAAGTTCGAAAGCTTTGTTTTGACCCGATGTGGTCGAAGAGGTTTAAAAAAGGGTTTTTACTCCCAAAATTGTTTTCAACACTCTTTTCAACAAAGATATGGAGGTATCTTGACTTATAAAACAAATCGATGTTTTCAAAAATCTTTTTCAAAAAAGATATGGAGATGCCATAACTTCAAGAGTTGGCCTAGGTATTTCGAAAACAACCCCAGATAGAGCTATCTCGCCACAGCCAGACTTGCATTTCCTGATGTCATTATCCTGGTGGTTTGCGAGTACATCCAAAAGTACTCACGGCTTTGTCCCTGGCTATTTACTTGGCCAGAATTTCAGAGCCTCGACACCGGAAGATTCAAGTGACGTCCAGCGAGCTAGGCCATCTTCCCAGTCAGCTGCCTATAGGTTGAGGCACGATTGGGCTCTGCGCATGATGATATTCCAGTGGTAAGGATGTTGTAGCCAAAATGGCATCTATGTAAGTCTTGTATTTCGTTATGTTTCGGATGATGTAATGATACCTATTGGTTATGTTCCACGGCTCACTGATCATGGGAACATCGATGTATGCATAACAGGGATTCTCAGATGAATAATCCAGGGAGCCCACATATTTCCTCTATTAATGGTGGATACAAGTGCTCCTCGAGCTGTTCGTGAGACGGAGACAATGTCTCTTACTCCCCACGATCTAGCTCTAGAGTTCTACCTTAGACAGAGAAAATGATTGATCCCTCGCTATGGAGGCCCCTGTGCTCCTTATATAGGGTAGCCTGGGTTACAAAGTTAGGGCACACGTGGCAGCATATTCCCCGAATATGCCCCTTGGTTAAAGCTAGATGCTTCTTTATTCTCTTTAACGTTCATCCGGACTTTGGACGTAAACCATAGCGTAATCCTTGCCTTTAAGCGTCACCAGACACGGGCTACATCAGCCGACATTGTTCGTGTCATCTTTGTCGCCCCTGTCCTGCTGGTCCTTCCCTCCGCTTTGATTCGCTCATGATACAGCTATCAAAAGCCACCTTTTGATCAACGGGAGATTCCTTCCTTCTGTTGGAAGCCAAGTGATAGTCCGGCTAGCATACGGCTAACTTGGCTACGAGGATACCTGCGTAATAGATAGACAAACATGACCGGCATATATTTTATGCCGGCCGGGTTAAGGCTAGGGAGATGTTCCACGGGCCGGGTTACTCCGTAGGTCGGCCTGCCTTGAGGTGACCCAACCAGCACTTGCTTTGACCGTGCCCTACCTCGGCTAACTCGACCTTTATACCCCGGCGTTACCCTACTCAGGGGTATCCCCCCAACACTTGCTCGTCCCGAGGAAGTTTAGCTTAATGGATGTGATCCACATATTCTTGAAGCTGGGTCATTAAAATAAATGAGGCAGTTGCAGCATATGTTTATCATATATCATACATAGGAATAAGTTCATGAATAGTACCTTACTCGAACCATCCGAATAATATTAGAAGGATTCCACACCTTAGTGATCAACAGTTCACAAAAGATGAATCTTCACATTGTGTAAAAGTATTCAGTTCGACCGAATGAGTTAGCGAGGTAGTCCCAAGTGTTTTAGGATTAACATATTCACTTGGGATTCAAAATCTCAAAATGCTTCTTTGTCATACCACAATATAGTGGTGTATGCCTATTTGCTCTTTGCCTTGCTCCTTTTCTTCTTCTCTCTTTTTATATATATGCTCACACATATGTTTAAGTGCTGTGTAAAGAAGCTAGCCATACATTCCACTTCATGTAGGAATCCAAAGTTTAACGATCTCAATTACCAAATTCCAATTGTATGTGAAGCATCTTTATGACTTGAAGATTCTTCCTCGACTTGTTCTCACTCTATTTTGATATCACTTTTAATTTTCCTTTGATCAAGGTTTTTTTAACTTAACCAATCCGATTATTTCTACTTTTGTAAATCAAACCATGAACTTACAACATATCGATTAAATTATCTTTATATGTTCCATTAATACCAATGGTGTGGAAGACTCCTATTGTTATCATCAAACTATGCTTGCAAACTTTATTTCTAAACTCGAACAAATGCAAAACTAAAATAGTAATATAAAACTTATAAGATAGATTAAAAGGTCTTAAAGATCTCCCCAAGCTTAGAATCAAGCTAGGCGGGATCAAATAACTCCTTGTTGCTACCTATTCCTCCTCCTGGGTAGGAAGAGTATTGCCCTCTTCTTCTGGGTTGCCATCTTTAACTATGCTTGCAAAGCGGATGCTAAACTCGGCTATGTCGTATTGAAGCTTCAAAATGTTCTTCTGGAGGAGTTTCTTCTCATCTGTCAACTCAAAAACAGTTTTAAACAAGAAACCAACTCTAACATCGATGTCATCGACCTTTTTCTCAAGGTCTTTGCTTATTATCCAGTAGGAGTCAATCCCGTCTCCAATTGTTTTAACACATGCCTTTGAAGCTTTTTCCAACTCACATATCTTATCATGAATCTCATCTTGCTACACTTTCTTAGGTTTAAGAGGTGACATACCAAGAGGAGGTTTATAATAGGATCCTATGTTGTGACGATAGTTATTAGGGAGATAATCATCATTGCTCTTTCCCCGCTCATCTTGCCTCATCATCTCCATCCTTTGCGAGAACATGTCCTCCCAATTTGGGAGAGGCTTGATCTCTGGGTTGGACGATGATGATAATCCTTTAGGTTCTACTTCTTCGATCCTCTTCATGGGCTTCTCTTCTTTCTTCCTCCAAATCTTGTTGACATGGAAGGGATGCATGGATTTGCTACACGAATATTGTTAGAAGGGGCTTGTATAGGGATGGCGAGGATTTTTTGAGGATGGAGGCTGTAGCTCTGCGAAAACTTAATGAAAAAGGTTAGATGCAATCAACTTTAAATGGGGAGGTCAAAAACCCTAGCCGCCATCTGTAACAAGAAACTACACGGGCGTGGCCCATATAGGTCCCGCCGTATAGTTATGAACCAACTATAGATTTTCTTATACAGTGGAACCAACTATACGGCCGAAACTATACGGGCAGAAATTTTTATTCCCGCCGTATAGTTGGTCGTTAAACCTTTTGTACTCTGAATATTTTTTTTGGAGATGGGTCGATATGTATAAGACCAAAACTATACAGACGGAATTTTTATTCCCTCCTTATAGTTAGTCGTCAAACTATCAGTACCCAGAAAAGAGCTTTGTCAAAGGCATCGATATCTATACGATGGCAACTATATGGGCAGAATTTATATTCCCACCGTATAGTTGGTCGTTAAACTATCAGTACCTTTCGTGGACGGAAGGGGTGATGTCGAAAAAAACTATACGACCGCAACTATATGGCCGGAATTTTTATTCCCGTCGTGTAGTTGGTCGTTAAATCTTCTAGATTCACCAAAAATTTCCTGCTTCTCCGAGGATTCTTTATTAATCTGAAACTTAATGAAATATCAAGTTTTGATAGAAAAATGATAGCTTAAATTTTCCACCAATATTGGCATTATCAATCTCTTTCTTCTTCGCTAGAACTTCAAATGTTCCTTATTTAACATAACCTCAATTAAAACTTAATTAAAAATTTAAAAACTTACTCAAACCTTTACTTCGCATGGGTTGCCTCCCATGAAGCGCTCTTTTATGGTTAATAGCTTGACCGTAGTGTTGCTCATTTTGTCTCGAGTCCATTCTTCTTGTAGTTTCCATTCCTTGTATATCTTTGCTTAATCACCTCTTTTGGGGTGATCACTTGTATGGTGACTACACTTATATCTTCTTTTATTTGATAATGCTTCAAGCCTTGTCCATTTACTACCCATGAAAGAGAGGGTGTTTTTCCTTGGAGCTTCATTGCTCCCTATGAATAGGCTTCTTCAACTATATAAGGGCCTTCCCACTTCGATCTAAGCTTCCCTAGAAACAACTTAAGATGAGAATTATAGAGCAACACTTTGTCTCCATTTTTAAAGGTCTTATTTTCTATTTTTCAATGATGCCGTCTTTTCACTTTTTCTTTAAACAATCTAGCATTCTCATAAGCATCACTTCTAAACTCATCTAAAGCATGAATATCTAATAAAAAAATTCTCCTACTGCCTTATGATCATAGTTTAGGTTCTTGATTGCCCAAAAACCTTTGTGTTCCAATTCTAAACGTAAATGTCATGCCTTACTGTATACGATCTTATAAGGTGTCATACCCATTGAATTTTTAAACGCAATACGGTATTCCCATAGAGTGTCATTTAACTTGTATGACCAATCTTTTCTTGATTTGTCCACCGTCTTCTCGAGTATGGTATTTAATTCTCTATTGGAGAGTTCCACTTGAACACTCATTTGAGGATGATATGGTGAAGCAACGCGGTGAGTTACTCCATATTTGCTGAGGATTTTCCTGAAAGTTCCTTTCATGAAATGAGAACCACTGTTAGTGATTAAAAATCTAGGAACTCCGTACCTGGGGAATATAACATCCTTGATCATGTTCACTGAGGCAGCTGCATCTGCATGACTTGTTGGAATAGCTTCAACCCATTTAGTAACATGATCGACAACAACAAGAATATGAGTGTAACCATTTGATTCTATAAAAGGTCCCATGTAATCCATTCCCCATACATCAAAGGGTTCGACTATAAGACTATAATTCATTGACATCTCTTGTCTCCTACCTATATTACCCCTTCTTTGGAAAGCATCATAGTGTTCTACATACTTGTGTGCATCCTTGAGCAAGGTGGTCCAATAGAATCCGGACTGAAGTACCTTTGCTGTTGTTCGCTTGCCTGCATGATGTCCTCCATACGGGATGTGATGACAAGCTTGCAAAATTGCACTCATTTCATGGTTAGGAACACACTTTCGAATCATTCCATCGGGTCCATGATGATATAGATACGGATCATCCCAAAAGTAATATTTAAGATCATTAAAGAATTTCATCCTTTGATTTCTTGTCATACCAGGAGGTATAAATTTTACTATGATATAGTTAGCATAATCCGCATACATAGGATCAGCAATTTCAACATTTGCTAACTATTCTCCCAGAAATGACTCATTTATAGGTACGGGGTTAGTAATTATTCCCTCCATCCTAGAGAGATGATCTGATACCAGATTATCCTTACCCCTCCTATCTACTATTTGAAAATCATATTCCTGTAGTATTAAAACTCACCTAATCAGCCTAGGCTTCACATCCTTTTTCACAAGGAGGTGACGCAAAGCTTGGTGATCCGTATGAACTATTACCTTAGAATTAATTATGTAAGATCTAAATTTGTTGCAAGAAAAAATTATAGCTAGGAACTCTTTTTCTGTAGTAGCATAATTTTTTTGAATCTTATTAAGAGGTCTACTTGTGTAATAAATAACATTTGAATTCTTCCCATCTTGCTTTCCTAACACATCCCCTCAAGCATAGTCACTAGCATCACACATGATTTCGAAAGGTTCATCCCATTTTGGAGATTGCATGATGGGTGGTGAAACTAATTTGTTTTTAAGGTTCTCAAAAGCTGTAATGCAGTTATGAGTAGAATGGAGTTTCTTTCTCAAGAAGGTTGGTGAGAGGCATAGCTATTTTACCAAGATCTTTTATAAAATGCTTATAAAAACCTGCATGTCCCAGAAGCATTTTTAGGTTTTTTATGTCCTAAGGTATTGGAAGATTTTCTATAGCATTTATATTAGTTTTATCTATTTCTATACGCTTCTCTAAAACCTTATGACCAAAAACTTTACCTTCTCTTTCCATAAAACGACATTGTTCCCAATTCAAAACCAAATTTGATTGCCTGCACCTCTGTAAAACTTTGGCTAGATTGTAGAGGCAATTATCAACGGTTGTTCCACAAACAACAAAATCATTTGTTAGAACTTCCATAGTCTTCTCAACAAAATCACCAAAGATTTTTAAAACACATTCTTGAAAGGTTGCTACTGCATTACATAAGCAAAAAGGAATTAATCTATAAGCATATGTGCCATAAGGGCAAGTGAAAGTTGTTTTCTCTTGATCTTTCGGTTGTATAGCAATTTGAGAATATCTAGAATAACCATCAAGAAATCAAAAATAAGAATCATTACAAAGTCTTTCTAAAATTTTATCCATAAATGGTATAGGCTTTTGATTTTTCTGTGTCTCACGGTTTAGTTCTCTAAAATCAATGCACATGTGATATCCAACAATAGGTTTTACAGGAACTAGCTCACCATCCTCATTAATAGCAGCATCAAGACCCCCTTGTCTTGGTATGCAATGAGCAGGGATAACCCACTTACTGTCATAAATAGGATATATTATGCTAGCATCTAATAAGCATATAACCTCGTTTCTTACTAGTTCCTTCATTTTGGGATTAAGCCTTCTTTGTGTATCAACTACATGTCCAGCATCATCAAGCATGGTAATTTTATGTGTTACAATAGATGGATCTATTCCTTTAATATCACTTAGAGTATATCCAAAGGCTTCACGATGCTTAACCAAGACCGAAATGAGCTTATTTGTTTCATTTTCTAATAGATTTTTTCTAATAATAACATGACATTTATTTTCATTATCTAAAACTCATACCTCATATCATCTAGAAGTTGTTTCAATTCAATTGGCGGAGGTTCTTCATCTCCTTTTCTTACCAGTTCTTCATAGTCATGTGGATTTTTTTTCTTACGGAACTGAATCAAGGTAATCATCCATGTCTTCTCTCTCCTCATCATCTGGTGCTTCCTCCCAATTAGTTAGGCTCCTCTCTAATTCATGTTGTGGAGTACTGAAATGAATTACGGCCAGCTCGGCAATTGTTTTCTCCTCCTTGATATCTTCCACCTCATATGGCCCCTTCTTTAGTTTGGCAAAGTGGAACGTCATTTCCTCTTCTCCAAACATCAGTGAAATAGTCTCCATCATATTATCAACTCGAGCTTTGGTGATGGAAACAAAAGTCCTGCCTAAAAGAATAGGACAAAAAGAATCTTGAGGCATGTCAACAATATGAAAATCAAGGGGGCACATGAGTGATCCAATAAAGACAGATGTTTCTGATAACCCTTCCTATTTTATATTAGTTCTATTAGACAATTTAATAGTAGTGCCTACCGGTTCCACATCTATATTATTTAAATTGTAGCAAAGTTCCTCATAAAGTGATGAAGGCATAATATTTATAGTGGAAATCGGCTCACAAATTCCGTATAAGAAAGTTTCTCCACAATATATAGGAGTCGTAGGTTTAGAAGTTTCGTTACCTCGTACCTTACTTTCAAGGAATTCCGAGGTTTCAAAGTCTAGCATAACCACTTCGATATCCACTGTTCGTGCTTCCATAAGATCCTTCAATATAACATTATTTATATTGGTAGCTTCGGGGTTCTTTTTTGGTTTCTTTAATCTTCTCTTTGTTTGTTCTTCCTGTTTTTTCGTTTTCTTAATATTCTCTTGAATAGGTGCAGAGGAGAACTCTTCCATTAACGCTCTTGCATGCTTCTGTTCTTCGAGGGGTTTATGGGGTTCCCATTCTGTAGGTAACTATAAGTGCCCTGCATAATTCTCAATAAGTTTCTTTACTGAGTAAGAATCAATACCAAGGGTTTTAATCATCTCACAAGTCCTTTCATCTGCAAGGAAATCATTAACACAAACATATTCAGAAAAGCTATTTGTAATATTGTCCTTGTTTTTAAGATTTTCTGTTGCCTCCCTCATTTTAATTATTAATTTCCAAGCATCATCATAGGTATAGGATAGAAAACTACCATTAGAAGCGGTGTCTAGATTCATTCTATTTTCATTATTAAGCCCTCCATAAATAGTGTGAGTGATTACCAATCAGGCAAACGATGATGGGAGCAATTATCTAGATAGCTCTTGTACCTTAGATACCCTTCATACAAACCCTCATCAGGATTATTTTTGAAACTGATAATAATAGCTCTCATCCTATGAGCTTTGCTTTCTGAGTAATATTTTGATAGGAAATTGGTTGTCAATTCCATTCAAGTACGTCGTGCTTCTGCACAAAAAGATCTATACCAGTCGCAAACATTATTAGAGAGAGTTTATCTAAACAACTGGGTTTTAACCATATCAAGATTATAGTCATCGAATATAAAGGAACTGAGAACATCTTCAAAGAATTGTAAGTGTCCATACGGACTCTCTTCATCGGTTTCTGCAATTTTCTTAGAGTGTAGTATTTCAAATAATGAAGGGTGGATCTCAATTCCATCCAGATTTATTCTTTTATTGACAGTTATAAAGGCGTCCATGGGCGAACCCATTTTCCTTACTGCCTCAAGCTGGATGAAATGCTGAGTGTTGTCCATTGTCGTGGTCCTGCAACTTAAATTAAAAATTAGTACAACGAAAGTAAATAACTAAAAGTAAAGTGACTTATAGCACTAAGCTCCCCAGCAACAGTGCCAGAAAATAGCTTGATGACTGCAAGTGCATAGATCGTTTGTAGCTAGTTTCGAAATAAAGATATCGATCCCACAGGGAGCAGTAGGCGAAAGACTAAAATTCTTTTAACTAAAACTAACGTGGTACTTAAGGAATTACTTTGAGATGCAAGAAAAGTAGAATTTTTTTTGGGTTTTTGATTGAATGAGGCAATTAAAATAAAGTAAAACTTAATGCAGAAAGTAAGAATCGCGTATGTAAAAGAACTTGAAACTGCAATAGGGAAAAAGGCATTCTCAGGGAGTGGTGGATACACCACTAGAAATTTAGACTAAGCAATCAAGATTATTATAAAAAATATTCTGATGATATGTATGTATGTGGGAGGAGCTCCATATATGGACAAATAGGCAGCAACACTGCTGACATCATCCTTTATAACCACAGCTAACAGATAAACGAGATCAATCGTATTATCCCTCTATTAAGGATTTCTCCCGTGGCATGGACATGGCTTTATGAGTTCTCCTTGTTTCTCCAAGTTAGTGCGTAAAGAATGACAACAACTTTATAGTCACAGTAAGTGCTATCATCCCTCCATCAACAAACAAGTAATCCCCTTCATCGTGTCCCCATAAGAGGCAAATATTAAGGAGGTGCACAACTCCCAACATCAAGATGAGTACAATTAACACATACACATAATGATGTATAACATAATAATATCTATCTTATCTCAGTCATATGCTAGGGTTTCTCCATCTCCCCAAGAACTAATGATCTACAGACATGGAGGCAATCACCCTCATGGCAATGGTAATGGAATCAATTGTAAATTAATAGTTCTTGTATAAATCCACAACGAGTATGGAAACTACAACAAGATCTAGATGGGTGAAGATGGGATGGATGGAGATGATGGTGGTGCAGCGGTTGATGAAGATGAAGATTGATTCCTTGGCCTCCCTTATTTATTTAGGGCGAGTTTCCCTCTAGATTCCTTCCGGAGGTGAGGTTTTCGGCGATTTCTGGGTGTTCTGTACGTCGTGTCCCTGATCAAGTTGCACGGGGTGAAACTATTTGAGGAGGCGGTGGCGGCATCAACTATACAACTAGAACTATACATCCAGAAAAAGTATTCCGGTCGTATAGTTGGTCGTTAAACCCTCTGGATGCCTTGGTCACTTCGGGTTTTCTTATGGTGTTATTGATATTTGCGAAATAAGCGAGTTACGTTGTTTTTGACTCATTTTCTCCCAGTACAACTGCTCCAAGAATTGTGTCCATTGTATCCATCATCTGTCCTGATCCTGGTGAAAATAGATATAAAATGTGTGCACGAACGCCGTACAACACCAAGATCCTACAACTACAATGCAAAATAATAATATAAAACATGATGAAAATATGCACTCATCACCACCATATCAAGATGCATTATTCGGACCAACTAGCCACTCCATTCATTACTCCCTATGACATGTACTGCTGCTCCACAATTCCCTTTAGGCTAAAAACCCTGGTGTAATCTGCCAATAGACGATGCAACATTGCCTCCATGATCAAATTGGTCGAAATGTACACCCTTACGTGGACGACATTGCGGTGATGTCAAATAAAGGAACGATATCATCGCTAGATTACAAGCGACCTTTGATAACCTCTAGAAATACAACATGATGTTTAATCCTATGAAGTGTGTCTTCAGGGTTCCAGCCAGCAAATTGTTTGGATTCATCATTTTGCATCACGGAATTGAAGTTAACTTGGGGAAGCAAGACTATCATCAACATCAAATGGCCCACGTGCCTAAAGGACATCCAATGTCTCACATGATGTGTTGCAGCTATAAGAAGGTTCATTAGTAGACTTGGTGAGAAGGTTATGACGCTCTACAAGTTGCTCAAGAAGGCGGACAAATTCGTTTGGATGGACTAGGAAGATGTTGTGTTGCAAGAGTTTAAGATATTACTCTCCTCTGTGCCATTCCTTGCACCATCGGAGTCAATGGAGCCCATGTTAGTTTACATGGTGTCCACCAACTGAGTCAGAGGAGGGAGGGGCCTCCTTCTATAGGGAAGGAAGGCTACCTCAAGGGGCATGGCTGCCTGCCATGGAGGTGCGCGCACCTATCCCTCCATAATGGTGAGTGGAGCTTCCACTAAGCCCACTCCCATTAACATAAACTCCACTCACCTTGCATTAATTTTCCACCAAAATTAATGGAAGCTCGCATTAAATTAAAATATTTTTTATTTATTTTATTCATAATTTGTTAATTACTTTAGTTAACAAAAAATTGCATAAACCTCCTTGCACTACTTTGATATTATAAAAACCAATTTCAGGAATTTGACCTGAAACAATTCTGGTGCTTACAAAAATAATCCTAGCGATTTTAAATCATTTCTATGGTATTATATCTACCCCATTTAGTGTCAGTATACCTTAATTTTGTCACCCTATCGCTCGTGAATATTGCTAATATGACCGAGACCCCTCTCCTGTCAATAATCAGCTACCGGACCTGGAGATCCGTACTGACTCCCACACATTCAACGATGACTCATGTGATCGTGAGAACCATTGACATTGTACCTAAATACCTTTGTCTCGAGATATATTACATGTTCGAGATTCGATCATCGGTACCCCCATACTTAGTTTTATCTCGTTACTGACAAGTACACTTTTCTTGTTCCCGTGATTTAACATTCTTTGAGATCTAATAACCTTCTTGCAAGTTGTGTCAATGTGATATTACCAAGAGGGACATGAGTATACCTGTTTGTCATCAAGATGGACAAATCCCGGTCTTGATCCCTGATCCTCAACGTAACTCTTTCGGAGTACCCCAACCCACCTATATATTTATCCTAATATAGTGTGATGCTTGATATTATCAAAGTACTCTTCTAATGTAAGCAATTAGCATGATCTCATGGTCTAAGGATTACTATTAGTTCTTATGATATGTTATAGCAAGGTAAACATAATGACTTTGATCGTATTGCGATACTTCGGGTGAATGTTTATCACATCATTCCACTAATGTTGTGACCCCATTAATAACAACATCCAATGTTCATGATCAGGAAACCTTGATCATTTTAATCAACGAGCTAGTTTGAATGAGAGGCATAACTAGGAACTCTTATTTGTTTATTACACACACATGTATTACAATTAACACAATTATAGCATGAGAAATAAATTTTTATCATAAACATGGAATAAGATAATAACCACCTTATTATTGCGTCTCGATCATATTCCCTTTACTCTCCCACTTGCACTAGAGTCAATAATCTAGTTTTAAACTTGCGCATTTTAACACCTATGGCTTTCTAATGTTGTACATACGCGTTGCATGTGGCAAACTTTATGTCCAGATATGACACTTTCAGGTCCATGTGTATTTGCATATCTTTGCATCTCTATGCATCACTCATTCTCAAATGAGATTGGACTGTATAAATTCAGTCCTTTGGTGAGACCCTAGTTCCTTGGGGTTAAAACATGTTGATACTGTTTTCATACAATATATATTCATAGTACTAGCTCGCAGTTAACCACACTTAGTTTGATAACAAACTACTGGACACAAATGCCCTCCTTTACTGCTACTAGAGTAGTCATATACTCAAGCTTTGTTGTAGTATCCATCACAATGTATGAACTTTCGAACTCATCCAAATCCATCATGTAACTTCCTTCCAATACATTGTGCCACCCATAGTCCAAATTGAGATAAACTTAACTTGTATCGTGTGACCAAACTAGTACCAAAGACATTTTACAATGAAGTATTTGTCACATCTACATACAGAACATATTCTTATATCTTCTAAAGCTCATAGGAATAACCTTACTATCGTCCAAGGATCATCTTATTAGTCACTATGGTATATGCTCATAACATTTAGAGCATAAGACATATCTGGATATGTACATATCACGATATACATGATTGATCAAATATTCATGTGATTTGACTCACTAAGTGTCAAAACACTTGGATCTAATTTCACTCATCAAGTGTCAATATACTCGAATCTTGATTCAACCTTTTTCCATGTGGCAAGAAACTTTTATGTCGTTTCAATATTGAACTCATTCAATATATCATCAATGTACATTTGGCACAACCATATTAGCACCTCGATCTATCCATATACATTCATGCCTAATATTCTAGTTTTGCCCAAGTCTTTCATCGAATTCTAATTTTAATGAAAATTTTAACTCGTGTCAATAAAAGATACATCAGTTCTACTAAAAAAATGTCTTCTACATAATGTATTACAAAAATGTCTCAGCTCTCCCACTTTTATCTTGATTTTTAAATGATGGATCATCTTATAATGCTACTAAGTGTTATCAGAGCAAAATGAGATGCAAACAAACATCATATCCAAAAAGGGATGTGATATAGTTCTTGCACTTGATCACTATATTGTGCAGCATGGTATGATATACATCATTCAATTTGTGTAACACGAAGTTCTATGGTCCTTACACTTTGGTATGTTATAATTTTCCAAGGGTATCCAACCATACTTAAAATTATAAAATTACTGTATCATAACACTTGCCTAGCAAAAATAAAACTAGATGCTTCTGATTTATCTTTTGCATATTTTTACGTGGTTTAGGGATTTTGAAGGTAGAACCGTTCGTACCTACAAACATGGAACCACAACGATCATAACCAAATTACTAGAAACCCTCCGTAAATCATATATTAACTATAATCATTAGGATATATAACCACTAGCTACTTATGCAAAACTAGTAGCATGTCAAGCATGGAACAAGTCTCATGTGCGAAGACATGTAAAGTTAGTTCGGGCAACTTCATCCCACTATGTTGCTGATATCCAAAATACATAAGAGGATGCAGTAACATGATCATCAATGCCCAAATACTCATATTTGTTCTACCTGCTCAAAACATCTACTGTTGGGTTCCCAACATAGAAAACAAAAAATTCCTACGACATGAACAACTAAGCACCAAGATCTTTCTACCTAGATGCAAGAAATGGGTGGATATAAATCCATATAGGTCTTACCCTCGAAGACTAAAAAGATTTTTATTGAAATATGATTTTGTGGATGGTGTAGTAGTACTCTTGCTGATCTCAAGATCGAGTTGAAGTCTAGCACCGCAAAGTAGCAGCACATATGTGATCGCACACACATTCAACAACCCGACAACCTTCGAGTCCTCACTCTAGCAAAGCAGAGGAGGCACCTTTCTAGAGAAACCACCAAGAACATGTACTTCGCTAATTCGAAGCCATAGGGAAAATTCTAGAGGGGAAGAGAACCTTCACGAGGAGGTGGTGCAAATGGAGAGGAGGGAGTGGCCTCCTTTTATAAGGTAGGGGATGCCCCAAGGGGCAAGGACGCCGTCCATGGAGGTGCCCCTACCTCTCCCTCCATAATGGTAAGTGGAGCTTCCACTATTCCCAATCCCATTAACACAAACTTCACTCACCTTGCATTAATTGTCCACCAAAATTAATGCAAGCTCTCATTAAATAAAAACAAATTTTATTTATTTTATTCAGAATTTGTTAATTACTTTAATTAAGAAACATTTGCATAAACCCTGTTGCACTACTTTGATATTAGATCTAATACCAATTTTAGCAATTTGACCCGAAACAATTCCCATGCTTGTCGAAATAATCCATGTGCTTACAAATCCTTTCTATGGTATTATATATGCCTCATTTTGTCTCGGTATACCTTAAGTGTGTCACCATACGGTTCGCGAATAATTCACATATGATTGAGACCTCTCTCTGATCAATAATAAGCAGCAGGAGCTAGAGATTTGTACTGACTCCCACACATTCAACGATGACACTTGTGATCATGAGAACCATTGAAGTTGTAGCTAAATCCCTTTGCCTCGAGATATATTACATGTACGAGATATCGATCATCAGTATCCCCATATTTAGTTTGATCTCATTACCGACAAGTACGTTTCTTTCGTTCTCGTGATATAATATTCTTTGCGATCTAATCACCTGCTTGCAAGATGTGTCAATGTGATATTACCAAGAGGGCCCTGAGTATATTTCTCTATCATCAGTATGGAAAAATCCCACTCTTGATCCATGATCCTCAACATAACACTTTCATAGTACCCAAACCAACCTTTATAGTCACCCTGTTATGTTGTGATGCTTGATGTTATCAAAGTACTCTTCCAGTGTTAGCAATTAAAATGATCTCATGGTCTAAGGATTAGGGTTACTTCGTATAATATGTTATAGCAAGGTAAACATAATGACCTTGATTGTATTATTATACTTTGGGCGAATGTTCATCACATCACTCCACTAATATTGTGATGCAGTTATTAACAACATCCAATGTTCATGATCAAGAAACCTTGATCATCTGTTAATCAACGAGTTAGTTATAATGAGAGGCATAACTAGAAACTCTTATTTTTTATTAAACACACATGTATTAACATTTCCAATTAACACAAATATAGCATGAGAAATAAACATTTATCATAAACATGGAATAAGATAATAACCACATTATTGTTCCCTCTCGGGCATATTCCCTTTAGGGAGCGGCGACACTGGCTCGGCGGCCAACATGCATTCGAGCGGAGCTTATAGAAAGCGGAATCCTTGTTGGTACTAGCACTGACTTATGGAATGGAGGATGTGAGAATGGATAGGGAGTGGGGGCTGGAAGTCTGGCTGCACCTAATGACGAGGGTTTGCTGGACCTACTCCCTCCATTCCAAAATAGAAGATGTTTTAGCCTTTTTTTGAAAAACATTTGTCTCACCTACACACTAAAAGATGTCGAGATACATGTGTTTCAAAAAAAATCTAAATCATCTTATACTTAGAAATGGAGGGACTATATAACAAGGTGCACATCGCTGGTAATTTACCCCTCCCCAAATTTGATTACTATTGTCCTAGAGTCATTTGTATGAGGGGTCAAAGATGAACCATGGTGCTGGCGTTAGGGCCTACGTGGTGTACATTATTTTATGCATGCGGAGCAAAATAGATAACAATACAAATACAAATACAAATCAGGTAAAAGCATGAAGTAAAACAAGTACACCTGCAGACTATCATAACACAAACACTACCTTCAAAAAAAATATAGGATAGGACTATTCAAGAACCCTCCTTAAGAGATTCCTATATAAGCTTATTCGGGAACCCCCACCTAAACACTTTCTTCATCGTCACATCTAACCCCCCGTGTCGCCGGCCTCCTCTGCCCCCAGCGTCGTCAACCACCCTCGTCCCCCCGTGTCGCCAGCCTCCTCCGCCCCAGGCACCGCCGTGCCCTCCTCCCGAGCATGGTCGTCCTCCTCCGCCCCAGGAGCCTCCGTGCTCTCCTTCCCATGCACCGCCAGCCTCCTCCACCGGCCTCCTCTGCCCCCCGCAGCCGGCCACCCTCCTCCCCACGCGTAGCCGGCCTCCTCCGCGCCCTCCTCCCCCGCGCTTCCGGCCTCCTCCGCCCAACATGCGGCCGTGCCCTCCGCCCCGCACACCGCCAGCCGCATCCTCCCCTCCTCCACCCTGGGCACCGCCGACCATCCTCTGCGAAGCTCACCCTGCCATCCTCTTCTCCACGCGTCACCCTTCCCTCCATGTCGCATATGTGAGCTTGGAGACCTGATGGAAGAGAAGTATGTGGTCAAGAATTTGCTCCTAGTCGTCTCCAAGAAGTACATCAATGTTGCTTCTTCCATTGGGCTATTTTGTGACGTGAACAATATACCCATGGAGGAGACCTTTGGATCAATGAAGGCACACGAAGAGCCCCTCAAGGGACAAGAGGAGGATGGAGGGGAAGAGTAACTTCTCATGGCGAGTGGACATGGCTCGTCATGAGGACGCGGCCGTGGCCGTGGTGGAGGGCGCAGAGACAAGAGTGAGGTGGAGTGTTACAACTGCCATGAGTGAGGACACTTTGCTTGGGAGTGTCTTGAGAAGACGAAGGAGGAAAAAGCCTTGTTGGCTAGAGGCCACGCCGATGACGAACCAACTCTGCTTTGAAGTGGCTTGAAGAACATATCATGATTAGGGGGTGATTATTGGCACAAATCCTGATATGTGTATCTGCATGTTTATTTTAGTTTTGCATTTAGCTAGTCGTTTCAGTATACTTTGCAGCTATGGCAACATGCAACATGAAGCTGGCGGCACGGTGTCCATACAAAACGGTCCTGCATGCAAAGTATTGAAGCCATAATTTTACACCCATGAGAATCGGTCTAGTCAGCTTAATTAGCCTATGTGGAGTTTGTTAGCTAGCTCTAGCCAGGTCGTGATCTGCCTAGAGTGATTCTAGGAGATAATTGAGTCATGCATGGATTAGTGGAGAGGTTAGTAGAGTTAGTGGGTGCGTGTGGCCTATTTAAGGAAGTGTAAGCATGTTTACTTTTGGTTGAATATATATAGAGAAGAGAAAAGCTGTGAGGGCACTAAAAAATTCTGTTTGTGAGAGCTGTGCGACACAGCTGATAGAGACTATTTAGTGAGTTTAGAGAATCAAATATATCATTTGGTATCAGATCCCATCCACTCTTGGTTCATGTGGTGATGGCGGGAGACGATGCTGCTAAGAAGGCCAAGGTGATGGAGCTGGCGAAGAAGACGGCGAGTGGAGCCATGGTGACCAGTGGTTTAGGGGGTGCAACGGCGGCGACCATCGACAAGGTGTCAGTGGTGATGCTGACAAGGACGAACTATGCAGCCTGGGCGTTGCGGATGAAGTACATCATGTGTGTACACGGTGCATGGAGGGCTGTTGATCCGGAGACCTCGGTTGCGGAGGCTGACGGGAGCAAGGAGGAGATGGCCATGACCATCATCTCCCAAGGAATTGAGGACGAGACGTTGTTGCATGTTCCAGAGAAGAAGACCGCAACGGAGGTGTGGGCGGTGCTGCGCTCCATGCATGTCGGCGCCCAGCGCGTCTGGGAGGCGAGGAACCAATCCTTGCGCTCGAATTTTGATGGCCTCAAGATGTCTTATGCAGAGTCCGCGGATGATTTCGCGGCGAACTTCACGATGCTCGTGGGTCACATACGTGAGCTTGGAGACCCGACAGAAGAGAAGTATGTGGTGAAGAAGCTGCTCCGAGTCGTCTCCAAGAAGTACATCAACGTTGCTTCTTTCATTGGGCTATTCTGTGACGTGCACAAGATGCCCATGGAGGAGGCCTTTCGATCAATGAAGGCGCACTAGGAGCCCCTAAAGGGATAAGAGGAGGACGAAGTAGAAGAGCAACTTCTCATGGCGAGTGTACATGGCTCGTCACGAGGACATGGCCGCGACCATGGCCGTGGTGGAGGGAGTAGAGACTAGAGTGAGGTAGAGTGCTACAACTGCCATGAGTTTGGACACTTTGCTTGGGAGTGTCCTGAGAAGAAGAAGGAGGAGAAAGCCTTCTCGGCTAGAGGCCACACCGACGACGAACCAACTCTTCTTTGAAGCGGCTCGAAGAACATATCACGATTAGGGGGTGTTTGTTGGCACTAATTCTGATATGTGTATCTGCATGTTTATTTTAGTTTTGTATTTAGCTAGTCGTGTTAGTATAGTTTGCAGCTATGGCAACATGCAGCATGAAGCTAGCGGCACGGCGTCCATGCGAAACGGTCCTGCATGCAAAGTATTAAAGCCATGGATTTATACCGTGAGAATCGGTCTAGTCACCTTAATTAGTGTATGTGGAGTTTGTTAGCTAGCTCTGGCCAGGTCGTGATCTGCCTAGAGTGATTCTTGGAGATAATTGAGTCATCCATGGAGTAGTGGAGTTAGTTGGTGCGTGTGGCCTATTTAAGACAGTGTAAGCATATTTTCTTTTGGTTGAAAATATATAGAGAAGAGAAAAGTTGTGAGGGCACTAACAAATTCTTTTTGTAAGAGCTATGCGGCGCAGCTGGTAGAGACAGATTTAGTGAGTTGAGAGAATCAACTCTATCCTGCCCCTCCCTTTTGTTCCCATCTAATGCGGTTGATGATTTGTTTTCTGGACGCAGGTCAGCTCCAGTCGCACATAACCTCGGCGTTGACCATTGGAACTGCAGCATCGCAGAATTGCGAAAGAGTCGAGGGCTACAAAGGAGGGAAAGCATCATGTGTGTAGGTATGCCCTCTTTTATTTTACCATGGCTCGTCTGGTGCCTAGTGCTCCCCTCTCACAACATCCTCCTTTACTTCTCTATGAATCTCTCTATTGCACGCATGCATGCGACTATGAGCAGTGACAACATAGGTGGGAGGTAAGAAATGGCAAGATGTGTGCCAATACAAGCTGATAAACCCTCAATCTAGGATCTGCAACGATCCCCACAAGACAAGGATCTATAGCGAGCCTAGATTAAGGATTTTCAAGTTTATTCTCTAGACTGGCATCTCCCTCATTTACTGGTCCTACTATGTTTCTTTACTATTGTGCAAGCGTTGATCGATTTAGAGTGCACGCAACAGCAGCATATCCTTGATCCTACGTGAGTCACGTTCTCTTTCTCTGATCTAGATGTATGCATTGCAACTTCTCATCCATCCTATACAAACACGCCACCTCCATCTAATTGTAGGTATGACTACGTGTGTATAGTGCTTCGTGGCATACGGACTGCGGTGCAGTAGCCCACACCGGGCCTGGATCTGATAGTTGTGAATCACGAGTAGTAGAATTCTATGAAACAAAGAATAAGACCCCTCTGTAAGGTATATCAATTCAGGCTTGAGTAGATAGATGCACATATCATAAAATTTGGAGGTGTCCATGGCACGGGCTAATAATAGTCTAAATCTTAATTCATAATCATTGTGTCCTTTGTCAAATTTCCAATGCCCTGCAGGCTCCATATGCTTACCTTGATGGGTTTGGCTCTAATCCTTCCATCAGCGATGGTGTGGTGACCTAACACTCCACTTTAGGACGTAGAGCATCCAACGTTGGCATAACACTTATAGAACATCGTTCCAAGAACATTACACCAGCCAGAGTAGTATAACAGAAACATCGCAGCTCCAAGGTATAACTATATTATTCATATCATAGATCTTCATAGAAGATCCTCGGAACTTCCATGACACACTGAGCTCACCTGGTAAGTTCTTATTTAAGACAAAATCCAGAAGAAGCAGCTTGTAGTCTAGTCTAGCACTAGGTCTACCTATCTCTTTGTCTAAAGGCTGTCTATTTGCTCTAGTATCAAAATCGAAAGGTTTATTTCCTATTCATGGGTATTGGATCCCATCTATGTTTATGTTGAAGTCTACTATCTCCGTTTGAAATGTTTGCCATTCTTGAGTACTTTGCTCCTTGGTTCTCCGTAGTTGTCCTCCTTTGTCGTCTTCTTAGTTTGGGATATCATTAATTACTTATCGCAGTATAGCAAGGGATAAGAATATAGAATGAGTACAACATACCCAACAAGTTCTAAATATGTAGGTGTTCGATGAATAGCTGTGGATCAAAGATCCTAGGCGTGTGCATGTTTTCAAAATTAGGTTTTATAAAAGGTAAGTTGTAGTTTATAAAAAATCCATGTATGTCAGTCTTCAAGGGTTGTACAAAAAATTATGGAGTTCCTTTCCACGCGGCATTCGTAGTTCTTTACCACAACAGGGAGTATTATGACATGTTTGTACACTCTCAAGAGGTGCACTACTTTACCCACAAACGGCTAAGGCCTGAGAGCATAAAAAGGTATGCCTTCTCGTTCAAACTTCCTTGGTTCAAGTCTCAGTCAAGATCTAAGCCAATCACTAGCCTCTCCATGACCCCGCTTCCCACCCTCTGTAATAGGTTTTGGTCGAGAGACCTACACCCAATTACCCTCCCTTCTAGTATACCTAGCTGTTATCCTGAAGCATATGATAGGGATGTCACAGGATCCTACACATTGCCATTCCCCACAAAGAACAATAAACCAACTAGACATATGAGGACAAACAAAAGGAAGAAGAGTCTAGGTAACTTGCCCGTCCTATTCTAGGATCTATGGTTAGCACGGTTTAATAGCGCAAGAATCACTGACTACATTGGTTGTTAGGTCCTAACTTTCTAGGTACAATGGAATCTCCACCACATGGCTACCCGACCATGTCTCTTAACCATGATTCTACCTCCCAACGTATCATATTTCATTTATAATAACAAACTTTTGCTCTTAATTTAGGTGATATAGTTTTGTTAAAATAATTCAAAGGACATGCAAGATTCACTTGCAAATGGTATGCAATCTTGCTATCACAAGATAATTCAAGAGTGAACTTGCCTTCTGATTGCAGGTCATGCAATCAGTGTATTCTCTCATCATAAGATCCACGTTGAAGAGTAGCATCCTTAGTCTGGTAAGGACTAATGTATGAAATATCAAGATGTTGGGGACGCATAATATATGAAATGCAAGTGTTCTAATCTCTCGGAACTAATTCCATTTTGATTTCGTTTATAGGTTGTCTTAGGGTTTGATTTGTGATTTCTTAGTGATTTGATTTGGGTTTAAGATTACTTCACCTAGTAAAGCAGATTTAGGCATCCAATAATCTTAATGAAATTTCTATAACACATTCATTTGGAATAATTTATGGCATGATTATTTGTAAGTGGTAGTGGATTATTATTTTGGATTTCCTTTAAGTGGCTTAGGGTTTCTACAAAGTTAGTTTATTTAAACTTTCTTTATTTCGCAAAAACAATAACTTTTGAAGAAAATCTTTATGAGATCCTTTTAATATTCATTTTCTTTTTTACTTGTGACAATTATGAGTTTATGGTAAAACATCTTGTTTGATTTTATTTTACTAACATAGGATCTTTTATATATATTATTAAAGTAAAGGGTTATTTCTTTTTATATGGTGAGAGAACTGTGTATATAATTCTTTTTATTTCCAACTCATAATTTATTTAAGAATTTTTAGTGCTAAAAAAGAATTATTTACTTAATGACTTCTAAGTGAGAAATATTATTTTCTAACCATTTCACAATTTCTATTGGATTTTTCCTATTTATTTCTTTTGAATTAATATGTTCAATATATAACTCAAGTGTAATTGTTTTGTGATTTATTTTTCTTCAAGGAATAAAATGGTGTTTGATTTTATTCTTTAAGATGAGGTTTAGTTAATTTAATTTTTAAATTGGTGATTTTGTCTTTTTAATTTTATTCTAAAAGTGTTTTATTAAAGCATATGGGAAGGCTTCATAATTTTTTTTTACTTCACAAAAGTGCTTTGTTTTATGATGTAGATGGATAGAGTTTATTTTTTAACATATTGATATATTATTTTATTTTCTAAGTTAGGACGACTTAGCTATGGTTTTAATTAGAATTAAGGATTTTATGGAATTTTCTGAGTGGATAATGTGAATTACACAGATGCATTGACAAGTGGTCTGAAAGCTAAGTCAGCTGCAACGTGTATCAGTGAAACATTTTTCACTGGAAAGGTTCTAGCCATAGAGAGTGATATGTGGGTCCAGGGCCAAGTCATCTACCAAGTGGAAACGACTAGTTAATTCTGACGAGAGGGTCCCACCCTCGTCGAGGACTTTGTCAACTGTCAATTCTTGGCACTTTAGCAAGTGAGAGTAGGTGCGCTAGAAAGAGGAGATGATGGTAATTCTATGGTGACCTAACATACCACTACATGATGTAGTACACTATATTCATTAACATAACACCAATGAAACACCATTCACTAGTATTACACCCCTCAGAATGGCACAATAGAAACATCGTAGGTCCAAAACATGTCTTTATATTACAAATATCCCATTACCAAAGATCCAAAGAACTTCCCCGACACAACAAGGATTGTAATTACAAAAGAGAACCAGAAATGGAAACTCGAAGTCTGTTCTAGAAATATCACTACTGTACATCTGTGGCTTGCTATTACTACTAAAGAAATACTCTACAGAAGTAGGTTCTAGTTTCTAAGATTATTTATACTCTACAATTTAGCATGACTTCCTTGGTTTCATATGTAGACGTCGACCCCAATGATCTCATATGGATTTCTTAGTTCTTCATAGTAGTTCACCTCCTAGGTTCACCATTGTTTTCTCTAGAATCTAGCAAGGGTTAAGAAGGTACGGTTGAGTACGAGTGTACTCAGCAAGTTCACTAAAAGGAGTGTTTGATGCACTAGCTACAACCACATACCAAAGGTCACCGGTTATGCAGGTTTTTCTAAACATTTATTTAAAGGTTGCTTTTATTCTGAAAAACTATGTTCCTTAGCCTTCACGGCTTGATTAAAACTTCATGGAGCTCCTTTCCTACAGTGTTCGCAACTCCTTCCTGGAATAGTAGTAACATGTCACACTTTTATACACTCTGCAGAGGTGTGTTGCTCTATCCATGAGTGATTCGTATCCATGTTACACATCTATGTGTACTTTCCCGTTCACACTTACTTTGGTGTGAGGCTCAGTTAAGAACCCAAGCCTATCATTGTCCTTCTCTGTGACCCAACATGCCAACCTCATCCTTCAAGCCGCCACATCTCTATTAAGCCCCTTTTCAAGCAAGCTAAGATGTTGATAGGCCACTGAATACTTTGTGAGTCTGTTGTGCCCCTGGCAGGTCCCATTTATAAATGGCCGACTGTACCTCCAGTAGCCTCACACAGATAACCTATACACCTTACCCACAGGACCTAAGGGTGCCCACCCATGTTGTTGGATCCACGCAAGGAAACTCATCATTATATAAAGGTCGTTCGCAGACGTACGACAGGAAGAAGATCCAGCTGACTTCGTAGATCCCATATAGATCTCATGGTTAACGCATAATCTATAGCGCAAGAATCACTGGCGACATTTGTTGTTATATCCTAGATGATACATTCCTGAACAATGGTGTTTCCATTGGCAGTGATAATAGATTAGTTGATCACTTGGATCAGTAACCATTAGTTCACGTTAATCAAGAAAATAGTGTGTTATGTCATCCTTTTTGAAATGCAGGTGTTAACAGTAACAATTTGCAAATACTTGATAGAAAATATTCTAAGGACATGAGTAAGTGAGAACTTTCCTTTGTGATTACAAGATTATGCAATCACGGTCTTCGAGATGTTATAAGAACCAATATCTGAAAACAACATCATTGGTCCAGTAAGGACTAATGTTTAAAGAAGCAATATGCTGAGATGCATAAGTAATGTAATGCATTTTGTAAAAATCCCAAAGTAAATCCCCATGTTTGAGTATGGATTGAGCTTGGTGACTTATGAAAGGTTTGTGTTACAATCAAGTTTTACTTAACAAATAAATACATACTAAGATTCTAATATGAATTGGTAAGTGATGAAAGTAAAACACTACAACAGTTGATAGTAATTGTTGATTAGTAAGTACTCTCAACAACAATTATATTCAAGTTAGTGGATTTTAGCAGAATGGATAAAGCTTTTGGTTTGTAATGGCAATAAGAATAACTTTCGAAAAAAATATTTATTACATTCAGTTTAACAATTTGTAGTGTTCTTAGGACACATGTGATGGTTATTTGAAGCGCTCTTACGAGCTTAAGTTAATGCGCTCCTCGTTGGTTGAGTGACAGAACAAAGTTAACTATAAACTATAACTAGGACTAAGATATAGTAATTTTATTTTTTGGCCGAGTTCAAAAGTTTTCTTCGGTACGATTGATGTGAAAATCGTATAGACCTTGAGTATAAACCTACAAATCTATACCTAGAAAGTTGAGCTTAGGTGAGTTATAGAGTTAGAGCTAATTATGAGATATGGTGATCTCATTTTATAGTTTGTTTAACTTCTATTAGGCTTGATAATTCTGTTAAGTATGGTTAAAGGAATGAGATCATGCATTCCTAATATTAGTGAATGATGTTAAAGGTTAGATTGAAGTTATTGGGTATAGTTGAGTTAAGACTCTAAAGGAGTATTAAAAATTAGTAATTTATACTTAGGTTTTATTATAAACCATAATTATGATTTTAGGTTTAATATTTTAGACTTCAAGGATTCTGTTCAGAAATACAAAATTTTATAGGATTATAAATTTATTCTTACTTAGGAAAAAATGTTGAAGAGTTAACTTATGATGAAACAAGTATTTGATTTTAATAAAATAGACAACTAAGGATTTATTACTTTAGAAATCTTAAAATCTTTTGGAATAACATGTTTAGCATTTTTCTATTAAAATGTACCTTTTCAAAATCTTAAAGTGGATTTTATGTATTTTGAGTCTTACCCTTAATTTAGTAGAATTCCATAAAGAAATAAGTGTTTTCAAATACTCATTTTAATTTTTATCAATTTAAAATACAAACTAGTATTTTTCTTAGATAAAGTATTTATTTAGGATCTTCAAATGATTTTTATTTATTTTCAAGTATAATCCTCATTTTTATAAAATTCCTTAAAGGATTTATTACATTAAAATAATTAATTTAAGTTTTATTATGCTAAAATACAACTTAGTATTTTTATTGTATAGTTTATGTTTTATGAACATTTAGATATACTATTTGTATTTATAGGATTTGTATTTATTTTTCTATAGATTAATTACCTTCGTGGGTATTTTTGGTATTTTAGTAAATTAATAAAATTTCCTTTTATTTTAAAACCTGGGCCTAGCCCATTGGGATAGCCTAGCCCTGGCTCGGCCTAGTAGGTTGGGCCAAACCTACTACAAACCACGAGGTCAGTGATCGACCCAGTCACGTTCTCCCTCTCTAAGTGCGACCCTCTCCTCTCTCTGGCGACCTTGTGTCACCACCGCCACCACTGTCGCCGGTCGATTCCAACCGACCCCAGCCTCCCCGCCCGCCGCCGTGGTGTGTGACAATCCAGCTGACAACATTGCGCCGACTGGTCCGGCTCGATTCCTCATGCGTGCCCTCTCTCGACCGTGCCCCTGCCTCGCTAGAACTAGGGTTTTACCCTCTTATCACTATGGTGGTGCACCTCAGCGATTCTATGTCACTGCTCTGGTGCATTGGAGGTGTGGTGATGCTTGTCTTCTACCTTCCTTCTTCTATGGCCGCCGAGATCATGGGATGGCATGGGTTGCAGCGCCCTCAGGTGCTCCCCATGCCATCTTAGCCTCGCCGTCAACCAACCCTCTACTTCCTCTTCTATCTCTAAGCGAGGACCACAGGTAAGTATTTTCCCTTCCTCACTTCTCTATGACTCCCTCTGTGGTTTCCTTACTGCTATTGTATGTAACCCTAGTTAGGGTTTGTGTTCATGGTTAGGGTTCATCTTGCTACTTAAATTATATGTGGATAATTTCAAGATGAAATTGCTCTAGAGAATTCCCTGTGGTGCCACTTATGTACTGGTACCTGACTTGTTAGTGGTCGATGTTGCTCAATAATGTTACTGGCCATGCTAGTGTGGATGATCTTGCTATGGTTGGGTCTGTTAGCTCTCATAGTGTGATTAACCTGTGATTTCTGCTACGCTTTGGTGAATTCCTTCATGGAATTAGACCCTAAGATGTTTTGTTACTTTCCTATGGCTCTATCTTCGTGTATCTATTCTAATAGTGATGAAAAGATTACATTGTTAGTTGAAAAATAACATATGAATGATGCCTGGTATTAGTTGTGATCTTTTTGTTTATCTGCTGCTTATCCACTATAGAATATATAGTTATGATTCCTAGCCTATTGGTTAGGAATATTATGTTGTTAGTTTTAATTTCTTTGTGAATCAAAGGATAGGCTCTCATTTTACTCTTGTGGCCAATCTCCCTAGATATAACTATGTCAAGATGGTAGTTAGATAAAAAGCATTTCTAATGTTTTAGGAAGATGATCATGGATCTTTACTTGTATGAAAGCATGATCTAATTGGAAGGATGCCACTATGATCTAATGTTTAAGATAGTGATTACATTCTTGTGATCAGATTACCTGGATGTAACTCTCTTATGATAGTTATTTTATAAAAATGATTCCTACCATTTTTAGGAAGATGATTTGACTATTCTTCTTATGGAAGTTTGTATCTGATGCTTCTTATTTGGGAAAGGTTTATAACGTTAGACTACTACTGAGGTTCTACCGTTCATTGGAATGTTTGTAGTAGCAATCCATCAATGGATTTACTTTTCTCTAGTTGCCAAAACTAGTAGATACCAGATTGGTCAAGGATGCATAGGATGAGACCTAGTCTGTAGATTGGAGAAGATACTACTTGACCCTTTGAGATATTCAATGATGAATATACACTCCAACTGAGTGTACTTCTAAGGATACAATTTATCCAACAGATCTTGGTCATATAATAGATAAGAAAAAATAATGAGCATGACTTTGTTGTGAGATTATTCAACCTGATGTGGTGACTGATATTGATGATGCCTATGTTGTTCTAGTGGTTGATGCAGGCTTGTCCATCACCTTCCTATGATAGTTCATACTTCCTCCTGGATCTACTCCTCCTCCTTGCTCCAACTTGCCCTTTCTCTACACCTGATCCACCCCTCCACTATGTAACCATCTTGTTGGGTGATCTAGTGATTTGCTGTAGTTTGTTCTAAAGTGATATAGGGGAATTCCACCAGATGTTCGGTGGTGTTCTTGTGGTTCTTACTATGGTGAAATTTTGAGTAACAGGGAGAAGTTCCATGTACTGCTACAACTATGCCATTTATTTGTAACATCCCAAAACTTCAATCCAAGCTTATCAAGATCTAAATCATCAAATTTGGGGTTAACAAAAACTTTTCCAAATTAAAAATGAAAGCATTCATGTGTATGTGCATTTAAAATAGAGATTGATTTGAATTGCCTTGGTTTTGTGATTCTTTGCTTTTAAAATGTTTCTTAGGTGGTTTAAACATCATCTACATCTTTCCCAAACTTTTCCTAAAGAAAATCAAATAAAAAAGAATTAAAAAGGCGGAATGGTCATTTTGGCCATTTTAATCCACTACACTACTTTGAGTGTTCCTAGCACTCATTTCTTAACAGAAACAATTCATGATCTTGGTACCCCTTGCTAGTACACATAATGAGGTACCAAGGCCTACCTTTTGATCTGCTAAAAACATTCTTTGACTTATTTTAAATTGCATTTGAAAATTTAATCCAATACATATGCATAGATCACCCCTATTTCAAAAACCACCTATTTGAGATCCACTCCCAAAACCCTTGCAACCAGAGACTACCTAGCACCAGTGGAGATCACTCAAAAAAATTGAACTCAAAATTCAATTTTTTTCTCTTTCGGCCATTTCATCGAACACTTGGTGGGCCAGATCAAAGTGGCCTAACTATTACTGTTTTGGGTTGATTTTTGTCTATCAAATTGAAGTGCTTTGATCATCTTTGTCTCCCTCAAGCCCAACCAGACCCACACCAGCACATCCCCTACCTCCTAGCTGCACTACATTGCCATGCCGAGCCACTCCTCGCTGACCGACCGTGCACTCGCAGCAGTAGACCTCTCCAGCCTCTCTTGCCATGTATAGCACGTCGCCAGTGGTCCACTGCCACCGTCCAACCAGCCCCAGGCCAGAGCCAGAGACGGGAACAGCCAGAAACCGCTGCGCCCGGAGCAGGTCGACCATGCCGACACCGCCCGTAGAGCATGCTCTGTCCCCGCGTGCAGAGACCGCCCCTTGGCTGCTGCCCGCGCCCACCGCTCCGCCACGACCTAGGGAACACCCCAGACACCCCCACTGGCCGCCCAACGCCTCACAGCCACCGCTCGCCGTAGATACCGCCGCCTCTGCCGCTCAGAGCGCCACCTCGCCCAAACAGCATACCACCGCCCCTACGCCCGCATTCAATTCCTAGAGCACCGCCAGGAGACCGCCTGTCGATCGCCACCTGCAGCCATGCCGATAGCCAACTGTAGCCGTGTCGCCGGTGTCGCCTGCCCATACCCTTCGGTCTCACCGTCGGGCCTATATAAACCGGCCTCCCCAGCCTCTTTTCTCCACAACCACTCACTCCCCACCTCTCACTGACCACCCCACACCATTAGCCGGAGCAAGGGGAGCAGCAGCTCACCGGAATTGGAGCCGGAGCCGCCTCCTCTGGAGGAGAAGGGTGCCACTGATTGTCAACACCCGGATTTTTAATCCTAGATGCCCGCTATGCCATACCTCGCAATCCCAGGATTACCATTTTTGCGAGACATAACGGATTGGATATCACAGTACATCATCCATTACCAACCATACATAAGGTTCTTATACAAATAAGGATCTCATGATCCAGTCTTAATACAACAAACAGCGGAAATAAAAGATAAGCGTAGCGGTGGGTCCATCTTCAGGGGCACAGGCAATGATGACGAAGGCAGATGGTCCTAGTTATCATAGCCGTCCTGTTGGCCATCATCTCGATAATCCCCTTCATAGTTTGGCCATGATAATAGCCAGGGTCAAAAGCCAGGAGTACTCTTTAAGTACTCGCAAACTACCAGTAACAAAATTTTATAATTCTATGTTGAAGTGCTAACTCTATGCTTAACTAATCAAGTTAAGTTTAAAACCTAAACTGAGTTCTGAAGCAAAGAAAGATAAGATAAACTTACTATCACTTAAGTTGGGAAGCTATTGTCATAAACACAACCATGTTGTGGTCAAGTCAAGATTCATCATTCTTTTCAAAGTTTTTAGAAAACATCTGACAACGAAACAATATGGCCATTCCAACTATCCATATCCGCGGACGCGGCTATTCGAATAGTTTGACACTCTACAGAGGTGGTACACTTTCACCACAAGATTCGATACATCTGTCAGGGACAACCCTGAATCATCATACTTAGTATGCAGATAATCAAACATAACCTTCCCTTTACACACCCTAGTATAAGCACCTCTCCTATGAGCATGGCCTCCCAACCATGACCATCAGTCATCTTGGGCACTGCATAGGTGGACAACATTGAGAGGTAGCCTCAGCTCAAATCCTCTCCCGCGAGGGAACTAATACTAATGCATATAAATTTCCAGCTAAGCCTTACCCATTTTAGGTAATGTGGTTGTACGGCAAATTTGGAATGGTATCGCATCCGAATCCAACCATCAGTTTTTATAAAAGAGTTAAGGCTCATGCCTCAACATTTTCATCAACATCAATCCTTTGTGTTTCTCAATACATGTCAAAACATCTCAATAGAATGACTCATCATTCCAAGGTTTTCATAATTCATTTTCACCAAGTGTTCCCATCTAAAGTGACTCAGGTTTTGGATCTACTCTAAACTACTAAGTTAAGAGTGTTCACTAAGGTGGTAAAGATGGGTTCAATCTCATGCCATAGAATGACATCTAAAGGGTTCTAGATAGGTCAAGTTTTATACTTTTTATGCTACCTTCAAAACAAGTAAGAACTTTGTAGAACCTAAGAGGGGTAAAACTTGTAACTAAGACTTGGGGTACTACTAGTAAATAAGGGGGCGGTGTGATCAAAGTATGCTTAAGGCATCTTTGCTAAACCATCTAGTTTGATTCTAGTTTGCTAAGCACTACACTTGCAAGTGCTAACTTGCAAGAGTTAATCTTGGACAGTGCTAGCTTGCTAATAGTATCTAGCATTGTTAATGGTGGCTAGCCTTGGTTGGTGCAGTGGTTGAAGTTTTCTTCTTCTTCTTCTTGGTAGAACTCCTCCTCCTCGAGAGCTTGGTCGGTACTATCGTCTATAAATACATAGGGAGTGCACAATCACCAAACAATACTTAACTAGTCTAGATAGCATTCTAAGACACACAATTGATGATCTATTATCATCACAAGCATCTCAAGTGTAATTCAAAAGTTTCTTTCTTTTTTTTAGAAAAGTAATTTCTACTCATTGAAAAATTAACTAAAATTTAATATTCACCACCAAAATATGGGATCATGTCCTCACCACATATTGTAATATGTGGGAATGAGATTTTAGGGTTGGATCAATATTACTTTGGTTTAAGTTCATTATTTTAATGATTTAAAGTGACTAGAAATGGCTATATAGCATTATTTTGGTACTAGTCCAAAGTCACTGCATATAAACCTTCATATTATTACATATTTGGATAGATATGGTAAAATGTGATTTTTGAGAGTTGGAATCAACTCAAAAGCTAACTTGGTTGATTTTATAAAAATGTTGCAAGTTGCAAATGCTTCTGTCTTCTTATTTTTATTATGGGAGATCTATAATTCTAATTGAATTAAATCCAACGGGCTTGGGTAGATTACTTCCATACATTTTAGGCAAAATTAGTTTCATGCAATTTGGATTTGTAAAACTCACAGAATTGATTTTTGAAATACTGGACAGAAACTAGATTTAACTAAAAAGAAAAATCAATATTTGAATCGGTGGGCTAGCGCGGGAAAAGGAATGGGCCGGCCCAGTGGCACTCCGCGGCGCGGGGCTCAGCTGACAGGGGGCCCCGCGTGTCAGCGGCACTTAAAACGCGAAACGGTACGCGCGCTGTGGGTCGTGCGATTAGAAGATAGATCTACGGCTTAGGGTCATCGTCAACGACGAACAGGTCGCCGGCGAGCTCGAACCCTAGCGGCTCGGTGGGGGTCTACTGGGGGCGTACCAGGGCTTCAGCGGGGTCAGCGAGGCGGGCAAACGACGTGGAAGATGACGGCGAGGCGGTGCGTGGTCGCGGTGGAGCTTGGGGCGGTCGAAATCAACGACGCCCTTCTCCTCCTGCTCCGGCTGCTCCGGCTCCAATTCCGGCGAGCTACTGCTCCACTTGCTCCGGCTAGATGTGGGTGAGGTTCAGAGAAGTGAGGGGAGTGAGTGAGTGTGGAGAACTGAGGCTGGGGTGGTCGCTTTATATAGGGTCGACGAGAAGGCAGAGCGGGATGGGCGGTCGACGGTGGCGACATGGCTACGGCGAGGTAGAGGCATGGCTGGGGATGGCGATGGGTTCTCTGTCCCCTAGCGGTCCTCTGGGGCTTAAAGGAGCGGCAAGGCGATGACTCTACGGGTCGGGAACGGGCGGTGCACTGAGCGTCGGCGGCAGTGTTCGGCGCGGTTCTTCCGGGCTGCTGGTCGCGGGGCTGCGAACGAGGATGTCTGGGCGGTTGCTGGGCCTGCTATGGTTGCTGCCACACAAGGCTAGGGCTTGGCGAGGCCGGTGCTGATCTGGCGGGCGCGGCGCTCCGGGGTGATCGGCAGGGCGGACAGAGGCATGGGCGCAAGCAACTGGGGGTAGTCCTCTGCTCGATTTTGGTCGGGGGCTAGTCGAGGCGGTGCGGTGTGATGGCGCCTGTCGGCCAGCAGGCGAAGGAGAGCGCGGGGCGACTTGGTGCGAGCTGTCCATGGTCGACCTGGTGCATGGCGCCAGGCGGCTTGGCACTAGAGCAGCTAGGTGCGAGGGAGAGAGAGCTAGGGCCGGGGTTTTAGCTGGGGGGACAAGGGGACCGAGTTAGGCCCATATGGTGACACAAATCACTGCACACTATAGTGTTTTGAATTTGGCAAGATTTGTGTCTGCCACCTATTTGATGAAATGGCCGAAAGAGAAAAAGTTTTGAATTTTGAGTTCACATTTTTGGGGTGATCTCCACTAGTACTAGGCAGTCTCTAGTTGCAAGGGTTTTGAAAATGGAACTCAAATAGATGGGTTTTGAAATAGGGGTGATCTATGCATATGCATTAGATTAAATTTTAAACTGTCATTTAAATTAGTTTACAAAATGTTTTTAGCAGATCAAAAGGTGGGCCTTGGTACCTCACTATGTGTACTAGCAAGGGGTGCAAAGATCAAGAATTTTTTCTGTTAAGTTTTGAGTACTAGGAATAGACAAAGTAGGCATGAGAGTTAAATTTGCCAAAATGACCATTCCTCATTTTTAATTCTTTTTGATTTGATTTTCTTTAGGAAAAGTTTGGGAATGATGTAGATGATGTTTAAATCACCTAAGAAACATTTTACAAGCATTGGATCACTTAATCATGGCAATTCAAACAACTCCTAAATTAAATGCACACATATATGAAGGCTTTCATATTAACTTTGAAAAAGTTTTTGTTAACCCCAGATTTGATTGATTTGATCTTGATAAGCTTGGATTGAAGTTTTGGGATGTTACAAACCTTCCCCCTTAAACAAAATCTCGTCCCGAGATTTACAAAGAAAACTAGGAACTAAAGAGACCTGGGAACTCTGTCCTAATGTAATCTTCTCGCTCCCAAGTAGCTTCCTCCTCAGTATGGTTGCTCCACTGAATCTTGAGAAACTTGATACTTCTGGTCTTGGTGGTTCTGTAGGCTTCTTCTAAGATACGGATGGGTACTTCTCGATAGGTCAAGTCCTTGTTGATTTCCACAGCTCGGTGATCGATGTTCTTGAAAACTTCAGTCTTCCCAGGCACTTCCAAGAATTTGCGAAGTAACGAGATATGGAACACATTGTGGATGGCTGCCATCTCTTCAGGCAGTTCCAACTGATACGATACTTCTCCTCGGCGGTTCAGAATCTTGAAAGGTCTGATATATCTGGGGGCTAACTTTCCTTTCAGACTAAAGCGTTGAGTTCCTTTCAAGGGTGAAACCTTGATATATACAAAATCTCCGACATTGAAAGTCAGGTCTCTTCTTCTTTTGTCAGCATAGCTCTTTTGGCTGGATTGGGTGGTCTTGAGATGCTCACGGACTTTGTGAACTTTCTCTTCTGCTTCTCAGAGAATGTCGGGTCCGAAGATCTGACTCTCTCCTACTTGCGAACAATTCAAAGGGGTACGACACTTTCTTCCGTAAAGGAATTCAAATGGTGCCATCTGCAAACTAGCTTGATAACTGTTGTTATATGAGAATTCTGCGAAAGGCAGGCAGTCTTCCCATTTTGATCCGTATTCCAACACACAAGCTCTAAGCATATCCTCTAGGATTTGGTTGACTCTCTCAGTCTGTCCATCTGTTTGTGGGTGATATGCTGTGTTGATGTTCAACTTGGTTCCTAAACCTTCCTGTACTTTCTGCCAAAATCTTGAGGTAAACTGGGTTCCTCGATCTGATACGATGGTCTTGGGGGTTCCATGCAGACTAACAATACTAGCAATGTATAGCTCTGCTAACTTTGCACTCTAGTAAGTTGTTTTGACAGGTATAAAGTGGGATACCTTGGACAGTCTATCAACTATGACCCAGATTGAGTCATTTCCCCTACTAGAAATAGGTAGGCCGGTGATAAAGTCCATTCCGACGGAATCCCATTTCCATTCCGGAATCTGCAATGGTTGCAACAGTCCTGCAGGTCTCTGGTGTTCTGCCTTGACTCTTTGACATATGTCACATTTGGCGATGTAGCTTCCGATCTCTCTCTTCATCTTGTGCCACCAAAATTGCTCTTTCAAATCCTGATACATCTTTGTTCCTCCGGGGTGGATAGAATAAAGAGTATCATGAGCCTCCTTCATGATAACTTCCTTCAGCTCCGAATCTGCTGGAACACAGATACATCCCTTGTACCACAGTACTCCTTCTTCGTCTTCGGTGAATCCAGGTACCTTTCCTGTACCAATACGACGTTTGATTCCGTCGATACTTTCATTCCCCTTCTGGGCTTCCTTGATTTGGCTAATCAAAGTGGGTTGAAGTTCAATGCTAGCTAGGAATCCTTTGCTAACTAATTCAGTCTTGCATTGCTCCAACTCTTCATACAAACTTGGTTGCTTCTCCTTGATGATGGTGTTAAGCCTACACGGCAATCTGCTAAGAGCATCCGTTACCACATTGGCTTTGCCGGGGTGATAGTGAATGTCAAGGTCATAATCCTTGATTAACTCTATCCATCTTCTTTGCCTCATATTCAGCTCCTTCTGAGTGAAGATATACTTCAAGCTCTTATGATCTGAGTAAATCTCACATCGATTTCCCATCAAATAATGACGCCATGTCTTCAGTGCTAGGACTACAACTGCTAGTTCAAGATCATGGGTTGGATAGTTCTGCTCATGCTGTTTCAGTTGTCGAGATAGATAAGCGATGACTTTGCCTTCTTGCATCAATACACATCCTAGACCAATCTTGGATGCGTCACAATACACATCAAATGGCTTCTTGATGTTTGGCATGACCAAAATTGGGGCTAACATCAATCTCTTCTTCAGCTCCTGGAAACTAGCTTCACATTTGTCTGTCCATTCAAACTTCTTGTCCTTCTTCAACAATTGGGTCATTGGTCGGGCTATGCTCGAGAATCCTTCTACGAACTTGCGGTAATATCCCGCTAATCCGAGAAAGGCACGGACTTGGGTTTGAGTGGTTGGGGATTTCCATTCTTTGACATCTTTGATCTTGGTAGGATCAACAGAGACTCCTTCGGCAGACACAATTTGTCCTAGGAATCCTACTTCTTTCAGCCAAAATTCACACTTGCTAAACTTGGCATATAACTGATGCTCTCTCAAAGTTTCTAGGATGATTCTCAGATGTTGCTCATGATCTTCTTCTGACTTGGAGTAGATAACGATGTCGTCGATAAACACAACTACAAACTTATCTAGGAAATTCATAAAGATCTTATTCATGAGGTTCATGAAATAGGCAGGGGCATTGGTTAATCCAAAAGACATAATCGTATACTCGTATAAACCATAGCGAGTAGTAAAGACGGTCTTCGGAATATCCGTTGCATGAATCTTAAGTTGGTGATAACCAGTCCTAAGATCAATCTTTGAGAATACCTGAGCTCCGGTCAACTGATCAAATAGATCCTCTATCTTTGGCAAAGGGTACTTGTTCTTGATGGTGACATCATTCAATTTTCTGTAATCTGTGCACAGACGGTTGCCTCCATCTTTCTTGTCGACGAATAACACTGGTGATCACCATGGCGATGCACTTGGTTGAATTAAACCTTTGGCTAGCATAGCATCCAACTGCTTCTTCAGTTCCACTAACTCTGATGGGTTCATGCTATAGGGTCTCTAGGCTATAGGTCCGGTTCCAGGGATTAGTTCGATAATGAACTCAATATCCCTATCCGGGGGCATACCTGGCAATTCATCTGGGAATACGTCGGGGTATTCACAGACTACTCTGACTTGGTCAATGGTGGGCAAGGCTACACTCTGATTGCACTTGAATTGACGAGGTAAGGTTTCAGAGATATGCTCTACTGTTACTCCAGAACTACTGATCATGGTGAAGGCTTTCTTAGCACAGTCTATCAACCCTTTATGCCTTGATAGGTACAATTAGGTTGGCATAAAAATCTATCCCATGTATTCTGATAGGTACAGCTTTGCAAATTTTTCTAGCTTTGGTTGTTGAACCAGAGATTTGAACTATCATGACATGCTTCAGGTTGGTTGGACGAATCTTACTAGTGCATGCAAATTCTTCGGTGACAACTGAATGCGATGCTCCCGAATCAAACAATACTCTTGCTAAAACTGAGTTGACAGAAAACATACCCAGCACTACATCTGGTGCTTCCTGGGCTTCTTATGCACTCATGTGGAAGAGACGTCCATTGCGGTTGTGAGGGTTCCCTGGGGCAAATCTCCTTCCTGGTTGAGCACGACGCTGCTGCTGAGCTGGGACATTCACACTGGCATTGGCTGTAGTCTTCTTGGGACACTCATTAGAGTAGTGACCCTTCACTCCACATTTGAAACAAGTGATCTAGGACTTGTCCTTGACTGCGACAGGCACAGCATTGCTGCCAGTTCTAGGTGCAGTGTTGTTGTTGTTGTTATTGTGGTTCTTGGGAGGTGCATGGTTGAAATTGTTGGCATTACCGGAGTTGTGATTGTTTCCTCCGGCCTTCACATTGCCTCCGCTACGGTTGGGGTAGCTTGGGCGAGAATTTGGGGGTCGGTTGTTCCTTGGTGCATATCCCGGTGAGGGGTTGGGACGGTACTTCTGGTGACTGTTGGATTCAGACTGCTGCATCATACAACGCTTGCAATTGTCGTTTGCCTGGTTAGTCTTCCCTTCCATCTGAATAGCAGAGTCAACTAGCTCTTCGAGATCTTGGAAACGGATATTGCCGAGGACAGTCTACATCTCATCATGCAGTCCGTTCAAGAATCTCTCCTTCTTCTTGGCCTCCGTGTTGATCTCATCAGGTGCATATCTGGCAAGTGACAGGAATTTGTCATGGTACTCCACCACAGTCATTCTTCCTTGCTTTAATTCGCGGAACTCATCTCTCATTCTGTTTACTAGACCTTGTGGCACGTGGGTGCGGCTGAACTTGACTTTGAATGCTTGCCATGTCATCACTTGACCATGGTTCATATTGCGGATGCTATTCCACCAAGCTCTGGCATCTCCCGCCAGATAGTGGGTGGCAAAGAGCACTTTCTCATTTTCCTCCACTCCTGCAACTTCGAGGTTGTTCTCCATGGTTTGCAACCAGTCATCAGCATCTAGTGGGTTCTTAGATTGGTTGAAGATTGGAGGATTGGTGTTCTGAAATTTTTTGAGTTTGGATCCATGGTGGTCCTGATTTCCATGTCCTTGGTTGTTGAGAGCCATCTAGGCGATTTGTTGAAGTGTTGCTAAGTTGGCTTGGCGTTCTGCCCTGCTTGCTTCACGGTCTGCGATGAGATTCTGCAAGATCTACAGAATTGGGTCCTGCGATGAGCTGCTCCCTCCTTGGTTTCCACGAGTCATCTGAAGATTGAGATATAGGGGTAAGAGAGAAATTTCTAAGGTTCATGGTTTTGCTTTTTCAAAGCTAAAACTTTGAGTTAGACTCTGGTTTTTCAACTAACTTCATTTTCATTCATGCAAGCAAGCACACAATACAACACACACCACAACAATCAAAGGGAAAACAGATGGTTTGAAGAACCATTCTGCAAGCTAAGATACATTGAGATCGATACATCTCATGCTACGATAGTGCCCTAGTGCATCTACTCATCATCAGTGTAGAAGTCCACGGCATCCTCCTCCAAAAAATCATCATCGTTGCTGAGGTAAGAATCGATGTCTCCCTGGATATCTTCACCCTCATCTTCTTCTTCCTTGGCGGCAAGTTGAGCTTCCTACTCCTTGACAGTCTTCTCGAGGTCGGCCACCTTCTTGCGAAGACGAGCGATGGTGCGATCCTTCTTGGCACGCTGGAGGCGAAGAGACTGACGGTCTTGGAAAAGCAGTGCGAAAGTCTGGGCCTTCTGGTCGGCAATGGAACGGTTCTGGTTGGCTAACTCTCTGGCATTGTCCAGCTCCTGCTGTCTGTCGTGAAGCAAGAAGTCAAGGTTCTCGACTTGACGCCTCAACTCGGGGTGGCCTGGCATTTCCATTGGCAGTCCCATGAAGTCACGTCTTGCATAGTGAGAAAAACGGGTTCCTTGGGTCTTGTTGACGCTGAGGGCACATAGACGTGCGAGAGCTTCATGCATTGCCCTGGCTAATCCATCTAGCCAGTTGTTCTCTCTCACGGAGAACTAAATTGTTCCAGAAGTTGGTGCTTCAATGCTTCCTCTAAGGTCTGCGGTGACTAGCCACTGTAGGTCTCCTCCTGGGGGTCCTAGAAGTTGAGCTCCAAGAAACTCCGGGTGCGGGCGTCCCAGTAACTCTGACGGTGAATCCAGATCCCTCTCGAAGATCAGCTGACCTCCGTTGCCCAACTGGTAAAACTTGCTGAACTGTGTCTCCATCTATAAGAATTAAGGATGAGGAAGTTAGGGAGGTGATCAGGTGTGTCAAATTTTAAGTAGTAGTGTAAGAATTTTTGAGGATCATGAAGTTTTTGATAAAGAATCCACAAGGGTAAGAGAGGACATAGTTTTTCATAAATACTCACTTTGGTTTGGAAACTAAGTTTTTGTTTGACGTCCATTCTAACTAGGGTCTCCTATGGTCAAGATGGCTCTGATACCAACTTGTCAACACCCGGATTTTTAATCCCAGATGCCCGTTGTGCCATACCTCACAATCCCAGGATTACCATTTTTGCGAGACATAACGGATTGGATATCACAGTACATCATCCATTACCAACCATACATAAGGTTCTTATACAAATAAGGATCTCATGATCCAGTCTTAATACAACAAACAGCGGAAATAAAAGATAAGCGTAGCGGTGGGTCCATCTTCAGGGGCACAGGCAATGATGACGAAGGCAGATGGTCCTAGTTATCATAGCCGTCCTGTTGGCCATCATCTCGATAATCCCCTTCATAGTTTAGCCATGATAATAGCCAGGGTCAAAAGCCAGGAGTACTCTTTAAGTACTTGCAAACTACCAGTAACAAAATTTTATAATTCTATGTTGAAGTGCTAACTCTATGCTTAACTAATCAAGTTAAGTTTAAAACCTAAACTGAGTTCTGAAGCAAAGAAAGATAAGATAAACTCTACTATCACTTAAGTTGGGAAGCTATTGTCATAAACACAACCATGTTGTGGTCAAGTCAAGATTCATCATTCTTTTCAAAGTTTTTAGAAAACATCTGACAACGAAACAATATGGCCATTCCAACTATCCATATCCGCGGACGCGGCTATTCGAATAGTTTGACACTCTGTAGAGGTGGTACACTTTCACCACAAGATTCGATACATCTGTCAGGGATAACCCTGAATCATCATACTTAGTATGTAGATAATCAAACATAACCTTCCCTTTACACACCCTATTATAAGCACCTCTCCTATGAGCATGGCCTCCCAACCATGACCATCAGTCATCTTGGGCACTGCATAGGTGGACAACATTGAGAGGTAGCCTCAGCTCAAACCTCTCCCGTGAGGGAACTAATACTAATGTATATAAATTTCCAGCTAAGCCTTACCCATTTTAGGTAATGTGGTTGTACGGCAAATTTGGAATGGTATCGCATCCGAATCCAACCATCAGTTTTTATAAAAGAGTTAAGGCTCATGCCTCAACATTTTCATCAACATCAATCCTTTGTGTTTCTCAATACATGTCAAAACATCTCAATAGAATGACTCATCATTCCAAGGTTTTCATAATTCATTTTCACCAAGTGTTCCCATCTAAAGTGACTCAGGCTTTGGATCTACTCTAAACTAGTAAGTTAAGAGTGTTCACTAAGGTGGTAAAGATGGGTTTAATCTCATGCCATAGAATGACATCTAAAGGGTTCTAGATAGGTCAAATTTTATCCTTTTTATGCTACCTTCAAAACAAGTAAGAACTTTGTAGAACCTAAGAGGGGTAAAACTTGTAACTAAGACTTGGGGTACTACTAGTAAATAAGGGGGCTGTGATCAAAGTATGCTTAAGGCATCTTTGCTAAACCATCTAGTTTGATTCTAGTTTGCTAAGTACTATACTTGCAAGTGCTAACTTGCAAGAGTTAATCTTGAATAGTGCTAGCTTGCTAATAGTATCTAGCATTGTTAGTGGTGGCTTGCCTTGGTTCGTGCAGTGGTTGAAGTTTTCTTCTTCTTCTCCTTCTTGGTAGAACCCCTCCTCCTCGAGAGCTTGGTTGGTACTATCGTCTATAAATACATAGGGAGTGCACAATCACCAAACAATACTTAACTAGCCTAGATAGCATTCTAAGACAGACAATTGATGATCTATTATCATCACAAGCATCTCAAGTGTAATTCAAAAGTTTCTTTCTTTTTATTTCAGAAAAGTAATTTCTACTCATTGAAAAATTAAATAAAATTTAATATTCACCACCAAAATATGGGATCATGTGGACACATACCCTCACCACATATTCTAATATGTGGGAATGAGATTTAAGGGTTGTATCAATATTACTTTGGTTTAAGTTCATTATTTTAATGATTTAAAGTGACTAGAAATGCCTATATAGCATTATTTTGGTACTAGTCCAAAGTGACTACATGTAAACCTTAATATTATTACATATTTTGATAGATATGGTAAAATGTGATTTTTCAGGGATGGAATCAACTCAAAAGCTAACTTGGTTGATTTTATAAAAATGTTGCAAGTTGCAAATGCTTCTGTCTTCTTATTTTTATTATGAGAGATCTGTAATTCTAATTGAATTAAATCCAACGGGCTTGGGTAGATTACTTCCATACCATTCAGGCAAAATTAGAATCATGCAATTTGGATTTGTAAAACTCATAGAATTGATTTTTGAAATACTAGACAGAAACTAGATTTAACTAAAAAGAAAAATCTAGATTTGAATCGGTGGGCTAGCGCGGGAAAAGGAATGGGCCGGCTCAGTGGCGCTCTGCGGCGTGGGGCTCAGCTGACAGGGGGGTCCCGCGTGTCAGCGGCACTTAAAACGCGAAACGGTACGCGCGCTTTTGGGCCGTGCGATTAGAAGATAGATCTACGGCTAAGGGTCGTCATCGACGACGAATAGGATGCTGGTGAGCTCGAACCCTAGCAGCTCGGTGGGGGTCTACTTGGGGCGTACCAGGGCTCCAGCGGGGTCGGCGAGGCGGGCAACCGACGTGGAAGACGACGGCGAGGCGGGGCGTGGTCGCGGTGGAGCTTGGGGCGGTCGAAATCAACGGCGCCCTTCTCCTCCTGTCACGGCTGCTCCGGCTCCAATTCCGGCGAGCTGCTGCTCCACTTGCTCCGGCTAGAGGTGGGTGAGGTTCAGAGAGGTGAGGGGAGTGAGTGAGTGTAGAGAACTGAGGCTGGGGTGGTCGCTTTATATAGGGTCGACAAGAGGGCAGAGCGGGATGGGTGGTCGACGGTGGCGACATGGCTACGGCGAGGTAGAGGCATGGCTGGGGATGGCGATGGGTTCTCTGTCCCCTGGCGGTACTCTAGGGCTTAAATGCGCGGCAAGGCGATGGCTCTACGGGTCGGGAGTGGGCGGTGCACTAAGCGCGGGCGGCAGTGTTCGGCGCGGTTCTTCTGGGCTGCTGGTCGCGGGGCTGCGAACGAGGATGTCTGGGCGGTTGCTGGGCCTGCTGTGGTTGCTGCCACGCAAGGCTAGGGCTTGGCGAGGCCGGTGCTGCTCTGGCGGGCGCGGCGCTCCAGGGTGATCGGCATGGCGGACAAAGGCATGGGCGCGAGCAACTGGGGGTAGTCCTCCGCTCGAGTTTGGTCGGGGGTTGGTCGAGGCGGTGCGGTGTGATGGCGCATGTCGGCCAGCGGGCAAAGGAGAGCGCTGGGCGACTTGGTGCGAGCTGTCCATGGTCGACCTGGCGCATGGCGTCGGGCGGCTTGGCACTGGAGCAGCTAGGTGCGAGGGAGAAAGAGCTAGGGCCGGGGTTTTAGCTGGGGGGACAAGGGGACCGAGTTAGGCCCAAATGGTGACACAAATCACTGCACACTATAGTGTTTTGAATTTGGCAAGATTTGTGTCTACCACATGTTTGATGAAATGGCCGAAAGAGAAAAAGTTTCGAATTTTTAGTTCAAATTTTTTGGGTGATCTCCACTAGTACTAGGTAGTCTCTGGTTGCAAGGGTTTTGAAAATGGAGCTCAAATAGATGGGTTTTGAAATAGGGGTGATCTATGCATATGCATTAGATTCAATTTTAAACTGTCATTTAAATTAGTTTACAGAATGTTTTTAGCAGATCAAAAGGCGGACCTTGATACCTCACTATGTGTACTAGCAAGGGGTGCAAAGATCAATAATTTTTTCTGTTAAGTTTTGAGTACTAGGAATAGCCAAAGTAGGCATGAGAGTTAAATTTTCCAAAATGACCATTCCTCATTTTTAATTCTTTTTTATTTGATTTTCTTTAGGACAAGTTTGGGAATGATGTAGGTGATGTTTAAATCACCTAAGAAACATTTTACAAGCATTGGATCACTTAATCATGGCAATTCAAACAACTCCTAAATTGAATGCACACATATATGAATGCTTTCATATTAACTTTGAAAAAGTTTTTGTTAACCCCAAATTTGATTGATTTGATCTTGATAAGCTTGGATTAAAGTTTTGGGATGTTACACTGATTGCGACCACCCCCGGGCTACCTCGACCGTCCCTGAGCTCGCCGTCGTCTCCCAGTTCGTTTGCCCGCCTCGCCATCATTGCTGGAGCCCTAGTACGTCCCCTGCAGACCCCCACCAAGTCGCTAGGGTTCGAGCTCGCCGGCGACCTGTTCGTCGTCGCCGACGACCCTCAGCCGTAGATCCCCCTTCCAATCCTACGGCCCACAGCGCGCGTACCGTTTCGCTTGCTAAGACCCACTGACAGGCGGGACCCCCTGTCAGCTGAGCCCCGCGCCGCGGAGCGCCACTGGGCCGGCCCAAGTTCTTTCCCGCGCTAGCCCAACCATTCAAAATTAGATTTTTATTTTTAAGTTGAATCTAGTTTCTATACACTAGTTTAAAATTCAATTCTGGGAGTTTTACAAATCCAAATTGCATAAAAAGTATAAAACTTGACCTATTTAGCTAAGCTTTAGATGTCATTCTATGGCATGAGATTGAACCCATCTATTCCACCTTAGTGAACACTCTTAACTTAGTAGTTTAGAGTAGATCAAAACTTGAGTCACTTTAGATGGGAAAACTTGGTGAAAATGAATTATGAAAACCTTGGAATGATGAGTCATTCTATTGAGATGTTTTGACATGTGTTGAGAAACACAAAAATGGTTGGTGATGATGAAAATGTTGAGGCATGAGCCTTAACCCTTTTATAAAACTGATGGTTGGATTCGGATGCGATACCATTCCAAATTTACCGTACAACCACACTACCTGAATTGGGTAAGGCTTAGCTGGAAATTTAGATGCATTAGTATTAGTTCCCTCACGGGAGAGGTTTGAGCTGAGGCTACCTCTCAATGTTGTCCACCTATGCAGTGCCCAAGATGACTGATGGTCATGGTTGGGAGGCCATGCTCATAGGAGAGGTGCTTATACTAGGGTGTGTAAAGGGAAGGTTATGTTTGATTATCTACATACTAAGTATGATGATTCAGGGTTATCCCTGACAGATGTATTGAATCTTGTGGTGAAAGTGTACCACCTCTGCAGAGTGTCAAACTATTCGAATAGCCGCGCCCGCGGTTATGGACAGTTGGAATGGCCATACGGTTTCGTTGTCAGATGTTTTCCAAACAACTTATGAACTGAATGATGAACATTGACTTGACCACAACAGGTTGTGTTTATGACCTTAGCTTCCCACTTAAGTGATTCTAGAACTTTACTTTATCTTTCTTTGATTCAGAACTCAGGTTAGGTTTCAAACTTAACTTTATAGTTAAACTTGGATTTAGCCCTTTAACTTAGAAATATAGTGCTTGTTAGTGGTAGTTTGCGAGTACTTAAAGAGTACTCATGGATTTTGTCCCTGGCTATTATCATGGCCAGACAATGAAGGAGATTATCAAGATGATGGTCAGCAGGACAGCTATGATAACTAGGACTATCTGCCTTCGTCAGCATTGCCTGTGCCTCTGAAGATGGACCCCACCGCTACGCTTATCTTTTATTTCCGCTGCTTGTTGTATTAAGACTAGACCATGAGATCCTTATTTGTGTAAGACCTTAGGTATGGTTTGTAATGGATGATGTACTGTGATATCCAATCCGTTATGTCTCGCAAAAATGGTAATCCTGGGATTGTGAGGTATGGCATAACGGGCATCTGGGATTAAAAATCCGGGTGTTGACAAGTTGGTATCAGAGCCATCCTGACCATAGGAGACCCTAGTTAGAATGGACGTTCAAACAAAAACTTAGTTTCCAAACCAAAGTGAGTATTTATGAAAAACTACCTCCTCTCTTATCCTTGTGGATTCACTCTTTTTCAAAAATTCATGTTCCTCAAAATTCTTACACTACTACTTAAAATTTGACACATTTGATCACTTCACTGACTTCCTCATCCTTAATTCTTGTAGATGGAGTCTCAGTTCAGCAAGTTTTACCAGTTGGGAAACGGAGGTCAACTGATCTTCGAGAGGGATCTAGATTCACTGTCGGAGTTGTTGGGATGCCCACATCCGGAGTTTCTTGGAGCTCAACTTCCAGGACCCCCAGGAGGAGACTTACATTGGCTAGTCACCACGGATCTTAGAGGAAGCATTGAAGCACCAACTTCTGGGAGAATTCAGTTCTCCATGAGAGAGAACAACTGGCTAGATGGATTAGCCAGGGCAATGCATGAAGCTCTCGCACGTCTATGTGCCCTCAGCGTCAACAAGATCCAAGGAACTCGTTTTTCCCACTATGCAAGACGTGACTTCATGGGGATGCCGATGGAGATGCCAAGTCACCCAGAGTTGAGGCGTCAAGTGGAGAATCTTGACTTCTTGCTACATGACAGACAGCAGGAACTGGACAATGCCAGAGAGTTAGCCAACCAGAACCGTGCCATTGCCGACCAGAAGGCCTAGAGTTTCGCACTGCTTGTCCAAGACCGCCAGTCTCTTCGCCGCCAGCGTGCCAAGAAGGATCGCACCATCGCCCGTCTTCGCAAGAAGGTGGCCGACCTCGAGAAGACCATCAAGGAGCAGGAAGCTTAGCTTGCAGCCAAGGAAGAAGAAGATGAGGGTGAAGACATCCAAGGAGACATGGATTCTTACCTCAGCAACGATGATGACTTTCTAGAGGAGGATGCTGTGGACTTATAGACTGAAGATGAGGACAACGACTTCCTCAACGATGAGTAGATGCACTAGAGCACTGTCGTAGCATGAGACGTATCGATCTCACTGTATCGTAGCTTGCAGAATGGTTCTTCGAACCATCTGTTTTCCCTTTGATCGTTGTGGTGTGTGTTGTATCGTGTGCTTGCTTGCATGAATGAAAATGAAGTTAGTGGAAAAACCTGAGTCTAACTCAAAGTTTTAGCTTTGAAAACCCAAAACCATGAACCTTAGAATTTCCCTCTTACCTCTATATCCTTCTAAATCTTCAGATGACTCGTGGAAACCAAGGAGGGAGCAGCTCGTCGCAGGACCCAATGCTGCAGATCTTGCAGAATCTCATAGCAGACCGTGAAGCAAGCAGGGCAGAACTTCAAGCCAACTTAGCAACACTTCAACAGATCACCCAGATGGCCCTCAACAACCAAGGGCACGGAAATCAGGATGACCATGGATCCAAACTCAAAAACTTTCAGAATACCAATCCCCCAATCTTCATCCAATCTGAAAACCCATTAGATGCTGATGACTGGTTATAGACCATGGAAAACAACTTAGAAGTTGCTAGAGTTGATGAAAATGAGAAATTTCTCTTCGCCACCCACTATCTGGCAGGAGATGCAAGAGCTTGGTGGAATAGCATCTGCAATATGAACCATGGTCAAGTGATTACATGGGAAGCATTCAAAGTCAAGTTCAGCCGCACCCACGTGCCTCAAGGTCTAGTCAATAGAATGAGAGATGAGTTCTGCAAATTGAAGCAAGGAAGAATGACTGTGGTTTAGTACCATGACAGATTCCTGTCACTTCCCAGATATGCACCTGATGAGATCAACACGGAGGCCAAGAAGAAGGAGAGATTCTTGAACGGACTACATGATGAGATGCATACTATCCTTGTCAACATCCGTTTCCAGGATCTCGAAGAGCTAGTCGACTTTGCCATTCAGATGGAAGCGATGATTAATCAGGCAAACGACAACCGCAAGCATCGTATGATGCAGCAGTTTGGATCCAACAGTCACCAAAAGTACCGTCCCAACCCTTGACCAGGATATGCACCAAGGAACAACCGACCCCCAACGTCTCGCCCAAGCTATCCCAACCGCAGTGGAGGCAATGTGAAGCCCGGAGGAAACAATCACAACTCTGGTAACACCAACAATTTCAACCGTGCCCCTCCCAAGAACCACAACAGCAACAACACTACACCTAGAACTGGCAGTAATGCTGTGCCTGTCGCAGTCAAGGACAAGTCCCAGATCACTTGTTTTGAGTGTGGAGTGAAGGGTCACTACTCCAATGAGTGTCCCAAGAAGACGGTATCCAATGCCAATGTGAATGCCGCAGCTCAGCAGCAGCGTCGTGTTCAGCCAGGAAGGAGATTTGCCCGAGGGAACCCTCACAACCGCAATGGCCATCTCTTCCACATGAACGCAGAAGAAGCCCAGGAAGCGCCAGATGTAGTGCTGGGTATGTTTTCAGTCCACTCAGTTTTAGCAAGAGTATTATTTGATTCGGGAGCATCGGATTCATTTGTCACCGAAGAATTTTCATGCACTAGTAAGATTTGTCCAACCAACCTGAAGCATGTCATGATAGTTCAAATCCCCGGTTCAACAACCAAAGCTAGAAAAATTTGCAAAGCTGCACCTATCAGAATACATGGGATAGATTTTTATGCCACCTAATTGTACTTGGAACCAAAGGATTGGAAGTAGTACTAGGTATGGACTGGATGTCAAGGCATAAAGGACTGATAGACTGTGCTAAGAAAGCCATCACCATGACCAGTAGTTCTGGGGTAACAGTAGAGCATATCTCTGAAACCTTACCCCGTCAATTCAAGTGCAACAAGAGTGTAACCCTGCCCACCATAGACCAAGTGAGAGTAGTCTGTGAATATCCCGACATATTCCCAGATGAATTGCCAGGTATGCCCCCGGATAGGGATATTGAGTTCATTATCGTACTAATCCCCGGAATCGGACCTATAGCCTAGAGATCCTATAGCATGAACCCCTCAGAGTTAGTGGAACTGAAGAAGCAGTTGGACGCCATGTTAGAGAAAGGCTTGATTCAACCAAGCACATTACCATGGAGATCCCTAGTGTTATTCGTCGACAAGAAAGATGGAGGCAACCGTCTATGCACAGATTACAGAAAGTTGAATGATGTCACCATCAAGAACAAGTACCATTTGCCAAAGGTAGGGGATCTATTTGATCAGTTGACCGGAGCTCAGGTATTCTCAAAGATTGATCTTAGGACTGGTTATCACCAACTTAAGATTCGTGCAACGGATATTCCAAAGACCGCCTTTACTACTCGCTATGGTTTATACGAGTATACGGTTATGTCTTTTGGATTAACCAATGCCCCTGCTTATTTCATGAATCTCATGAATAAGATCTTTATGAATTTCCTAGATAAGTTTGTAGTTGTGTTTATCGATGACATCCTTATCTACTCCAAGTCAGAAAAAGAGCATGAGCAACATCTGAGAGTCATCCTAGAAACCCTGAGAGAACATCAGTTATATGCCAAGTTCAGCAAGTGTCAGTTTTGGCTGAAGGAAGTAGGATTCCTAGGACATATCGTGTCTGCCAGAGGAGTCTCTGTTGATCTCGCCAAGATCAAAGATGTCGAAGAATGGGAAGCCCCAACCACTCAAACCCAAGTCCGTGCATTTCTCGATTAGCGGGATATTACCGCAAGTTCGTAGAAGGATTCTCGAGCATCGCCCGATCCATGACCCAATTGTTGAAGAAGGACAAGAAGTTTGAATGGACAAAGAAATGTGAAGCCAGTTTTCAGGAGCTGAAGAAGAGATTGATATCAGCCCCAATATTGGTCATGCCAGACATCAAGAAGCCATTTGATGTGTATTGTGACGCGTCCAAGATTGGTCTAGGATGTGTATTGATGCAATTAGGCAAAGTCATCGCGTACCTGTCTGGACAACTGAAGCAGCATGAGCAGAACTATCCGACCCATGATCTTGAGCTAGCAGCAGTGGTTCTAGCATTGAATACATGGCGTCATTATCTGATGGGTCATCGCTGTGAGATTTACTCAGATCATAAGAGCTTGAAGTATATCTTCACTCAGAAGGAGCTGAATATGAGGCAAAGGAGATGGATAGAGTTAATCAAGGATTATGACCTTGATATTCACTATCACCCCGGCAAAGCAATGTGGTAGCGGACGCTCTTAGCAGATTGCCGTGTAGGCTAAACACCATGATCAAAGAGAAGCAACCAAGTTTGTATGAAGAGTTGGAGCAATTCAGGACCGAATTAGTTAGCAAAGGATTCTTAGCTAGCATTGAACTTCAACCCACTTTGATTAGCCAAATCAAGGAAGCCCAGAAGGGGAATGAAAGTATCGACGGAATGAAACGTTGTATTGGTACAGGAAAGGTACCTGGTTTCACTTAAGATGAAGAAGGAGTATTGTGGTACAAAAGACGTATCTGTGTGCCAGCAGATTCGGAGCTGAAGGAAGTTATAATGAAGGAAGCTCATGATACTCTTTATTCTATCCACCCCGGAGGAACAAAGATGTATCAGGATTTGAAAGGGCAATTTTGGTGGCACAAGATGACGAGAGAGATTGGAAGCTACATCGTCAGATGCGACATCTGTCAAAGAGTCAAAGCAGAAAATCAGAGACTTGCAGGACTACTACAACCATTGCAGATTCTAGAATGGAAATGGGATTCCGTCGGAATGGACTTTATCACCGGTTTACCTACTTCTAGTAGGGGGAATGACTCAATCTGGGTCATAGTTGATAGACTGTCCAAGGTAGCCAACTTTATACCTGTCAAGACAACTTACTAGAGTGCAAAGTTAGCAGAGCTATACATTGCTAGGATTGTTAGTCAGCATGGAAGCCCCAAGACCATCGTATCAGATCGAGGAACCCAGTTTACCTCAAGATTTTGGCAGAAAGACCAAGAAGGATGAGGAACCAAGTTGAACTTCAGCACAGCGTATCACCCACAAACAGATGGACAGACTGAGAGAGTCAACCAGATCCTAGAGGATATGCTTAGAGCTTGTGTGTTGGAATATGGATCAAAATGGGAAGACTGCCTACCTTTCACAGAATTCTCATATAACAACAGTTATCAAGCTAGTTTGTAGATGGCACCATTTGAATTCCTATACGGAAGAAAGTGTCGTACCCCTTTGAATTGGTCGCAAGTAGGAGAGAGTCAGAATTCTTTGGACCCAACATTCTCCGAGAAGCAGAAGAGAAAGTTCACAAAGTCCGTGAGTACCTCAGGACCACCCAATCCAGACAGAAGAGTTATGCTGACAAGAGAAGGAGAGACCTGACTTTGAATGTTGGAGATTTTGTATATCTCAAGGTTTCACCATTGAAGGGAACTCAGCGCTTTAGTCTAGAAGGAAAGTTAGCCCCTAGATATATCGGGCCCTTCAAAATTCTGAACCGTCGAGGAGAAGTATCGTATCAAATGGAACTGCCTGAAGAGATGTCAGCCATCCACAATGTGTTCCATATCTCGTTACTTCGCAAATGTCTGGAAGTGCCCGAGAAGACGGAAGTTTTCAAGAACATCGACCACGGAGCTGTGGAAATCATCAATGACCTGACCTATCGGGAAGTGCCCCTCCGTATCTTAGAAGAAGCCTACAGAACCACCAGAAACAGGAGCATCAAGTTTCTCAAGATTAAGTGGAGCAACCATACCGAAGAGGAAGCCACTTGGGAGCGAGAAGATTACATCAGGACAGAATTCCCAGATCTCTCTAGTTCCTAGTTTTCTTTGTAAATCTCGGGACGAGATTTTGTTTAAGGGGGGAATGTTTGTAACATCCCAAAACTTCAATCCAAGCTTATCAAGATCTAAATCATCAAATTTGGGGTTAACAAAAACTTTTCCAAATTAAAAATGAAAGCATTCATGTGTATGTGCATTTAAAATAGAGATTGATTTGAATTGCCTTGGTTCTGTGATTCTTTGCTTTTAAAATGTTTCTTAGGTGATTTAAACATCATCTACATCTTTCCCAAACTTTTCCTAAAGAAAATCAAATAAAAAAGAATCAAAAAGGAGGAATGGTCATTTTGGCCATTTTAATCCACTACACTACTTTGAGTGTTCCTAGCACTCATTTCTTAACAGAAACAATTCATGATCTTGGTACCCCTTGCTAGTACACATAATGAGGTACCAAGGCCCACCTTTTGATCTGCTAAAAACATTCTTTTACTTATTTTAAATGGCATTTGAAAATTTAATCCAATGCATATGCATAGATCACCCCTATTTCAAAAACCACCTATTTGAGCTCCACTCCCAAAACCCTTGCAACTAGAGACTACCTAGCACCAGTGGAGATCACTCAAAAAATTTGAACTCAAAATTCATTTTTTTCTCTTTCGGCCATTTCATTAAACACTTGGTGGGCAAGATCAAAGTGGCCTAACTATTACTGTTTTGGGTTGATTTTTTTCTAGCAAATTGAAGTGCTTTGATCCTCTTTGTCTCCCTCAAGCCCAACCAGACCCACACCAGCACATCCCCTACCTCCTATCTGCACTGCATTGCCATGCCGAGCCACTCCTCGCTGGCTGACCGTGCACTCGCAGCAGCAGACCTCTCCAGCCTCTCTCGCCATGTCTAGCACGTCGCCAGTGGTCCACTGCCACCGTCCAACCAGCCCCAGGCCAGAGCCAGAGACAGGAACGGCCAGAAACCGCCGTGCCCGGAGCTGGTCGACCATGCCGATGCCGCCTGCAAAGCATGCTCTGTCCCCGCGTGCACATACCGCCCATTGGCCGCAGCCCGCGTCCACCGCTCCGCCACCACCTAGGGAACACCCCAAACACCCCCGCTGCCGCCCAATGCCTCACAGCCACCGCTCGTCGTGCACACCGCCGCCTCTGCCGCTCAGTGCGCCACCTCGCCCAGACAACATACCACCGCCCCTACGCCCGCATTCACTTCCTAGAGCACTGCCAGGAGACCGCCTGTCGATCGCCACATGCAGCCATGCCGCTAGCCAACCGTAGCCGTGTCGCCGGAGTCGCCTGCCCATAACCTTCGGTCTTACCATTGGGCCTATGTAAACCGGCCTCCCAGCCTCTTTTCTCCACACCCACTCACTCCCTACCTCTCACTGACCATCCCACACCAATAGCCGGAGAAAGGGGAGCAGCAACTCGCTGGAATTGGAGCCGGAGCCGCCGCCTCTAGAGGAGAAGGGCGCCGCTGATTGCGACCACCCCCGGAGCTACCTCGACCGTCCCTAAGCTCGCCGTTGTCTCCCAATTCGTTTGCCCGCCTCGCCATCGTCGCTGGAGCCCTGGTACGTCCCCAGCAGACCCCCACCGAACCGCTAGGGTTCGAGCTCGCCGGCGACCTGTTCGTCATCGACGACGACCCTCAGCCATAGATCCCCCTTCTAATCCTACGGCCCACAGCGCGCGTACCGTTTCGCGTGTTAAGACCCACTGATAGGCGGGACCCCCTATCAGCTGAGCTCCGCGCCGCGGAGCGCCACTGGGCCGGCCAAGTTCTTTCCCGCGCTAGCCCAACCATTCAAAATTTGATCTTTCTTTTTAAGTTGAATCTAGTTTCTATCCACTAGTTTAAAATTCAATTCTGAGAGTTTTACAAATCCAAATTACATGAAACCAGTTTTGTCTGAAAGATATTAAGATGATGTATCCAATCCCATTGGATTTAATTCTAGTAGAGTTATAGATCTCTCCTAATAAAAATAATAAAACAGAAGCTTTTGCACCTTGCAACATTTTTATAAAATCAACCAATTTAGCTTTTGAGTTGATTCCAACTCTCAAAAATCACATTTCATCATATCTATGTAAATATGTAATAATATTAAGGTTTAAATACAGTGATTTTTTACTAGTACCAACATAATGCTATATAGGCATTTCTAGTCAGTTTAAATCATTAAATGGTGAACTTAAACCAAAGTAATATTGATCCAACCTTTAAATCCAATTCCTCCATGTTAGAATATGTGGTGAGGATATGTGTCAACATGATCCCATATTTTAGGTGGTGAATATTAAATTTTAGTTAATTTTTCAATGAGTAGAAATTACTTTTCTAAAATAAAAAGGGATGAAACCATTGAATTAAACTTGTGATGCTTGTGATGGTAATAGATCATCAAATATGTGTCTTAGAATGCTACTTAGCCTAGTTAAGTATTGTTTGGTGATTGTGTACTCCATATGTATTTATAGACGATAGTACCGACCAAGCTTTCGAGGAGGAGGAGTTCTACCAAGAAGAAGAAGAAGAAGAAAACTTCAACCACTACACCAACCAAGGCAAGCCACCATTAACGATGGTGAAACCTCACTAGTTTGCATGACTTCGTATCAAGATCTCATGAGATAACTTGGTTGCAAAGGTTCCTACGTAAGCTTGGGATGGAAGCAACTTGGGAGCGAAGTATCCTATTAGGGATTTTTTTTGGACAATGACAAGTGGATTTTGTCACTAGTTGGTCCTTGGGGTAAATTGGATAAATGGGCTGATTTGCATCTCAAGTGAAAACTTAATTTCCAAATTCAACTGATAATTATATGCCTCCATCTTAATTAAATGAAAACTTAATTAGCAATGTGGATGATTTGATATCATCAAGGCATAGGTTATTTTATTCAAATAGTTGGATCTATTTGAGGGAATGCAAATGAATTTAGTTTTATTAAATTCCATCTATTTATTAAGTTATGATTTGATTAAGAAAGATAGATTTGGAAGATCAAGATGTGTTTTTAAGTAATCACAAGGGTGATTAACTTGTTACATGACTCTTGGAAATTACAAGAGTTGGTAGAATAGATGATGTTTAAGATAAGATAGAATAGATAAGATGAATTAAGAATGTATTTGATCTTATTTTACGGTGTGATCCTATTCTAAGGTTTGTTTAGCACATGTGTTAAATGAGGTTTAGAAAAAATAAGTTAAGCATCAAGTTTTTCTTGTTCTTTAAGTATGTGCCGTGTGTTGATTTACTTTTATTCATGTAACTTACTTCTACCCTTCCTATCATTTAAGTTCACCAAAGATAATTTCAAAGTTGGAATACTCAGCATGATGAACTCGTACTAAATCATCAGCTAAAGTGGAAATTTAATCACTTTGACAACTTCTATCAAAAATATTTTAGTTGGCACAGACTTTCTATGCATCGATTCAATGCACACAACTATCTTCTACCCATTTTCGTGTATCATAATCTATGGGCTATTATAGATGGTACTCGCACTCCCCTTGCAGGCTGTAGCAACCAGCACATCGCCATCAATGTCATGGTACGAAAAACGTCTCACTTTGTCATCTGATGTGCTAGCTTTGTGTTGTTGATGCATGCCATAATCTTAAAATGGTTATGAATTGTGTGTGCTTGCAGGTCCTTTAAGATGGAGAATGTCAATAGTTGCATACTTTAGGATCGTCAACTCGACAAGGCTTCTTCGGGTATGTAGAAGTAGAAGGAAGTAGATGAATACCTTGGTTAGGATGGATAATCTAGAGAGAACTAAGCATGTGCTCCAATATGTAGAAGTAGAATTATTTAGCTAGAATGGGATGCATAAGTAGAATCATTTAGCTATATTTATGAACATCAACTGTAGCTAGGTTTCACAAGTTATATTTCCGAAACCCAACATGCCAACAGATATTTCCTTGCTTACTAATTGCTTTTTTACTCAAACTAACATCAACCAATTGTGTTTATTGCCTTTTGTTGATCATCAATTGTGGAGGATGCTTGCAGGTTTGCTGCCTGCATGTCATAAGTTAGCGGGAAGTTTCATATTTAACATTGATCTCATGCATGTAGAATTGATCCATGCATCTTTAAGAAGCTTCACTAATTTAGCAAACTGCGTGTACTAAAAGGAAAAATTTGTACTCATTAAGCTACTACTCCATGTTTACGTAAATATAATTGACTGTAAATTATTTGCTTGTTGTTCTTCCTATAGTTGTTTGCATAGTGACTAGTCTGATGATTTATCCATCGATGGATTGTAACCTAAGTAGCTGATGCACGACAAGTGTGCCCCCCTGGATTATCCATCCGAGAATCCCTTATACATTCGACCATGACCCCAGGATTAGTATGTTGTGGAGCATAATCGATAAGTATCAAAGTAAAAATCCCTTACATAAGCGGATACAAGTCATACTTCAATGCCATTATGGCTACTTCATATGAAGGCTAACATCGATCATTAGCAGCGGAACTTCATCAAACGCCGAGCCCATGTCATGCCTTAACCCCACAAGCAACTGACTAGGAGAACGTCCTAGCTCGCATAGTCGTCAACTTCACCTTCTTCTCCACCTTTAGTCTTCTAGAAGTTTGACCAAGTAAATAGCCAGAGACAATGCTAGTGAGTACATTTGAATGTACTCACAACCACTATAAGGGATTAGCAATGAAAGGATATATATTTTGGCCGTGGTAGTAGGAGGGCTCTATAAGAGGTTCTTTTCTAAAACCAGTTTCTCTTGTAGATATAGTATCTCCATATATTTGTTGAAAATTAGTTGAAAGGAGTTTATCTTTGCAAAAATTCTTTGGCGGGTTGTAACCTATTGATAAGTGACCTTCTCAAGGTGAAAACATCAATCTTCTAGGGTCATCTCACGACCCACACATCTCCATTTGCGATCATCTCATGACCAAAACACTTTGTTATCCAAAAACTCTTTTTAAAACAAAAATCGGCACAACCTAGGCATTTGACATCCCAACCGTCCATGATAGTGGACACAACTATTCTAATAGGTTTACACTCTACAAAGGTTGTACACTTTACCCACAACATTGGATTACCCAATTCTGACCACTCCTGTGTCACCAATCCTAAGTATGAAGGGGTCAGATAATCGACCACATCATTTACCTTCTCCAGCCTAATATGGGGTCTACCCTATGAGTTGTTCCTCCCAACACCGGTGCTTCGAGTACCAAAGACCAAACAGAGCACATTTTTCACTCCATCTTGAGTGTGCAATTTAAGTGGAAGGCTCATAGTATCGTCAGAATGTAAGAAACTAGAGTATAAAGTTTCCCCAATCTTCTCAGGATCTTAGAGGGGAAAAGTCCCGACTTCTGAGGAGACCTTTTCGGATCTACCCCATAGAGTTCTCAGACCACTAGAACAAGCTAGGCAAGGTTCCAAATATACCTTGTCCCATACCAGGGTAATTGAAGTTGCACGGGTTAATTGTTCCAGGAATATGCTTAGTGATCAGGTGCCACCTTAAAACATTTTCATAAATTATCCATCATTCTTTCAGCAAGGGCAACCTTCCCAAGGTTTTTCAAAACTCTTTTGAATTTTTTTTGCTTTTAAACTTCCCCAACCCAAGGTTTTACTTCAAGGAACAAGGCTCCGGGAAAACATATGCTAATCATGAAGCCCACTTTCTAAAGGCAGTAATGGGTGCTTACAAAGGGGTTCACCTACAACATACTACACCAAGGCTTGGAGAAGCCAAGCTATGGACACGATAAGTAGATGATAGTAAAAATAATGCGCAGTAGTAATAAAACATGTATAAATGAGATGGATAAAAATGGGTTCAGGAAATGGTGGCTTGCCTATGGTCAGTAATATTTTCCTGGATTTCTTTGTAGAAATCCAATAATAAACCTTATCCACGAGACATGAATACAATCGCAACTATCATCATCACGGATCACACATGCAAACAAGAAAGGTGCATAATCAACACAAGACAAACAAGCACCAATACAATACAACAAGCAATTGAACTAGGCATCAATACACTTCAGTAGGTTTTCATAAATTTAGTTCAAAGCAATTGGAAGTATGCTATTTGTATTTTTAGATCTTTACTTGTGATTTATTTAGCGAACACACCTTAAATAAGGGGTTTTATGACAAGGACATGTTATGTATGATACCAGCGGGTAAATTTGGTACTAGTAGGTAGGTATTGAAATAACAAAGCCACCAGAAGTGGTTTCATCATTTTTTCACTTTTATTTATTTATTGTTTTTCTAGTGGCATTATGCCTTATTTTGGTAGTTAAATTCACCAGAAAATACTGGTAAGCCAGAGAAATATTTCCCCTAATGGTTTGGAAGGTACTTGATTACTAGTTCACTAAGAGTTGGTTTCACTTCAAAATAATTAACAGAATGCCCTTGGGAAATTCCCAAAGTAAATTCTGCAAGCAATTTTTATTTTTCACCAGATTTATTCGACAGGTCATTTTGATGCAGCCCATCCTATGGACGCCCCGACATCCTCAACACCAAGTTCCCCAAATGGATCGATGACCCCTGCTCGAGCCATGCTACTACAACCTAAGGTTAACTCGCTCCTCTCCTCATGTGATTCTGATACATCCTTGGATAGCATGCTACTTCATGCAACTACACTACGCATTCTCATCTACGAAGCCCCGACGCATCGACAAGCCCCCTCGGAAGAAGGGCTCGAATCTGGACATGAAGATGGTGCAGCTGTGGCTGTAGCCCCGGAGTCTCTGTCCACTCAACGCTGGAGTCTCTGGCCCTCAGCACCGGAGTTTCCACCCCAGGACTCCCCACCACTCAAAGGTGTGTTTGTTCATCAAGTTCTTCGTGTGTGGGTGTTCGTGGAATTCATCCCCCCTCTACCCCACTCGCCTTCATCTCGATTTCCATGGGGATTCGTGAAAGATCGGGCAACCCTAAGGGGTCACACCTCACAAATTGGTATCAAGAGCGTCGTTGATCACAAATTTCCCCACCATTTTTTCTTCTATCCACCATAAATTCGAAAATCACCAAAAAAGAGGCCCAAATTTTCTTTTGCTCCGATCTCTCAATTTGGAGTGTTATTTGTGGTTTTGATCCGATCAAATTCTTGTCTAAGGTGTTGGTCCAGCTTTTTCCTGCGTTTCCCAGCCCAATTTTGGCCAAGTTTTCATGGGTTTGAGGCCCCAAGGCGTGGATTCCTACTCAAGAACACGAGCAGTTCGAGCAGATTCCCCGACACTGAAGGAAATATGCCCTGAGAGGCAATAATAAAGTTGTTATTATGTATTCCTTGTATATGATAGATGTTTATTTTGCATGCTATAATTGTATTGATAGGAAACATCAATACATGTGTGTTTAATAAACAAAAAAAGGGGTTCCTAGTTATGCCTCTCTTATAAACTAGCTTGTTGATTAACAAGATGATCAAGGTTTCCTGATCATGGACATTGGATGTAATTAATAACAAGGTCACAGCATTTGTGAAATGATGTGATGAACATTCATCCGAAGTATAGAATTATGATCAAGTCATTATGTTTATATTGCTATAACATTATACAAAGTAGTCTTAGTCCTTAGACCATGAGATCATGTTAATTGCTAACACTGGAAGAGTATCTTGATAACATCAAACGTCACACCGTAATAGGGTGACCATAAAGGTGGGTTCAGTGCTATGAAGGTGTTATATTGAGGCTCATGGATCTAGAGTGGAATTTGTCAATCCCGATAACGGATAGATATACTCTGGGCCCTCTCGGTGATATCACATTAAGATAGCTTGCAAGCAAGTGATGTGATCACTAGAATGTTATATCACGGGAACGAGAAAAGAGTGCATGTCGGTAACGAGATCAAACTAGGTATTTGGATACCAATGATCGAATCTTGGACATGTATTATATCATGAGACAAAGGGATTAAATTGCTGATGTTAAAGGTTCTCACGATCATAGAAGTTATCGTTGAATATGCAGGAGTCAGTATGGATCTCTAGGTCCCGCTTCTGATTATTGATCTGAGAGGAGTCTCAATCATGTCTTTATTATTCGCGAACTATAGGGTGACACACTTAAGGGTTGCCGGACACCATTTAGGAGCACATATGTTCCAGACAAAAGGTTTGCAAAGCGCAGGAAATGTTTCGATAGAAACAGGAATTGTTTCGATAGAAACCGGAATTGTTTCGGGTGAAATTGCAGAAAGTGGTTCTGCATGTGATATTGAAATGTTGCAAGGGGTTTTATGTGAATGTTTGTTAATTAAAGTAATTAACAAAATTCTGAATAAAATAAAATAAAAGAGTTTTATTAATTGAGAGTTGGATTTAATTTGGTGGAAATTAAATACATGTGAGTGGGATTTTGGGTGGAGGCCATGTTTATCTGAGTGGAGGTTCACCACATGTATGAAGGAGGGGAGGAGTCCCCCCCCCTCATGCGCCGGCTATGGGAGGGGAGGGGTCTCCCTCCCTCCTATATAAAGCCCCCCTCTCCCCTCTCACAAATCACACCCCCTCGTGAAGGATCTCTCTCCCCCTCTAGATATTCCCCCATGGTCTCGGATTAGCGAAATACATGTTCCCGGTGGCCTTGCGTCTGGAAGGAGTTGCTGCTTCCGCTGATTCGCTGGAGCGAGGAGGTGGAGGTTGTCAGGTGGCTTGAACGTGTGTGCGAGGACGGATGCGCTGCTGATTTGCGGCGCTCGGACTTCCACACGATCTTGAGATCGGCAATTGTACGACTACATCAACCACGAGTTCCTACTCGTTAACAAAACTCGTTGTCTTCGAGGGTAAGTTCTCCATGGATGTATGTCCACCCGTTGCTCTGTATCTAGTAGATAGATCTTGGCGTATAGTTCTCATCGTAGGAAATTTTTTGTTTTCTATGGTGCGGACGCAACAGACACCAGAGTCTCCGGCCCCACACCCCGGAGTCTGCAGCCCAGACACCAATTTTTGGACAGTTTTTCCTCTTTTTCCGTTTTGGCTAATCTCCCTTCATTTGTTTGTGTCTCGTGTGTGTGTCAGCAAATAACAACAATCTTCCACAACAACATCGTCCACACTCATCGACACCACGGAACCCGAACATCATCCCACACCACCAACTGCAAGTTCATCATCAACAACGAAGGTATAACTTGTGTCACCTTATTAACCCATATCTTCCTTTGTGTGTACCTTTCCGACCGAGAGTGGCTCATCTTGTGTTTTCTTGAGCATTGTGCATTTGTCCTTGGATAGTGAGAGTGTAATAACAATAGTAAAAGTGAGTTGGTAGCATCAAGGGAGAGGAAAATTCAAAAAACAAATAAAAGAGAAAATAAACAAAAGAAAAAGAGAAAAAGAAAAATAGTCTCCCATAGCATAAGATAATCTAGAGCTTGTAAGGAAAAGAAATAAGAGCGGCCAAGGAAAGTGCAAAAATGCGTTGCTCATTTTTCTCTTTGCAAATGGGCCACCGTCTCGCCTTGCATTCGCACAATAACTGAGCTTAGTCTTCATTAGGACATTTTGTTGCTCATTTTCATAGTCGTGCTTATCCAATAATATCCATGTGTGTGTATAGTGTAGGTTGCCTTCACCCTTTTGAGTTGTTGATCTTTCCCTTTGACTTGAGTTTTGTTGGATTTTAAACACTTTTGACTATCCTTTTCGTTTGGTTGTTTGTTGGCATTCCATCATCCTAAGCTTACACCAAAAGCTTTTGAGAGTTTTAGTTCATTCTTTAGTGTGAGATTTCTTTCCAATTTCACTTTGTAAGCTTATAGTTCTGACGTGTGGCCACTAGTTTTATAAAATCTCCAAGGTGAGGTAAAAGGCTAACACTCACCACATTACCTTCCATATACAATCCTTGTTTGTATTGCATCATGGATAGGCACGGTGAGGCAAGCCAACCACCTCCACCCAAAGATTAAGAAGGACCGCATTATGCGAGAAAGGCACTACATCATTCAGCGAGAGTTATGTGATCGTTGCAATTCCCTTAAGACACGCCAAGACGAGAAATTCAGAGAAACTCAAGTGGAGTTCAAGAGCATCGACAACCGCTTTGACGGCATTGAAAGGCGAATGCATGCCATGCAACACAACTTTGGGCACCAAAATGAAGCTCTTCAAGGCACCGTCAACGCAACAAATAACACGCTTCAACGCCTCATGGAGACAATGGCAAACAAAACAAGGCCATGCTCCCGCGCACCAAGCGCTTCAAAGCACCATTCAAGTGCGTCAAGCTTGTCACATCATCGTTCTCCCCATCGACAAGATCTTCATGCAAGTGCTCCAAGACACAATCAAGCCCCCATGTTTGAGTCCGTGAGATCTTCGAAATATGTTCCTTCACCTCTCCACGCTGCTACGTCAAGCTATGATGGTGATTTCTCCTGAAGGCCTCAAGCAAGGCGAGACGACCACCATCTTCACGCAAAAGCACTAGTGATCCAACAAGACCAACCACGTGAAGAACCACAAGTAGAACCTCGAGTGTAACACCAAGTTCACCGTCCATGTCCACATGACATTCTTGCAACAACATTTGAAGGCATCAACTTGGAAGAACAAGCTCGTCATAGAAGTGAAGCTCTTCAAGACCCTCCTCTTCTTAATCGCCGTCCTAAACATCCACGCCGACACCATGTATGCAATGCCGAGCCTCCTCGACCACATAAAGACATGGAGTATCACATGGTACATGTGGAGCGACGCCAACCATGTCGAGAGGCTCACGTCCATGATATTCATCAAGAGGCCCAAGTGTCTAACCCATGCCACCAACCAAGGAATGAGCCCTCCTTTTACCGATAACTGAGGAAAGAGGCTCCACATCCCCCTCAACCTCGTGAGGCCCAATCGCGTCAACTTTGTCCACAACTGCGCCAAGAGAAAGCTCCCCATAAAAACAATATTTTATTTTGTAGATAATCCTCACGATGATAGGGAGGTGATCTAAGGCGATCTAAGGACTCCACCTCCGATTATTACTGGCGCCACTCTGGTGTCGGTGCAAACCTTCCTCTCCTCCCTTCTGACCTACTCATCGCAACATGTTTCCCCCAACCTGGTGTTGGATGGCGACTTTCATCACTGTAGAATACTTGACCGAGGTTTTGCCAAAGTACACAATGGCGGTATTTGCATCTGGTCAAACTAGGTTATGTTGAAAAATGCAAAATGTATGGGGATTGTTGGAAGACCTCTTGTGGACAACGAGGTTATTTCATTGGGATCAGAGGTTAAATTCCAATCTCACCTGGTTACAGTTGGTTCCTATAAGATCTCGCCCACAGGGGATCATTCATTGGTATTGACGTCTACTACATCCGTATTTGAGCGTGTCCAAGACAAGATCAAACAATCTACTTAGGTTTGTGATACGACTCTAGATTTGTCTTTTCCTGTTCGTCTAGTGCCTGGCCCGAGGATCAAAGGTTGCAAAATATCCTATTCTACTATCAAGGATTTGGATCGTGGTTGCATGAAGGCTTATGATGGTACGCTAATCTTGTGGATTAAAGATAATTGGCTGGTTCTTAAAAATGCCAAAGGGGCTCTGATCGCATGGAGGTATATTGAGGGTAGGGATTCTTTCAACATTGGGACTAAAATTCGTTTCCCTGCACATGTGGTAAAGATTGGTACTCCTTTAGACTCTGCAATGTTGGATAGTGTAAATGGCAGAAATGTTTGCAGCTTCTCTTTTCATATACTTCTAGTGCGAACTTGGATCTAGATAATTCAGTTCTACAGGAGGATTTGATGAGATCAATATACTCGGACTTTATTTTAGCTATGGATGTTTCACATGGTCTTAATTTTGCTAAGGATGTGAGTTGGAAATTCCACTCTGAAGTTCATCCACATGATCGTTCTGGCCACTTCACCCTCGTGGTTTCTTTTGGAAGAGCTAAGTTTAAACTTGTAGATGATCTTTTGGCAATTGCTCTAGAGGCCACTGTCATCGGATCTGATGGGGACACGATGAACGGGGGTATCACTAGCAGGATGTTTCGACTGGACCAAGGCCTCCGCGAGTGGGCCTTTAGGACGGCGACTGGAATGCGACTGAAGAGGAAGCCTGGCAATTAGAAGATGGAGGACCAGAAGCATAGTTAGGCCAAGTCAGATTAGGTCAAATCCTCTGAGTCCTTAACTTATTCGGTTGTATATTTGTAAACCCTAGCGATGCACCCCCTATATAAGCCTCTATACGGTACTCTCTATACTCACATCCCATAATACACCCCATCGACTCGCTGCCTAGCCGACGAGCTTGCCACCCTTGTAACTCAATCGATAATACAATCTAGCAGGAGTAGATCTTTACCCTACGGGGGGCCGAACCTGGGTAAATCCCTATGTATTTTCCCTCATCCTGCTCCGTAGATGGTTGCCCGCTCTTTCCCCTAAACCTTCCAATCTCTACCCCTGGTAGCCACTGCCATGGTTATTCCCACGATAGTGGTGCCCACCATGGGGCATGGCCGGTCTGGCCTGAGTTCTACGACGAGACCCAATTCGCTAATCGATCGGCCGATCTCCACCGGCCGCATGATTGTGAGCAGCGGGATCCTCCAGATCTTGCCCAGCAGCTACATCCCGTAAGTACTCATTTGACTAGTTTAAATGTTATTTTCGTTTGTAGGGCAGATGAGGCCCAAACTGGCAAAGAGAGTTCATATTGTGGAAGAATGAGATTAATGCTCAATGGACCTTGGTTAGCCCTTCTAAAAACATGTGCAACAAGGTCTAAACACTATGAAAGGTAACCCCTCGAAGTCAATCCTGAGTCCTGCACCTGCTTACAAGAAGAAGCTTGTCTCTGATGAATCTGTGAGCTATACAGCTTGCTTGGGATATTCTGAGCCCAATAAAACTGAAGGAATATTTTTTCCAAAGGATTTTATAACTACTACTGCTTCTCCAAAAATAAAGTATGGTACAGTCCAGTGTTTTCCTTTCATCCAGCAAAAATTCTCAGAGCCAGACTTTTCAGGTAATGCTTCAGAGACAAATAAAGAACAAATTGGCAATGAATCTGAGGATAACACCGAGGTGAATATATTACCTGACTTGAGGCCCGATATTGTAATAAATCAAAAAAATGTGGGGATGGGGCCCTCTGAGACTGAGGCTCAAGGTGACTTTGATTAGATGATTTATGATATGGTTTATGAGGTTTGGTCCTATGGAAGATGTCTCAATATGGGTAACCTGACCATAGATTGTGTCAATAATATTAGGTGTCGAGGTTGTTTTTGTTACGGACACATTAAATGGAACTGCTTTAACTCCAAGTCCAATTAGAATTTTAGATGGGTTCTAACATAGGTATGATTACTCGGGTGCCTATAATTCACTACCCTGTCTATATACCAGTCTTATGGCCCATGAAGAGTCAAGATGATGGCTTAAGGGAGCAAGCGACAAAGGCTGTAGTTGTATTATGAAAGAGGACAAAGGACAGACATCGTGTTGGTCTTGTAATTACGCATATGTAACCTAGCCACATACAGCTTTGAGACCCGACCTATTATATATAGGACGGGAGAAGCCTAGGCGAGGACATCGAACAACCCCCAAGCGATTTGTAATAGTGCGATTCACCAAATATTCAAGCGACTTTGACTCCATTGTTCTCCTGACATCCGTCGAAATCCCCAGCATTCTCTTTTACGCAAAACCCTAAGTCCTTCTCCATGGACATTGCCGAGATCACCCCTCGTCAATTAGCACCGTCTATGGTAAACTTGAACGCTGGAACCATGGATTCGGCAGAACTCTCCTTTCCAAGCAGCAACCCAACAAAAGCAGTTCCACACCCGCCCACCTCTGTGATAAAACCCGCCGAATTCAACGGCGGATCCAATCTAATCATTGGAAGATTTCACTTCCAAGTAGAAGACCTCCAAGAATCACACCCTTTGTCCCTGATTACATCAGAATCGTCAGTGGAAAAGACCGCGCTTACGGCGATATCATCATCATCATCTATCGGACCCTCTGTGGAGGTTACGACGAAAATCGAAGCAGCCGAAGAAAACAAGCAAGACAAGACGGATCTGGGGGACCATGATGGTCTTTGCAACAATCTCTCCTTCGGATCATATTCTCCACTAACTCCACCAAGTGGAACAAGCCCAGTTAACTCCGAACCCGAGGAAAGCAGTGAAAGCATCTACTTTGGGATAAGGATGGCAAAAATCTACCCAGAACAGAAACTAACGGACTTCACTGATCCACCTGACAGTGTCTCCCTCGGTTCAGACGACGACGACTCTAGCCCATGCATGACACACCACCAAGTGTGCATGGTCAACGGGAAAACCTCGACACCACGCGATTCTAACGATAACCCTATCCTAGACCCCAATGGTATTTTATCAGATGACAATGCAGGAAATCACAGCAGCAAAGAGAACCACGGAAATGGAGGAGAAACAACGGACAACCGCATAGCCCCAGGAGGACGAGCAGAACCAAACGAAGATGAGAGGCAAACTCTTCGGCTACCAGCGATAGCATGGAAAAAGGCCAGGGAAGCAATTTCAGCTACAGCTCCAATGAGATGCGACGCCTCACAAGAAGATTTATTAGCATATCAATATTTTCTTCACCACAAGAAGAGAGACCTACTAAGGATGCAAAGGCAACTTGACGAAAGAAAGAGGTTAGCCGACGAGTCCAGCTTACGACGGGCACAACTAAGCTCTACCAGAAGGTCTAGGACCATAACAGGAGGAGCACCGACAAGAAGGGGAACATCTCGATTACAGAACATCCCCAAACAGAAAGGAACAAACTGATCTGAGACCTTGATCTATCGTTTATGTCAGTAGATCTAGAAGGAAACATCAAAGCAAAAACAGCTCAAGCACCTATTGTGGCCACACAAACATATCTGATCACAACTCAACCTGCACCTGACGATCCTCGTGCAACTCTCTACCGATCCGCCCTAATGAACCCTGGCATGGTAGGAGCAACTCTCGCACAAGATGAACAAGGAATTACGCATCAACCCGACAGATCCCCACGCCACAGCCCTCGGCACGCGGGGCACACCCAGCGATCGTGGTCGCCACATCGGGAACATCTTTCAGGACTGGAGCCGCGAAGTAACACAAGAGTCAAAAACGGTAACCGAAGATACCATGACGACGACAATGAAGACGAATACAAACAATGCGGAGCCAGCTGCTTCACTTAGTGGATTCCCAAACCTCTATACCCAAGGACTTTAAACTTCCGCATGACCGCCAAAAATACGATGGACTTCAGGAGCATGAAGCTTGGTTAGCAGATTATTTGGCTACTATCAAGTTATAGGGTAGCTCCACAACTACCGCAATGCAAAGTTTACAATTACACCTTACCGGCGCTGCAACTTCATGGCTCAGACAACTACCCGAAGATTCTATTGGTAGCTGGAATGATCTCGAAGATAAGTTCATCTGACAGTTTCATTCCACATTCAAACGACCTGTGTCTTTAAACAAATTGCGGGCATGCAAACAGAAGCCCAGAGAATAAGAGCATTCATCCAACGATGGATCATCATCAAAAATACAGTCAAATCCATATCTGATGAAAGAGCTATTGATTCCTTCAATGATAGACTCGTCGGTGAGAATTCATAGAAGAACTAGGGCGAGTCAAATCCAAGACAATTTCACAGTTAATGGACATAGCAAATCGCTGGGCTGATGGAGAAGACACGCTACACAAGAAACGAACACGTTCACCCGAAGAAGACAGGGATAAATGTGGTAATGACAGGAGCCGATGAAACAATGATGGAAACACAGGACCAAGTTATGTCGTAGCCAGTTTTCGGGTGAAGGAAACAACAGGAATAACGACTACAACAGTGGTTACCGCCGCAACAGGGTTGAAGGCGGGGGGAGCCAATCAACACAGCGATATTAGCGAAGAGCTCGGGACCCACCCATGTCTACAATGCAAATACTGGAAGGGCCCTATAACATGCACTTTTACGTCGGCTGAGCAGGAAAAAGACAATCCAACCACCTCATGAAAGACTGCCAAACGTTCTTAAAAATGCAAGAGCTATGCAATGCAAAAGCGACTGAAGTAGCAAGATGAGGATACGCATTCACGTCTACCATATTAACCATCGGTGCACCACCTCCGCTAGCAGGGCAACCACAAAACACAACTGATCAAAACAACGAATACCCTAGGTCAAAGGGGGTCATGTCAATGATTCAAAAACGGCGTCCATCCAACAGAATTCAGAAGATAATCACAAGACAAGTTAACATGGTAGAGGTGGCTCCACCAGCCACACCCGAGTATCTCCATTAGTCAAAGCGGGAAATCACATTCAGCAGAGCTGATCGCCCACATTGAGTACCAAGACCGGGTCATTCGGCCTTGATAGTTGAAGCACAAATTGGCTGGTTTGACACGATCAAGGTCTTTATGGACGCATGAAGCAGTATAAACTTGATCTATGCCAAAACACTAAGGACAATGAACTACCCCATGGAAAATCTAGCACCAATAGAAACATCCTTCCATGACATAGTACCAGGTCAAGTGATGTCTACAAGTGCACAGATCGTTTATAGCTAGTTTCGAAGTTCAGATATAGATCCCATAGGGAGCCCAAAGGTAAGTGTTTATGGGTGAAGTCTCTGTCACACCCGAAGTTGTCGCGGGTCTTCGAGTGAACTGACTATAAGTGTTGAAATAAGAATGGGGTTTTGATTAAATGCAATAGATTTAAATAGAACTAAAATGTAAACTTCAGAAATAAAATACATAAAAGTAAAGAACGACTTTGTTTGTTTATTGTTTTCTATAGATGGCGAAAGAAGGCGCGGGGAGATTCAGTTCAAGGTGATAGTAAATGTGCCAGGTGAACGAGTGTGATTGTAACAATTATAGTCTTGTAGATATATGTGTAGGCGAGCAACCCATAATTAGCCGGAACTCCTCTTGGTAGATTTCATCCCAACTTCAATAATACTACTAGCCTGCTACCAAAACCATGGTCAGACACTAGCCGATTAAGACCCTTCAGGTCACTTAGCGATTAAGCTCCTTGGATCGGACTAATGCAATAAGCACAGTGGTTACTCGTTATCCTCGAGTCAACTAGCTTTCCATTGATATCCCTGTGTCACCTAGGGGTCATCGGTCCACTAGCGAGCAAGATCTTATCTATGTAGAACAAGGTATCATGTTGTTTGGGCCCTTAATTGGACAACAAGTATTAAGCATCCCACAGATAGTCAAACACACATAACATAGTAATTAGAATCAATCACAATAATAATGGAAAATATATGAAGGCACATCACATCTCACCAATCCCCTACATCTCCCACGCCCAAGGGAATTACTCACACATGAGAGAAGAACAGATCATCAATATAATGAAATAAAGGGAATTCGTCTTGGTATTACCATGGAGATCCGCAATAAGAATAGAAAAATATCCAACACAAGTCAAGATGGGAAGAAACAATCTCAAACCCTAGTCTTGCAAGGTGGAGACCCCTCTATCTCTCAAGTACAAGTAGTGGCTATGGAGGTGTATTGCTAGGAGATCAAAGATCGTGGAGAGAGATGAAGAATGTCTTCTCCTTCTTATCTGGATCCCTTCTTTCTCCCTTCTGGATGATGTGGCCGCTGCTGCGTTGTGTTTTCGTCCCCCATCCCTTCATGGAAGTTGTCCCTTTGGACAAGATAGAGGAGGCAACATCTATACGGCGGGAACTATACGGCCATTCCCGCCATATAGTTGGTCATTAAACTGTCTGTGATCTCCCCTCGCGTGCTTCCAAAGTGGGATTTCCTTGTTTTCTTTAGAATATTGTATTTCTCTAGTTAAATCCTTCTGTTGATGTCTAGAACCAGAAACACACATTAAAATCCAAGTTTTCTTTGCTACTGAAGTATTAGCTTTAGGTAAAGCCAGAAAACGATCAAATCCAGGATGTTAGCATTAGGTAAAAGCCATAAAAAATGTGTCGAATCTCACAGCTATCAACACCCCCAAGCGTAGATGTTAATCGCCCTCGAGTGACAAGGAAATAAGGAAGAATAACAGAGATTCGAGACTGAAAATAAAGGAACTCACAAGCTTGAATTGGTGTCAAATTCTTTTCTGCACAATCTTAAATATGATCATACAAGTATTCACAAGATTGCACTGAGTCCACTTCCTAACCACGTATATCTTGCTAGCAAATATATCATATGCTCAAGCAAGTGTCAAAAGTTTAGCTAGGAAGGTGAGACAAATTCTTTTGGTGCCACTCTTTGCTGAGAGATGAAAACTTTTTATTCTTGCTCACTTAACGAATTAAGATTACTCGAGTTGGCATCAAAATATTTAATTTAAGAACAACTCATCTACTCCCATGTCAAAATTTCAAGACTCTCAAAGCACCTTTTTCTTTCTCTTGTTCTTCAAAAACTTCAGCTCTTTCATAGAGAAATCGTGCCACTATTTTTAACATGTTAATTGGGGTTGTGTTGTGCACTCGTGGCCATGCCAATAAATGATGTTGAGCACTAATGGGCTAGAGGAGTACTACAACTTCACTTGGAACGTGAAACCATGAGGAGACTAAATTTTTTTACACGTCATAGCATCGCTGCTAGAGACATTTACATAACTCAATAGCCGAAATCAAGTGGTTTCCCACATTTAGATCGTTCGTTGGCAGCGGAGTTAATAGTTTGCCAAGGAGAACGATAGAGTTGTAATGACACGCGTAAAGCAATATCTTACGATAATTATTAGAAAAGTAGTGGCATAATTTCTACTAGTTTCAAGCATCCATTTAATCAAACAATTTCAATCAAGGGAACTATCGAGTCTAGTTATATTAAGCACAATTGCGGTGGAGTAATTCTAAAATAAAATTCTTTTGAGCTAAGCATGGACTCAAGTCACCTTTCAGATGCTTTTTCTTGTTGTAAAAATGTAGGAAGTATTTTAACCAAGTTCACTGCTCATTATTTGTAAGCTAAAAGGAGACACTAGCAAAGGAATAGAATTTGTAGGATAACAAGCTAAGTGGGGAGTGACTCCAGTGCAAGCAAGTAAATAATTGTGGGATCAATTTAAGGTTTCAAGGAGTGTGATGAAAGGAATGTGATACCTCCTCTTGCTTGCTTCATTCTTGTATTCGAGTCTATCCTCTCTATATTTCCATATTATCAAATAACCTAAAATTAAGCAATCTCCGAGAGAAACAAAGAGACAAACTTGCAAATAAAATTACAAATAATATTTTGGTATTTTTGGTTTAGGAATGCAAAACTGAAAATAAACATGTATTTTTTTGAAGAAATAAAACAAAAGAAGAAATAAAAACATGAATGCAAAGTTTGGAGGTTTTCAAACCTCCCCCAAGCTTAGGCTATTGCCATGCTCAGTTGTTGCCGTCATTTGGCGGCTGGTGCAGGTACTGCTGGTAGAAGTCAGGAAAGTGGGTCATGAAGTGACTGAAGTTGTGAGTCAAAGTGTTCGCAGCTTCATTCACATCCTGAAGAGTGTGGTCGATCTCCTCAACGGCGCTGGTTGAGCTGCTGGAACTCCTGATAGGGAACGTAGTTGTACCCTTGTTGTGGCTGGTTAGGCCACGGTTCCCAGGCTCCTCCCGGCTACTGTTGCTGCTACTGTCCTTCTCAAGCAGGGTTGTGCCCCTTCTCTCCCTCCTTCTCCTGCTCATCCTGCTACCCTTCATCTTCCTCCTCCTCGGCCTGGTGCTCGTCCAAGATTTTCGTCACGTGGTCCTTGGTGAGGATCCAAGTGTCCTTCTCCACAATCGATAAGGCCTTGAGGTATGGCAACTGAACCTGCTCAATCTGTGTATCATCAAGATAACTAAAATGATATGCTCAGAGTCTCCGGTTAGCATGGTAAACACCAAGGAAGCCACAACTAGTCAAATACTTGACGTCCATAAGTTTGGAGCCGTCAACAGGTTCCATAATAGGTAGTGCAATGTTTAATGCATAGGCAAGGTGGGTTACCAATCCACCAATGCGAATATCACATTTGGTCTTGTTGCTTTGGTGGCGAAAGTGCTGGATAAGTAGAGCTGCAGGACTAGGGCTTTGCATGGAATTGGGGAAGAGGGCCTTGGTGATCATTGCCATGTCCGCATTGGCCATGGATCCAGTATCACCCCTCTCCAGCATCGTGTTGGCGAGGAACAAAGCAAAGTAGTGAATGGTTGGGTTCTGAATGGTGGACATCTTCTTCTGATAGAAGTGACTACCACCATTAACAGAAATAACCTCCCAGGTCTCTCCACTCATGACGCTGTAGAGGTTAGTAATATTGGGCTCCCCAGTATGGGGGAAGCTGAAAGCATTGTAAAACTACTCGAAACTTAAATCATAGTGCGTACGGTTCAAGGTGAAGCTTGTGGTGCACATGTTACCTTTCTCCTTGTGGTTGTCGTAGAAGGAGGCAACGAACTCATGGGTGAGCTCGGCGTAGGTGTCGTGACTTGCAAAGCCAAGTACCGCCAACCCCAACCTGCTGCACATGAGGTCGAAGTCCGTCTTCAACCCAGCCGCGGTGAGAAAGTTGTGGTTGGCCAACGTGTGGGCAGCACCCTCATCGATGCGACAATGTCCATCTTGGAGTTGTGCGGGGCTCGGGCCCATGAACTTGAGACCTCTTCCTATTGGCGCTTGCTCGAACGAAAGAGGCTACTGATTTTGTTCGTCATGATGGACTAAAAAAATTCACCATAAAACCTTAGGCATATAGTTTCTATATGATATATGAATGATTCTACGTGGAAAAATTCAATCCCAACGTGAGAAATTAATACGGAAAACTAAATAAGCTTGAGTTCATCCACTAGATCAATGTGAGAGTTTCAACCATGGAAATCTGAAAATAAAGCATGGATAGGGAGAGAAACATACCGATATGTTGATTCTCCTACTCAAACAAATGAAATCTACGAAGAATCAAGAGTTCTAGGTGGATTTTGAGAGGTTTGGAGAGAGAATATGAGAGAAATAATGATGAGAGGAGGAAGACCTAGCTGTCCTGATGCGATTTTGTGGTCACACCAAACTATATGGCCGGAACTATATGGGAGGGTGATGGTGCTCTGCCCGTATAGTTGCGGCGGTGTCGCCAGGGTTTCTTTATATAGGGAAACAACTATACGAGTGCAACTATACAGCCGGATCAAATTGATCCTGTCGTATAGTTGGTCGTTAAACTGTCTATCTCTCGAGATAGAATTCTAAAACTAGCATCGATATCTATATGGCTGGAACTATACAGCCAAAAATTTTATTCCCGCTGTGTAGTTGGTCGTTAACCTTCCGGTACTTTTGGAATAAAATTGTATGAAGGCATCGATATCTATACGGCCGGAACTATATGGCCGGAATTTTATGTTCCCGCCGTAGAGTTGGTCGTTAAACTCTTAGTACCTTTCAGAAATTTTTGTACGAAGGCATCGACATCTATACGGACGGAACTATACAACTGAAATTGTTTAATCCCGCCATATAGTTGGTCGTTAAACTGTTTGTGTCTTTGAAGAAAATTTGTTGATGGCAAAGATAACTATACGACCAGAACTATATGACCGCAATTTTTATTCCCACCGTATAGTTGGTCGTTAAACCATCAGTAATCATCAAAAAAATTATGTTTCTTCGAGGATACCTTCTTATTCCATAACTTAGCGACATACCATGTTTTTAATAGAAAATTGATAGTAAAAACTATCGACCAACATTAGCATATTAAAAGCAAAAATTTTGCTTCTATAAATAGCAAACTCAAACTTTTATTCTTATTATTATTATCTACTCAATCGACATTTCTACTACTTTTTGACAACTTCATCTTCACGGGCGTGCTTCTGCAAGAATGTATGTGAAAAAGTGGTGGAAATGCGACGAACTTTTTATTCTCTAATGTACTAAATTGACGAAAATGGATTCACTCCCATTAAGTATTTATTAAGAGTGGTTGAATAACTCAACCTTTTCTCTCTTCTCGAATTCTTACCTTTGGTTTCCCCTTATCAATGGCTCTTACCACATGAACTCGTTTTGCTGGCGGAACATATCTTTCCCCTTCTTCTAGCTTCTTTGGAAAATACCGGATGATTTCAGCATCATAAACAATGAAGATTATCTTCCCTTCTGCACAATCTACTAACGCACGTGCAGTATTGAGGAAGGGTCTTCCAAGTATTATAGATAATCTTTCATCTTTTGGTATTTCAAGAATGATAAAATCAGTGGGAATAACATGCTCATCTATCCTAAGTAAGACATCATCAATCATACCAACATGTTATATAGTGGAATTGTTAGCCATCTATAAAGTGATAGTAGTAGGAGAATACTCCCCTAATCCTAATCTTTTATAGAGGGAGTATGGCATTACACTAACTCCTGCTCCTAGATCACATAAGGCATTATGAATATCTGTTTTACCTATTGAGCATGATATAGTTGGTATTCCAGGATCTCTAGACTTAGATAATAGCTTCCTGTTAGTAGGATATCTAGTTACCATAGCAACAATTTCAGTTATTTCTTTCTTTCTACTAAGAATATCATGAAGGAATTTACCATAAGTAGGGACTTTGATTGCATCCGCAAATGGAATTTCCAGATGAAGGTCACTAAGTGCCTTTGTAAAAGAATTATAAATTACCTCATCCGGTGCTTTCTTTTTCGATCTGGATAAGGAAGCGTTTTCTCACCTAACTTACTCTTGTCTTTTACCTTTTTCGGGGGGTCATGCTCTATCGTTGCTTTGTTTTGTTGTTGCTTATTGCTTTTCTTCTTCTCTACTACAACAGCTTCATCCTCTTTACTTGTTTCTTTATCTTCTCTTGGATCAACCGTTTCTGCATCAGAGTCATAATGATCTTCTTGTGCATCATTGTGGTCCTCCTGGGTTTGCTCTTGCGTCCCAGTTTCATCTTGAGGATCCACCAACGTATCATCTTCTTGAATTGCTTCAAGCAAGGCTTTTTCCTTACGCTCTTTTTCAGCTTCGTATTCCGGTGGTCCTAAGGTCCTGTGACAACTGCACCCCTTCTTGTGACAATATTAGTAGAAACAGGAATATCTTTATCATCACGGAGAAAAATTTGATAAGAAGATGCTATTTGTTCACACTAGGTTTCAATCATACTAAGATACTTATGAAATAGTTTTATTTCTTGGCCAATCTCATCATAATTTTCAGTGAGTTCTGCCAAAATCTTTTTGTGTTTTTGGAAATGCTTATCCAAGTTATTATGAGATTTTACTTGTCGGTGTTTTAATTCTTGAAAAACTTTTATAGTTTCATCTACTTGTCACAAATCCTCTTTGTTTTCTTTAGCAAGTTCAGAAGGTATACTTTTTTCTTTCATAGTTTTACGTACCTCGGGCATAAGATCAGGAGTCATCCGAAGTATCCCTTTCTCCAGCTTAGTGCCAAAATCAGGATTATATAAAGAATTATTCTTAGCCCTAGTAGACATTAATTCCAAACATTCTTTAATAGTTAAGGTATTTATTGATCCTCCTGCTGAGAAGTAAGCAATTCTCTACATTGAGTATTGAGACCATGGTAAAATAAGTGGCAGATTGTTAGTTCAGAATAGCCATGATTAGGAATACTATTGATCATTTCAAAGAATCTTTCCCAGGCTTGTGGGTAGTTTTCTCCCACGTTCTGACTAAAGTTGCCTATATTCTTTCTTAGTTCAGTTAACTTTTGAAAAGGAATAAACCTATTTAGGAATTTAGTAATGCAATTTTCCCAACATTTAATGTAGTGGAAAGCGAGAGAATATAACCAGTCTAGTACGTTACCTTTAAGAGACCATCGAAATAATTTAAGAAGAGATAAGTCTCTTGGCAATCCTTTTGGTCCAAGCGATGTTATCACATGCTCAAACTCTCTAATATGCCTTCCTGGATCTTCATCTTCCCTTCCACTTAAAGCTTTCTCCTGCAAAATTTGAATAATTCCACCATCAAATCGATATTCTCTAACTACAGGATTAGGGAACTCTATTGGTTGTTCAAGAAATTCAGAACTTGGAGCAGTGTATTTCCTGAGAGTTTTCTCGGGTTTCAGAGGAGTTGTCCTGTAAATAGGCCTTGATTTCCATAATATCACTCAGGTTTTCAACTTCAACTTTATTTGATCTTAAATTTTTTTCAATAATTTCTTCGCTCCTCTGAGTAGGCATGCGCACAATATAATACGGCAGGTAGGTCCTACCAGAGTGTGTAGACCCTTTGTCTCCTCAAGAGAACATTTTGTTGTAGAAACACCTGAAATGTCAACATACCAATACTTAGCGCTTAGCTCCCCGACAACGGTGCTAGAAAATAGCTTGATGTCTGCAAGTGCACATATCGTTTGTAGCTAGTTTCGAAATTCACATATCGATCCCATAGGGAGCCCAAAGGTAAGTGTTTATGGGTGAAGTCTCTGTCACACCCAAAGTTTTCACAGGTTTCGAGTGAATTGACTGCATGTGTTGAAATAAGAATGGGGTTTTGATTAAATGCAATAGATTTAAATAGAACTAAAATGTAAACTTCAGATATAAAACGCATAAAAGTAAAGAACGACTTTGTTTGTTTATTGTTTTCTGTAGATGGAGAAAGAAGGCGCGGGGAGATTCAGTTCATGGTGATAGTGAATGTGCCAGGTGGACGAGTGTGAATGTAATAATTATAATCTTATAGATATATGTGTTGGCGAGCAACCATAATTAGCCGGAACTCCTCTTGGTAGATTTCATCCCAACTTCAATAATCCCAACTTCATACACTAGATGATTAAGACCCTTTAGGTAGCTTAGCGATTAAGCTCCTTGGATTGCAGTAATGCAATAAGCACAGTGGTTAATTGTTATCCTCGAGGCAACTAGCTTTCCATTGATATCCATGTAGCGAGCAATATCTTATCTATGTAGAACAAGGTCTCATGTTGTTTGGGCCCTTAATTGGACAACAAGCATTAGGCATCCCATAGATAGTCAAGAACACATAATATAGTAATTAGAATCAATCAAAATACTAATGGATAATATATGAAGGCACATCACATCTCACTAGTCCCCTACATCTCCCACGCCCAAGGGAATTACTCACATATGAGAGAAGAACGGATCATCAATATAATCAAATAAAGGGAATTCGTCTTGGTATTACCGTGGAGATCCACAATAATAATAGAAAAATATCCAACACAATTCAAGATGGGAAGAAACAATCTCAAACCCTAATCTTGCAAGGTGGAGATCCCCCTCTCTCTCAAGTACAAGTAGTAGCTATGGAGGTGTATTGGCTAGGAGATCGAAGATCGTGAAGAGAGATGAAGAATGTCTTCTCCTTGTTCGCCAGATCTCTTCTTTCTCCCTTCTGGATGGTGTGGCGGCTACTGTGTTGTGTTTTCGTCCCCCGTCCCTTCACGGAAGTTGTCCCTTTTGACCTCACAGAGGCAGTGGAAGCTATACGGTGGGAACTATACAGCCATTCCTGCCGTATAGGTGGTCGTTAAACCATCTGTGAGCTCCCCTCGCGTGCTTCCAAAGTGGGATTTGCTTGTTTTCTCCAGAATATTGTATTTCTCTAGTTACTCCTTCTGTTGACGTCTAGAACCTGAAACACACATTAAAATACAAGTTTTCTTTGCTACCGAAGTATTAGTGTTAGGTAAAGCCAGAAAACAATCAAATCTGGGAGAAAACCATCAATAAAAGCTATAAAAAATGTGTCGAATCTCACAGTTATCATAAAGCCGAAATTCCTTTAGGTAAAATTTTCCTTGACGTTGTTTTTGGATCCAAAGATAATTTCAGGCGGAAAAATCTCAAGTTCGAAGTCATGGACTGGCCATTGCAATATCACGCGATCCTGGGACGCTCGGCTATCGCACGATTCATGGCAGTCCCGCACTATGCATACTTAGTCATAAAGATACCAGCACCAAATGGAATCATAATAGTAAAAGGAAGTTTCACACGTTCTGACAATTTTGATAGGGAGTTCAACAAAATTTCTGAATCATTCGGGATGGCAACAGTGTTTGAGCAGCTCAAAATGACAATAGCCGAAGAACCTCTGGCCGTAGCACGTGTCAATCCTGATCAAGCCTTCGACACTGCGAAAAACACAAAAGAAGTACAGATCCATCCCACCAACCCGAAGAAGACAACATATGTGGCTTCCAACCTTGGTCCCGCATAGGAAAGTGCACACATCGAGTTCCTCCATGAGCACTGGGAAATCTTTGCATGGCTACCTTCTAACATGCCGGGAATACCCAGGGAACTCGCTGAGCATGCATTAAATTTATATCAAAAAGCAAAACTAGTAAAGCAATCGCTTCGTTGTTTCGCAGAACCAAAGCACAAAGCTATCGGGAAAGAGCTACATCGCCTCACTGATGCTAACTTTATAAAGGAACTGAAGAAAGCAGAGTGGGTCACAAACCCAGTATGCGTCCCAAAGAAAAACACCAAAGAGCTATGGATGTGCATTGACTTCACCACATTAAATAAACATTTTCCAAAGGATCACTTCTCATTGCCGCGAATCGATCAAACATTTGATGCAACTGCAGGACACAAACGTCTTTCCTTTTTGGATGCATATTTAGTATACCACCAGACTCGTATGAAGGAGGAAGATCAGGATAAAATAGCATTCATTACACCTTATGGTGTATTCTGTTACACAACAATGCCCTTTGGCCTCAAGAACGCTAGAGCAACATATCAATGGATGATGCAGAATTGCCGGGGAAGCCAAATTGGCATAAACGTTCAATTATATATTGACGATGTCATAGTTACAACAAAGTAAGGATCACCACTTACCAAGGATCTCGAAGAAACATTAAAAAATCTTGCAAGTTTTGCATCAAATTAAACCCGACAAAGTGTTCCTTTAGAGTCCTAGCAGGGCAACTCCTTGGATATCTAGCATTAGCAAGAGGAATTGAAGCCAATCCCAAGAAAATATAGAAAATTTTGACAATGAAAAAAACAACAAATCTACAAGGTGTACATCACTTGGCTGGGAGAGTGGCATCACTCATCCACTTCACTGCTCGACTAGGAGAAAAAGCACTACCATTTTACGCTCTAATGAGGAAGTCAGATAAGTTCAAATGGACCGAAGAAGCTCAATGCACTTTTGAAGACCTCAAAAAGATGTTTTCGACGCCTCCTGTCATTGTGTCTCCATGAGAGTAAGAGCCACTACTTCTTTACATTGCTTCGACAAATCAGGTGGTTAGCCCGGTTGTGGTCATGGAGCGACCCAAAGAAGGAAAAACCCATGGTGTTCAGAGGCCAATTTATTTTTTGAGCGAGGTCCTCTCGCCATCCAAACAAAGGTACCCACATTATAAAAAATTAGTATATGGAGTATTTATGACAACACGAAAGCTACGCCATTATGTTTTTGAATATCCAATCATAGTGGTCAATGAATCACCTCTGTCAAACATCCTTAATAATTCATAAGAAACTGGGTGTCTCTCTCTATGGGGCATCAAATTATCCCCTTGGGACATCACGTATGAGAAGCGTATAGCAATTAATTCACAAGTTATGTCTGATTTCATCAAGGAATGGACCGAGTTACAATGTGCGGGTCAACATGATCTTTCTAGCACCTGGACAATGTACTTCAATGGATCAAAAAGAACTAAAGGATTAGGAGCAAGAGTCATATTAATATCACAGCAAGGCGACAAGATGTGATATATACTTCAGATGAGCTTTGCGAACACATCCAATAATGAAGCTCAGTATGAGGCCTTCTTGCACGGCATGCGGATGGCTAAAATCTTGCGGTGCAACTCGTCTAAATTGTTTTGGTGATTCCAATCTTGTAGCACAACAAGCAATGAACAAGTGTGATGCTATCAGCGACAACATGATTACTTACCATGGTCTATACAACATCATGGAAGCTCAATTCGATGGATGCAAAGTATCGCACATAGGAAGAGAAAGTAATGAAGAAGCCAGCAATTAGGCAAACATCGGGTCCCTATGCTTACCAATGCCACCCGGGTTTTTTGGGAAGAAATATCTGAGCATTCTATCAAAGAAAAAAGAGTTTCTTAGGTCATAGCACCCAAAACAGGGAAAAAGAGTAAGCCGCGAAAAGACTCGTGGGCTCCATTAGCAAGTACAAGCACAGAAGAGGCCATTGAAGAAGAACCAGAAATTGATGAGGTCATGATAATAGAACCTACATGGATGCATCCATACATAGCCTATATGACTCGGGGAGAACTACCCGAAGATGTGACAAAAGCCCGACGAATCACTCGGAGATTGAAAGCCTTCAGGATAATTAAGAGAGAGTTATATAAAAGAAGTATTTCAGGTATGTTGTAGCGATGCGTCACACCCGAAGAAGGGAAAACTATACGTAAATAAATACACGAATGAATTGGTGGCCATCATGCTAGCAGCCGAGCAGTTGCTGCCAAAGCATTCAGGGCAGGATTTTATTGGTTCACAACAATTCAAGATGCAAAAGACATAGTTAGAACATGTGAAGCATGTCAACAATTCGCAAGAAAACCTAGAGCACCTGCCGCTGAATTAAACCCTATACCTCTAGCTTGGCCCTTTGCTCAATGGGGACTTGATATGGTAGGTAAACTTCACAAGTCATCTCCAGGAGGAGACCTATTTCTGCTAGTAGAATTCGACAAATTTACTAAATGGATCAAGGCAATGCCGGTCACTACTCAAGATGGAGCTTCGGCTGTGAATTTTATATAGTCCATAGTATTTTGGTTTGGCGTGCCAAACAACATCATTACAGACAATGGAACTAATTTTGCTTCCAATGAGTTGAAGGAATAATGAGAGGAGATGGGAATCAAGGTAAGCTACGCCTCAATAGCTCATCCGCAAACCAATTGACAAGTGGAAAAAGGCAATGGCTTAGTAACTGTTGGCCTCAAGAAAAGGTTGCTCGGACCACTCGATAGAGCGAAAGGAGCGTGGGCTGATGAGTTACCATCTGTTTTGTGGAGTTTACGAATCACCACTAATACTGCAACACAAGAAACACTCTTCTTTCTGGTCCATGGCGTTGAAGCCGTCTTTCCACTCGAAATTTCACATGAATCTCCTAGAGTAGCTGCATATGATGAAGAGGAATCCAGAGAAGTGCTCGAGGATGACGTTGATGCACTTGATGAAGCTCGAGATGAAGCCCTACAAAGAGCTACTATATATCTGCAAAACTTGCGCAACTATCATGACCGATGATTACATCCAAGGTCCTTTAAAGTAGGGGACCTAGTTATTTGCCTCAAACAAGACGGCCACCGAAAGACGGAATCACCTCAGGAAGGGCCCTACATTGTTACAGAACTTATTCCTAGAGGAGCATATCGTCTACAAGACGAGAAGACATAAGTCAAATATTCCAATCCATGGAACATCGCACAAATACAAAGTTTTTACGCTTAAGATTTTATGTTTACTTACAATTCAATAAGGCCTATGGCCTGGCTTTTAAGCCAGAATATCTAGGCCAACGGCCAAGCGACACTATCATCTGTTGCACCATATATATAATGATAAGTTCTTCGCACCTTTAGTTTTTTCATATCAACTCAGGGGGATTTTATATTTCTGACCAAATTAACAACAATTATGAGCCTATGTCCAGATACAGGCATCCGAACATAGCCTCGGGCGTGCACCTAATAGTAAAATTATGCATATCAAGTAAAGACATTCATTGCCTAAAAACCTATGGGTTTTTCATTAATGTATCCTCAGAAGGTTACTCCCATCAGGAGCTCTCATAAAGTATCAAAATACCTGATAAAATTCAGAAATACTGGCACCCCAGCAAGGCAGTCGACAAAAAAAATCAATATATAAGAAAATCTCAGATCGCACTCAATCGCGACAAAACTCTGAATGCCATGTTCAAAAACATGAAGGTAAGACACCGGGATTCGTCCTATGTGGCCTGGGGACATGAACTTCATGTAGGACATTTGCCTAGGACCAATTAACTGATTCCTGATCCGTCGAATGCATCAAGATCATTGTACCAAATCCCTGTAAAGCTAAAAATAGTAAAAACAAAAGGAAAGAATTGAGCATATCTTTGAGACTCGACCCGAATCTACGGTTCGGGTAGTCTCGGAGGCTAATGAGATAGGTACGATTACTTGGGTGCCTATAATTCACTACCCTGGCTATATACAAGGCTTACAGCCCATGAAGAGTCAAGATGATCGCCCAAAGGAGCAATCGACAAAGGTTGTAGTTGTATTAGGAAAGAGGACAAAGGACCAACATCGTGTTGGTATTGTAAATACGCATCTGTAACATACCTTCATACAGCTTTGAGACCTGGCCTATTATATATAGGACGGGAGAAGCCTAGGTGACAACATCGAACAATCTGCAAGCGATTTGTAATAGTGCAATTCACCAAATATTCAGGAGACTTTGACTCCATTGTTCTCCTGACATCCGATAAAATCCCTAGCATTATCTTTTCTACTAAACCCTAAGTCCTTCTCGATGGAGATTGCCGAGATCACCCCTCGCCAGGTTCCAAAACGGGTTGGTGTTGGTCAGCCCTTGATGACTATCAATACAACTCATAGAGATATAAATAGCACGTGATCCTAGGCCAACCAGCCCACAAAAACCCCTAGTATGCCTATAGGTTTTGACGATCAACCCTCACCACCACTTGTCGACGACAAGGAACCAACTACGGCTGTGTTCGAGGTTGACTCACCCCATGGCTGCCATGGGGTGATGATGTTATCGATGGTGGGACTACGAGGTTGCCAAGGACCTTCTACTACACAACACAAGATCCCTCGTCGCAGCATTAGTCTTTTTGTATTGTAGTGGTCGAGTCGTGTCCTCCTCCGCAAGCAATAGGCCTATGGCGAGATTAGGTGCATAACTTTATTATTGGACCTCTGCAGCGTAATGTTCTTGGCTCGACAGCCGAGTTTTATTGGTGTGGGTATTTTAGGCTAAGTCGTCCGAATTTAGTTAATGCACTAGTTCAGCATGGCCAGTATCAAATTCAAAACAGATTGGTCAGATTTGTTCATGCTAATGATGATGATGATAATCATCGTGCCACTTTAGGCTTTTTTTCTTCGGGGATGGCTCATCTTCTTGGGTATCCCACCTGACTATAGGAACAATTTTGATATTTCCAATGTAGTTTCATCCTTTGGTCAGTATCACTCTTGGAACAACAATGATCCGATTATGGAGAGGGCCTTAGTTTATGCCACCTTCCCTTCGCTGCAGATGGTGCCCAGGGATGTTGTATTTGGTATATTTCCTACTATTGGTGGTTCCAAGGAGTCTTGGACAACATCGATTTATATTCTAGTGCGGATTTTGCGGATGCTTTGCCTACAGATGAAAATCCTATGCACCCAGACGGTAACCCACATCCTCTACCGAGGCAGCTACAACGTAACCAAAACAAATTTGTAATGCCTCAGTATCCAGAGATTGGATGGGATGTAGTACCTAATCATCCGAAGAAAAATCATTAACAGCATGATGGAGATCATAATATAGTCATGGAAGAATATGTGCAGGAATTAATTATGATGAACCCTTCTGAAAACTTTGCTTCGAATGATAGCTCAGTGGAAGGTGAGGTGCAACAAGAGTTTAACAATGCTCATGTGGCCTTTGATGTCCTTCATGTGGGTCAGGTTACCATAGTCATTAGACCTGTGCTTCCTCCAAAGATGATATGGAACAAGTGGTTCGAAAGGATGATGCCAACACTAGTTTTGCAAAACATTCCTATTTCTTTGCATTTGCCCTTGTTTTCTCTGGTTAAAAGATCTTGGTCTATGGAATTTGACACTGAAGGTACCTTACACATTTAGACAACCACTGAATCAGATGCTGGGCTGAGACAAAAAGTGGTCATTGCTAAATCTAGGCCGGTAGCACAGGCTATTACTTTTGAAGTGAATCATTCCTCTTCTGATCCACCTGTCTTTTCAGTATCCCCGGCCACAATATGGAAATTTAAGCCTCGAAGAAGTAAAACACCCTTAGTGTATCCAGAAGGTCGTCGCTTCACCAAAAGCTGCATCAAGACTGATGGTCGTAGTTCAACCCCTATCTTGGCAGGAACGAACAGACCAAAAAAGAAGAGTAGGGCTAAGCTATTATTGGTGGAAGAAGATGAAGAGAGCCAGATATATGACAAGGAGGAGCAGTAGAACAAGGAAGATGAGGACATACAATTACCTATCGCTTCTATAGTGGTAATGTAGAGGGTAGGCAGAGAGCTCGGAATTGACCCTGCCAAGATTACGAAAGAGCATTTTGAAGCTGATTCTTCCTCTTCTGATGATACCTCAAGTCATGATGATGTATAGATCAATGGTTAAAGCTATATGGTGTCATGATTTTGTGGTCTGGTTCTCAGACAGATTGGGGCTCGCTGTTAGTGGTAGTGCTTGGTTTGGTTTGTATGTCAGTGTGTGCTCATGAGATGTTTTTTCTGAAGTTTAATGCAACCGTTCGTGTGTCAGTGCTGGTGGTATTATATACATGTCCCCTGCTTGATGCTATGCATTGGGTTATTGGGTCTCTACTCCTTGTTTGTTATAATGTGTCTCATATCTAAAAGAAGTTGGAGGGTACTTTGCTGGAATGTGAGGGGACTTAACTTTGATGACAGACAAAGGGTGGTTAGATCAAAAATTGATGAAATAGGTTGTGATGTTATTTGCTTACAAGAGACTGAGTGTGAGACTGTCGATTGGACATTCATTAGGAAATTTTCACCAAAGAGGTTTCACTGCTTTCTATTTTCTCCTTCTGGGGGTGCTTCAGGTGGAATAATCATACTCTAGAACTCCTAGATGTTTGCTAGAACTTTGGTTGAAACTCAACAGTTTGGGATTATTGCCAGTTTTACCTCAATGCATAACAGCGCTCGTTGGGTCACATTGTGCGTATACGGGCCAAGTGAGTGGTTGGCAAGAGATCATTTTGTTTCATGGCTTTATACTTTACAAATTCCTACCACTGACAATTGGTTAAATTATTGGCGACTTTAATTTCATATGATCCCAAGATAACAGAAACAAACCGGGGGGAGATATTAACAACATATTCTTATTTCATGAAGTCATTGGAAATCTTGGGTTGTTGGAATTTCCTTTCAAAGGCCAATCATTTACTTGGTCGAATATGCAACATGTTCCTCGGCTCGAGTAGCTAGACTGGTTTTTCACCAGTTCCAATTGGGTTAATGACTATCCCAACTCGATTGTCCTCCCCTGGCAAAGACTGACACTGATCATCTCCCATGTGTTGTCACCGTGGACACGAAGATTAATAAATCCAAATTATTTCGTTTTCAGAATTATTGGGTGGACATGCCTGGATTTACTGAAGGTTTTGAGAACTCATGGGAAAAGGGATCCATAAAAGCTGCAGTTCTAAGGTGGTAGCTCACAAGCTTAATGTTCTATGATATGATTTAAAAAAGTGGTAGACTAGTCTATCTAGACTAGAGATGTTAATTAAAAAGTGCTATGAACTGATTGTTCTGCTAGATGAATTGGAGGAATTTAAGCCGCTTTTCAGAACTGAATTTAAATTTCACAAGATTGTCAAATTTCATCTTGAGGAACTGCTCCGTGCTGAAAGTAAGTATTGGAGGAAGCGTTGTACAATTCGATGGATAAAACAGGGGGACGATAATATGAAGTTTTTTCATGCAATGGCCTCCAAGAGATATAGAAGGATGAGGATGGTAATGAAGTCACGAATCATTAGGCGATGGCTAGTCTGCTCTGGTTTAGCTGCAAAATAGAATGGGACAGGCAAAGGGTATCACCATGCAGTTTAACCTCAACAATCTCCTGAACAGGGTTGATGGACTTGAGGATTTGACAGTCCCGTTTACTAAGGAGGAGATGAATGAGGTGGTTAAAGCAATTCTTGTGGATAAATCCCATGATCCTGATGGTTCAACGGGTTGTTTTTGAAAATATGTTGGTCCATCATTCAGAATGACTTCTATCGTCTGGCTGCAGATTTTCACAAGGGTGTTCTAAAGTTGGGAAATATAAATGGTTCATACATAACCTTGATTCCTAAGAAATCAGTTACTTCGGATGTTAATGACTTTTGACCCATTTCACTAACCAATGTGTGTTTGAATTTTCTGACCAAGCTTGCAAATAGATTGCAGGGTAAAATTTTACAATGCCTATACAAAAATCAGTATGGGTTTCTGAGAAGTAGATCCATCCAAGATTGCTTAGCTTGGTCATTTGAATATCTATATTTATGCTAGATATCCAAGAGGCCCACTGTTATTATCAAGCTAGATTTTGCTAATGCTTTCATTACAATTTATCATGAGGCTATATTGCAAATTATGAAGGCTAAAGGATTTAATGATCTTTGGTTACTTTGGGTTAAGGAAATACTTTCTTCTAGGACCTCTGATATACCTCTCAATGGCATCCCAAGAAAGCAGTTTGTATGTAAACGATGGATTTTCAAGGTGACCCATTATCACCTCTTCTCTACTCATTTGGATCTAATCTTTTGCAATCAGTCGTAAATGATTTAGTGAGGCAAGGGATTATCTCTAGGCCCATTGAAACTTGTGATAAGGATAGTCCTATCATACAATATGCATATGACACTCTCTTGATTATGACAGTAGACTTAACCCCATTAAGAGAATCCAAGGAGGTTTTGCATAAATTTTCATTATCCACTGGTCTGAGAATCAACTTTGACAATTCGCATATGGTGCCTATCAATGTTCAAGGGAACCTTATGGAGCATCTGGCCCTTGATTTTGGTTGTCAAATTGACTTGAGAGAAAATTAACGTCCAACTCAAGTGTCCTTTCTTAGGGAGCTAGACTCCAGCTAATTGACTCTACACTCGCCTTTATGCTGCTCCATTTTCTTTGCACTCTGAAGTTACCTGTCGGTTTGACCAATCAGTTAGATAGAATATTATGACTTCTATGCAACTCCATTTTCATTGGCTAATTAACTCTACACTCGCCGCTATGCCGCTCCATTTTCATTGGCTGCATGGGAAATGATATGTAAGCCTATGGTTAGTGGAGGGCTTGACATTGTTAACTTCTAGAAACAAAATGTAGCACTCATCATTAAATTCTTGGATAAATTTTATGATCACAAGGATGTTCCTTGGCTGCATCTTGTTTGGCACGCCCAGTATCAGGGGAAGGTTCCTCATGCTGAGAACATGTGTGAGTCGTTTTGGTGGAGAGATGTTCTAAAATAAGTTTACAACTTCAGAGAGGTGGCTGCAGTCAATATGAGAAGGGGAGACACTTTCCTATTCTGGTCAGATAATTGGATATCGCAAAATTCTATAAGGCCCTTGAAACAGAGATATTTGTAACTATTCTCCTATGTTCTCAATGACCAACTATCAGCGAGTTCATCTCTGTGTACATATGATTTTATGAGTTTGTTCTCTTTACCGTTGTCTTTTACATCACACCAGGAGCTGCTGGACTTGTAGGGAGTGTTGCTAGCTCATCCGAGGACAGAGCAAAAGGACGTATGGTTTTATCGATGGGGAGAAACTTATACAGCTGCACAATTCTACAAGCTAATTCACTCGCACATTGAGGTTCCGGGCACATACAATTGGGTTTGGAAGTCTTGTTTTACAATGAACACTAAGGTTTTTTCTTGGCTGCTCTTATTTAGCAGACTAAATACTCATGATTTATTGGTGCATAGACAATGGAAGGTAACCGAATGATACACACTGTGAGTTATGCCCCATTACAACATATGAAGATAGAGCTCATCTATTTTTTGACTATAATTTTAGTATCCGCATAAGGAATTACCTCCAAATTTCCTGGCAGTCTGGTGATAATATTTCAAGTGTGATGGCTCAGGCTAAGGGAATCTTTAATAAGAGTTTTTCATGGAAGTAGTGATCACAACGTGTCACAATATATGGTTTGCTCCCTAATGAGAAGATATTCTAGGGGGAGAAGCCATCGTTTGCTAGATGAAAATGCAAATTTATACATAATATCAATCTACTTCAGTACATGATTAAAAAGAAAAACAAGGATCAATTGCTAGCTTGAATTGACGCTCTGCCATGATGGATTTTGGGCTATGCTTGTACATTGGTTAAGTTTGTATTTTTGGCTTGGTATTTGCCTTTCTTGTAAATACCCTATAATTAGTTGTAACTCCTTTTCTATTTAAATAAATTTTACTGTGGGGCTTTTCCTCAAAGTCACAGGTCAAAAAAAAAGAGCAAGCTCCCCAAAAATATTGCGAGGACTAAGTTCCACCACCTCCAAATGCGGCTCAACAACCGCAAGAGAAACAACAATATCACCAAGCTTGCTACCATGACCATAATGAGGAAGAAACTTTTGGCAAGCTCAAATTCACCATGCCCAATTTCACCGTTTCAAATGATCCTGAAGAATACCTCTCATGGGGACTCAAAGTTGACAAAATCTTCTGCATGCACAACTATAGTGAAGAGAAGATGGTAGCCATGGATTCTCTTGATTTTGATGATTATGCAAAAGTTTGGTGGGAACAAGTCCAAGTTGCTCGTGAAGAAAGAAGAGAGCCTACAATCAACACTAAGCAAGATATGAAGGCGCATATGCACTCCCATGTTGTTCCTTCGCACTACATGTGCGACCTCTTCAACAAGCTTCAAATGCTCAATCAAGGAACAAAAACTGTGGAAGAGTACTACAAGCAAATGGATCTCAACATGATTTGTGCAAACATTCAAGAGCATGAAGAGCAAACAATGCCACATTTTCTCATTGGCTTGAACCACCCAATCAAGCGCATCGCTGAGTTCCAAAAGTACAACAACATGGTTGAGCTTGTACATAATGCAACACAGGCTAAGCGTGAAGTGCAAGGGACATCAAATACAACAAGCACAAGACGTACTTCACCTACAAGAAAGCCGCAACCACTACAACAACAAACTTCAACGGAAGCTCCTCAAGAACCTCCAAGCCTACTTTCAAGCCCACACTCCCTGATACGTCGTAAACGTATCTATAATTTTTGATGGTCCCTACTTGTTTTATATCAACTATCTTATTTTTTGTCTATATTTTGAGATACGTTTTTGCATTTTCTGGAACTAACCTATTAACAAGATGCCGTAGTGCTAGTTGCATGTTTTCTGCTATTTTTGGTTCCAGAAAAGCCAGAAAATGAATATTCTTAGAATTGAACGGGACGAAAGCCAAAGTCAATATTTCACCAAGGGGAACACGGAGCCATAAGACTAGACGGAGTAGGGCACTAGGGTGGGCACACCGTATGGTGGTGCGGGCCAGCCCTGGTGGCGCCACCAGGGGGTGTGGGCCCCCTGGTTGCCTCCTCGCCTCGCCTCTTTGCCTATAAGAAGCCTCCCGATGAGAAAACCCTAAATAATCCAGGAGAAAGCCACGAAAACATCCACAGCGCCGCCGCCACCGAAGGGGAGATTCGGGGGACAAAAAGTCTCTGTTCCGGTACCCTGCCGGGATGGGGAAGTGCCCCCGGAGCCATCTCCATCGACTCCACCACCATCTACATCGCCGTTGCTGACTCCCATGATGATGAGGAGCAGTTCTTCCTCGAGGCTAAGGGCTCTACCGGTAGCTATGTGTTCATGTCTCTCTCTATGCATGATCTTATGAGATCATGAGCTTTGTAATCTATAGATCTATTATGCTACTCAAGTTCTTTAATGAATGTCTTCTTATCCCCACGTGTGTGAAGTTGATAGTGTGCACACCATGTGGCGCTTTGGCTAAGATTACATAAACACTTATCATGAGTATAATTTGATTTGGATGTCTCTATGAGATTGTGGTGTTTGTTAGAACCATCTAGCGCTCAAAGGTGATAGTGAGGGGTTATCTAGATGGGGAAAGCGAACTTTGAGGTGTGCTTTTATAGCCCTACCGTGGAGTAGAGTTATCCAACCGGAGAATAGATCGGAGTAGTATCATAAAGAGAAGATATTTATATGAGAGTGTTCACTATTGAAAGTATGATCCCTAGGCCTTGTTTCTAAGCATTCAAACACCGTTTGCAATTAGATTTGTTACATGTTTGCTTGCTTCCATCTTTATTTCAGATTGCCTAGTCTCTTCCTACCCGTCAAGCTATTTTTTAGCACCGTTACCACTTATAATTATCTACACCACTTGTATTTCACTATCTCTTCATTGAACTAGTGCACCTATACACCTGACAAGTGTATTGGGTGTGTTGGGGACACAAGAGACTTCTTGTATCTTGATTGCAGGATTGCTTGAGAGGGATACCTTTGACCACTTCCTCCCTGAGTTCGATAAACCTTGGGTCATCCACTTAAGGAAACTTGTTGCTGTGTTACAAACCTCTGCACTTAGAGGCCCAACAACTGTCTACAAGAATAGAAGTGCGTAGAAATCAAGCTATTTTCTGGCGCCGTTGCCGGGGAGGTAAGGTAAAAGGTACTCACATCCTCTGGCTACTAAGTTATCTTCTAGCACTGTTGCTGGTGTGTGAGTGCTTGAAGTTATTTCCTTTAGATTCTGCAATTATATCTTTTTGTTTCTTGTTTTTATTTTCACTAGTTAGGCTTAATGCAAAACAACAACAAAATTAGAGAGCTTTATAGTATTTATCTTGAGTTAGGACATGAAGTGTTTGAAGAGAAAATTAAAAAACCTATGGAACTTTATTTGCATGCTAATAGCTATGTTATTAGTAGGAATTATATGAACACCATTATTTCTAATGCTATGGAAAATTCTAAGCTTGGGGATGCTGGTTTTGATGAGTATGATATTTTTAGTCCCCCAAGCATGGAGGAGAAAATTTACTTTGATAATAGTATGCCTCCAATATATGATGATTACAATGATGAGTATGATATTTTCAGTCCACCTAATATTGAGGAGAAAATTAATTATGATTACAATATGCCTCCTATATTTGATGATTATGGTGATGAGAATAATAATGATAGCTATTTTGTTGAATTTGCTCCCACTACAATTAATAAGAATGACTATGTTTATGTGGGGAGTATTAATTCTTTTATGCATGAGGCTCATGATAAAAATGTTTTATGTGATATTTATATTGATAATTTTATTCATGATGCTAATGAAAGTTATTATGAGAGAGGGAAACATGGTTTTATGTATCTCAATAATATTAATTTTCCCTTCTTTATGTTGAAATTTTTGAAGTTGCACTTTTTTTGCTTTCCTATGCTTGTTGCTTTGTGCTTTCATGACTTGTTTCTTTACAAGATTATTTCTCATAGGAAGTGGGTTAGACTTAAATGTGTTTTAAATTTCCTTCTTGATGCTCTATTTTACTTTAAATTCATATTTCTTATGAGAGTATCATTGAAGTTATCATGCCTATCTTAGTGGCTATAAAGAATGAGCTTTTTGGGAGACAACCCAATATATTTTTTGCTTTCATTTTTGTTTTGTTCAGTCTTGGAAGTTATTGTTTCAGTAATAAACTCTCCTTATCCTTTTTGTGTGGTTTTTGTGCCAATAATAACCTCTAATAAGATAAAAATAATGATTGGGAAAGTTGTTGTCCCAAAACAGATTTTCGAGCTTCGCTGTAAACATTCGTGAAAAATTTTTGTACATCGGATTGAGCTATAATTGTTTGTGCTTCTGACCCAGGTTATTATCTAACTTTCGTTAGTTTATCACATTTCGATGTGAGCAACAGAAGGTTTTCGAAAAAATCGGTCTTTACCTGCTGGTCTGTTTTGACAGATTTCTACCATTATTTGCATTTGCCTCTTTATCAATTTCTTTTTGGGTTCTTTTTGGTGAACTAAGATTTCTAAGGGAATTGCTATAGTATCTTGTGTTTTTAATGAAAGTTTTTCTGTTTTATAACTAAAACCCAAAGGTTCATTATCTTTTGAATGCACTAATGTTGCTATTGAAGATTGTGTGAAGTTTTTTATGAAGGAAATTTTCAGGTGTAGGGAAAGAATGATGTTATAAGATGAAGAATGGACAAAAGCTCAAGCTTGGGGATGCCACCCCGTGTTACCCCAAGAAATATTCAAGAGGTACAAGCGTCAAATCTTGGGGATGCCCAAGGCATCCCCTTCTTCATCAATAAAAATCTCAGGTCTTTCTAGACACTTTGTTTTTATTGTTTCATGCACTGTTGTGTTGTTCTTGGAGCGGATTTGTTTTTATTTTTAGTTTTATTTTGCTTAGTTTTCTTGAATTAATTGGTTGGACCCCCTCATTCATGCATTAGTTTTCAAATAAAGTTGATTTGGATTGGAGAAGAGTAGGAAAGTTTATGCTTAAGTGGTATAAAAGGAGCTTGTTTTTGACTGTGACTTAGACTTTATCATGTCATGCTTGATATTGTTTTGGCTTTATGCTTAGTGATTTTTTCTATAGCATGACATGTTATAAACTATTGAGATTGCTTAATGTTCCTTGAAAGAATCATGTGTTGTTTTAGCATATTAAAGCATAGTATTGTGGTATTCTCCTTTGATGCTTTATTTGGGTTGACTTGGTGCATGCTCACACCATGTTAAGACTATTCCAAGTCACCATAGCCTCTATGATCCTTTAGTTTTTGACTTGTAATATCACTTTATGCTTTAATTAATGATGTTTTGTCCCTTCGCATCATTATGGCTATTATTGCTCTCTTAGATGGTCGCTCCCAGTCTTTTGCTAGCCTCCATACCAAGTATGAGTTCCACTCATGCATCCAACTCCAAATAAAACCAAGTTATTCCAAATAGTCCACCATACCTACCTATTAGCATTTGCTATTCCAAGTATATTCATGTTTTTATCTACCTTCTGAATTAAACTTGTTATGTGAAAACTAGTGATTAAAGCTCTCACGAACTTGATGGCACACTTTACTTTCTTACACTTAATAATCTTGAACCATTGTGTCCATGTTTGTTGCGTATATGCTTGCGCTTGATAAGTTGAAGTTAGCAGAACCATGTATCATGGGGAATGCTTTCAACATTGCACCTATTATTCCGTTGATATCATGATTCTTTTGCTGATGGATCCCGTCGGTGTGAAATAAAAGGGGAACTTGTAAGATCATGGATTTTTTATTTGTGTTAGAGAAACACCTGGGCCACTAGCCTAATCCATGCCTAATCATGGTGGAAACTTGCAGCATAACCATAATGATCATTCTATGAAGCATCCTCAATACAAACCTATGCAAATAGCAAATAAAAAGATCGGTGAGATGCTCATTGTTTGTTGCCTTGTCATTTTGATATGGGATAGCTCCTGTGTCATGGGGAAAGGTGTACCCCGTTGGCGGTTCTCTATGATACATATGTACTTACAATGACAAGAGCTTACTTGTGACTAAAGTTGAGTAGCTTGAGGTTCCGTACTCGTAAGGAAGGGGCATGAGATTTCAACTTATAACGTGTCAAGCATATCCTCTTAGTTGTGTCACTTTAACCTTAATCACTTGAAGATGCTTATAATAGGAGCAATGAGAGCTGAAAGCTAATAAGTACCATAAGTTTTGGAAGCTCTTTATGAAACTTGAATCCCTGCTTCCTTCTATGAAGGCCTTTCTTTTACTTTTATGTTGAGTCTCCATCTTCTATCTTTATGCACCTATTGAGAGAGCATAGTGGCCATTCTTAGTTTAATGTGAATTGTCCCAAAACTTGTTGACTGATTCATAACTTTGATATTGCTTGTTCTTAAACTATTTGTATCTAGTGACCCTTATGAACTTTGAAGGTGTCCTATGCATTTATGTTTTGCTACACTATGAGGGGCAAGCTGAATACCATTCTCATTATGTTTTCTATATGTGAAATAAACAAATGTGTTTCAAAGCATTGTTATTAATGAATCTTTTGTTTGTACCCTTTTCATGTTATAACATAGTTGCCATGTCTTATTGTTAGAACTATATCTTTCATGCTATGTTAAAGTACTATGATCCCAACTATCAATGTTTTCCAAATACTTTGATCAAGATTATGATGGTGCATGTAACCTCAAAAATTATTCTTTCTTTTTATCACTTACCTACTCGAGGAAGAGCATGAGTTAAGCTTGGGGATGTTGATACGTCGTAAACGTATCTATAATTTTTGATGTTCCATGCTTGTTTTATATGAACTATCTTATGTTTTGTCTACATTTTGAGATACTTTTATGCATTTTCTAGAACTAACCTATTAACAAGATGCCATAGTGCCAGTTGCCTATTTTATGTTGTTTTTGGTTCTAGAAATGCGAGAAAATGAATATTCTCAGAATTGGACGGGACAAAAGCCAAAGTCAATATTTCATCGAGGGTAACACGGAGCCATAAGAAGAGACGAAGTAGGGCACCAGGGTGGGAACACCCTATGCTGGCATGGGCCAGCCCTGGTGGCGGTACCAGGGGTGTGGGCCCCCTGGCTGCCTCCTTGCCTCGCCTCTTCGCCTATAAGAAACCTCCCGATGAGAAAACCCTAAAAAATCCAGGAGAAAGCCACGAAAAGCTCCACACAACCACCGCCACTGAAGGGGAGATTCAGGAGACAGAAAGTCTCTGTTCCGACACCCTGTCGGGACGAGGAAGTCCCCCCGGAGCCATCTCCATCGACTCCACCACCATCTCCATCCCGGTTGCTGACTCCCATGATGATGAGGGACTTGTTCTTCCTCAAGGCTAAGTACTCTACCGGTAGCTATGTGTTCATCTATCTCTCTATGCGTGAACCTCTGAGATCATGTGCTTTGTAATCTATACATCTATTCTGCTAATCAAGTGCTTTAATGAATCTCTCATTATCCCCACGTGTGTGAAGTTGTAGTGTGCACACCATGTGACACTTTGGCTAAGATTACATAAATACTTATCATGTGTATAATTTGAGTTGGATGTATCTATGAGATTGTGGTGTTTGTTGTAACCATCTAGCGCTCAAGGTGATAGTGAGGGGTTATCTAGATGGGGAAAGCGAACTTTGAGGTGTGTTGTTATAGACCTACTGTGGATTAGAGTTATCCAACCGGAGAGTAGTTCAGAGTAGTATCATAAAGAGAAGATATTTATATGAGAGTGTTCACTAGTGAAAGTATGATCCTAGGCCTTGTTTCTAAGCATTGAAACACCGTTTGCAACTAGATCTATTACATGTTTGCTTGCTTCCATCTTTATTTAAGATTGCCTTTAGTCTCTTCCTACCCGCCAAGCTATTTTCTGGCACCGTTACCACTTATAATTATCTATACCACTTGTATTTCACTATCTCTTCGCCGAACTAGTGCACCTATACACCTAACAAGTGTATTGGGTGTGTTGGGGACACAAGACACTTCTTGTATCTTGATTGCAGGATTGCTTGAGAGGGATACCTTTGACCACTTCCTCCCTGAGTTCGATAAACATTGGGTAATCCACTTAAGGGAAACTTGCTGTTGTTCTACAAACCTCTGCACTTGGAGGCCCAACAACTGTCTACAAGAATAGAAGTGTGTTGACATCACTCCCTCAAGGAAAACTACCCCCAAGTGGCAAGCATACCAAGGATGACCCGCCATTCAACAGCGAATGCTACAAGTGTGGAGTAAAGGGACACACGTCGGCAACATGTGGCAACAAAAAATTCTTGTTCATTCATGATAATGGTGACGATGAATACTCGAGTGAAGATAAATTTGATGCAAGAGTCAAAGAACCAATGGCAAGGCAACATGTGGAAGATGATCGAGAACTCCTCATGTGTGAGCATGAAGCAAGTCCTTCACTTTTCTTCATAAGGATCCTGACTACTCAAGCCCAAGAGTATGAAAATCAAAGATCCAACATCTTCAAAACATGTGCCGGCATCAATGGGAAATCTATCAATGTTATCATCGATGGATGGAGATTCCACAACCTTACAAGCACCAAGTTATGTGAGATGTTCAACCTCACCCTCCATCCACACAAGCACCCCTACCATGTCCAATGGCTAAGTGACCAAGGGTCCATGAAGATCAAGCACACTATCTCGGTAACATTCTCTATTGGACCATACAAAGACATGGTAGAGTGTGATGTGGTTCCCATGATGGTTTGCCATATGTTTCTTAGTAGACCATGGCAATATGACAAAGGTTCTCTACATGATGGTCGCATAAATGTGTATGCCTTCAAATGGCTTAACAATACATGTGTTTTGCAACCGATGACTCCTAGCCAAATAATTGCAAACAATGCAAAGGCTTTAGCGAGGGCACAAACCACAAGACCAACTTGTGAGAAGAGTGGTGAGCGAGATAACCACCATATAGCAAGTGAGAGCCAAAAGCCAAACTCAAGTGGAAAAACTAAGAGTGTCCTTCTTTCCACCAAAAGTGAGATGTGAGAAGTGAGGAATAACCCATCTATCTTGCACTAAGTCCTCATTTGCAAGGGCCTAATGCAAGGAACTAATGACTTGATAAATATTCATCCCTCTTTGATGGCTATTTTATAGGAATCCAAGGACGTGTTTCCTAAAGAGCTCCCACATGGACTACCTCCTCTTTGCAGAATCGAGCATCGCATCGACCTCATACCTGGCACACCACTCCCAAACCGCGCCGCATAACGAATGAACCCAAAGGAGATAAAGGAGATCGAGCGCGAAATCAACCAACTCATCTCCAAAGGTTTGATCCAAGTAAGCACTAGTCCAAGTGCGGTACCCATGATTCTTGTCCCAAAAACGGATGATACGTTGTGGTTATGCATGGATATTTGTCCAATCAATGCTATTACCGTGCGTTATATACATTTTGTACCACGTCTTGATGAAATGCTTGATGAGTTGTGTGGATCTACTATATTCTTGAAAATCGATCTTCATAGTGGCTACCATCAAATACGCATGGCGGAAGGTGATGAGTGGAAAACCATCTTCAAGACCAAACTTGGTCTCTATGAATGGTTGGTCATGCCTTTTTTCCTATCTAATTTCCCATCCACCTTCACGAGCCTTATGAATCATATATTGAGATTTCTCATTAGAAAAGTGTTGTTGTCTATTTTGATGATATTCTTGTTTATAGCAACTCTCTTGAGGAGCATGTTATACATGTTAAGGAGGTTTTGCAAATCCATCGAAATGAAAATCTATATGCCAACCTCCCCAAGTGTACTTTTTCTAAAGACAAGTTGATTTTTCTTGGTTTTGTTGTCTCTTCAAATGAAATTGAATTGGATGTTTTCAAGGTAAAGGACATACGATATTGGCCCATTACCCCAAACATGAGTGAACTACAAAGTTTTCATGGGTTGGTCGGTTTCTATCGTCGCTTTGTGAATGATTTCTCTACCATTTCTTATCCTCAAAATAAGTTGACCAGAAAGAATGTCACCTTCGTGTGGGGTAGAGCTCAACAAAAATCTTTTGATGAGCTTCAAAAGAGCCTCACTGCAGCACCTCTTCTTGCGTTACCGGATTTCACAAATAATTTTTGAGATAGAGTGCGATGCTAGTGGTATTGGCATTGGAGGAGTCCTCATGAAAAATGGATATCCTATTGCTTACCATAGCGAAAAACTTTATGGTGCACTCCTTAATTACCCGATTTATGACAAAGATATTTTTGCCTTAGTTCGTGTTCTTCAAGTTTGGCAACACTACCTTTGGCCAAGGAATTTATCATACATTCTAACCATGAGTCGATGAAATATCTCAAAGGCCAAGCCAACTTGAGTAAAAGGCAAGCTAAGTGGGTTCAGTTCATGGAGTCTTTTCCTTACATAATCAAATATAGGGAAGGCAAAGATACTGTAGTTGCGGACACCTTGTCTCGCAAGAACACAAGCCTTCTTACGCGCCTCAAAGTAAACATGTTGGATCTTGATGACATCAAATCGTTGTATGCTTCCGACCCATTCTCTGTACCAATTTTCGCAAAGTGTTAAGTTGACAAAGGAGTGGATTATTTCTATTTGCATAAGGATTTTATCTTTAAACAAAACAAGCTTTGCATTCCGAAATCATCTCTCCAAATTTTGCTTCTCCAAGAGTCTCATGGTGGATGCCTTATGGGTCAGTTTGACCGTGACAAGACGTACGACATGCTCTCCACACATTACTATTAGCCCAAGATGAAGCGAGACGTGGAGCACCACATCCAACGATGCACTACATGTGTCCAAGCTAAGACTAAGTCTAACCCATTTGGTTGTTATATGCCATTGTTATTCCTCATGCACATTGGTCAGACATTAGCATGTACTTTGTATTAGGATTGCATAGGTCTAAGCATGGTCATGATTCTATATTTATCGTAGTGGATCGCTTTTCCAAAATGGCACACTTCATTCCGTGGCATAGGACCAATTGTACTTCACATATTGCAAATTTGTTTTCAGGGAAATCGTTCGTCTTCACAGAGTGCCAAGAACCTTCATCTCTGACCACTACGTCAAATTTGTGAGCTACTTGTGGAAGATTCTCATGGCCAAGCTTGGCGTCAAGCTCCTCTTCTCGTCTGCATCTCATCCTCAAACATATGGCCAAACCTAGGTTGTCAACCAAAGCCTCAGAATACTCCTCCGCGTGTTGATCAAGAAGAACCTGAAGGACTAGGAGCATTCTAGACATCAAGTTTGCCTACAATCAAGCCAAGCACTCCACAACAATGATGATCCCATTCATGATCGTATATGGATTCGAGCCCCTCATCACGCTCGACATCCTACCACTTCCTCTCCATGAGCACATCAACATGGACGTCGACAAGTGTGCCCGAGCCATGAAGAAACTACACGAAGACACAAGAGATACTATCGAGCCACAACTGCTTCACCAACCTTCAAAGATAAACAAGAGCAAGAAAGAAATGATCTTCGAAGAAGGTGACCTTGTGTGGATACATTTAAGCAAAGATCGCTTCCCCAAGGATCGTGAGTCCAAGCTCAAGCCAAGGGGAGATATTCCGTTCAAAATCCTCAAGAGGACCAACAACAATGCCTACATCATCGACATACCGACCTCGAAGTATCTCCTGAGCAATACGTTCAATGTCAAGGATCTTTCACGATTTCATGGAGATCATCAATATGATATTTTTGAAGAGTCGAGGGCGACTCTTTCCAAACGGGGGAGCTGATGTAGCCCGTCCTATGAACGTCCCAACATCCTCAACACCAAGTCCCCAAAGTGGACCGATGACCCGTGCTCGAGCCAAGCTAATACAATATAAGGTTAACTCGCTCCTCTTATAATGTGATTTAGATACATCCTTGGATGGCGTCCTACTTCATGCAACTACATTGTGCATTCTCACCTACGAAGCCCTGACGCATCAACAAGCCCCCTCGTAAGAAGGACCCGGAGCTGGACATGAAGATGGTCTGAAGCTCTAGAGTCTCTGGCCTCCCTAGAGTCTCCAGCCACTCAACACCAGAGTCTCCCATCCTCTGCACTGGAGTCTCCACCCCAGGACTTCGGACAGGACTCCGTGCAACCACCCAGAAATCTTTGTCTGCCACTCCAGAGACTGGCCCGCAGACTGAATACTACCCAAGAGTCTCCGGCCACCCCAGAATCTCCGACCTTCACATCCTGGAGTATCTGGCCTAAGCGACGTCAGGCATGTAAAGGCCTTTTGGGCCTAGCCCATGTAACCCGCAATTTCATCCCAAACTTCTAGTTTTATTCTGAAATTACCCATGTTTAGTTGTTGGCCTATATATAGAACACCACCTACATATTCTAACCCTAGACTTGGATAACTGAATTATAAGAAACCCTTGTCCGATAAATGAATTATAAGGAGCACCAATTATCCCCCACTTCCTGAGCTTTTCATCGTCTGTTCAAGTTGTACAAGGCCTTGGAGTCGGTGTCCCTTCTCCAAGTTGTCAAGATCTCACCAAGCCTCCCGCTCGCCATGCCGGTTATAGAAGGCGTGTCCTTGGCCACCAACAATCCTAGGGATTATGTCGAACCGGTTTCCGCCGGCATGAGCTATTGGCTATCATCATGGTTTCATGTGTGTGTGTTCATCGAGTTCTTCGCATGTGTGTTTGTGGAATTCATCCTCCCCCTCTCACCCACTCGCCTTCATCTCGATTTCCATGGGATTCATGAAAGATTGGTCAACCCTAAGAGGTCACCCCTGAAACATTTTTGTATGAAATGAAAGACACATGATAGGCATCACAAATACCTTCATGTATAAGTTTCATTCACTATTTTTAGAGATACAGAGCTCCTGTTATGATTTTAGTACTAAAACAATCACATTCTATAATATTTAATTCATTAAAATTCATCCAATCCTTATTAAATTATGAAAAACCTATGGTTTGGTATATCTAGGAGTACATGTTCACTGTGAGTTGGAATCAGATCAAAATCTTGAACAATTTGACCTAGTGAAATTTCCAATGCCAGATTTGGTTTCTTTTGTTAATTTTACTATAGTTGATCTACGTATATTATTTGTGTGAGACCAAGGCCACAAGATAGGAATATTGAATACCTATTAGAAGAAACTTGTTACAACCATTTGGAGGTACAAATATCTAGAGGGATTTTTGAATGGATAATACAACTTTTTAGTATATTATTTCTCTAGAAAATACAGAAACTAATTTTGTCAAGGGGGTTGTTCTGCATGATGGAGAAAACATCGGTGGACACAAAATTGGGTTGAGTTATTTACATGTAGTTTCCATTTTTGTTTGTATTTAATCCTAGCAATCAAATTTGTAGATCTGGGAAATAAAAACAGAAAAGAGAATTGCTAGGGGTACGAGCCAGATCTACATTGGACTGGGCTGCGTAGCAGCTAGCCCAGCCCATCCTTCCGCAGACGCATGCCCAGGCGCTGTCAAACGCACGTCGCAGGGCCCTCTATTCAGTAGAGCGGGGGTACCAAAGCGGTATGGGACACCAGGAGACATCCTATTAAGCTTGGATCGATGGCTCGTGGACGTGTTGTACCTTTGGCCCAAGACAAAAGAGAGGAAACCCTAGCGATGATCTCGACGGCCCAGCGGTTCACCTACAGTACTCCCCCGGTGATCATGACGGTCCAGGGTGATGTGTCGCTTCTAGGTGAGCTGAAAGAGGTGCGACACTAGCGGTTCGGGTCTGAGAAAGAGGATGTGCGCATCCATGGTAGTCGGGGATGACCCGGCGCTCCACGGGGAGGGTGGAGGTGAGAGGAGCGAAATGGTGAGGCAGAGGGGTGTTGTGGATCCCTCAACTCTTAATATTGGGATAGAAGGGTTCATGGTGGCTAAGACTACCTTTGGCTATGGTTTGGTCCATGGCCTCCTCATTGGGCATTGTGGGCGGTGTAGAGGTCAACTGTGGGGCTTTGATACGAGTAGAGAGTGGAGGATGGGGTGGGAGCTACTGCCATGCACTGATGTGGAGAGATCTTTGGTAAATATGCACTTCTCTCTCCTTTCCTCTCTTCCAAGCATAAACGACAAGGGTGAATAGTGCTAGCTATAGTACAAGGCGATCAGGAGTGGAGGGGTGAGTGTTGGAGGGGTTAGTGTCCATGATTTGTGATGGAGTGGTTTCAGAGTGGTTGGGTTTTTCATATTTCAAATATGACCACAATATAAGATCATGTACCAAATCCAATGTTTATAACTTGGCAAGGTGGAATGAGGGTACTAGGGAATGGGTATGGTCAAGGCACACCTTGGGAACTTATTTGAGATTTTTCTCAGGTATTTAGCCCCATTTATTATCCAATATTCAGAAGGTGCTGAATGGGTTTTTAAGATTGCATTTGATATTTTTAGATTGGACCAGATGAGTTTTCGGTGTGATATGATCATAAATACCATATCACACTTTGGATAATTTTCCCAAGATTTATTGGAGAATAAAAGTATTTATTATTTTGCATTTTTTCCATTTAAGGAAATAGGAAAAAAGAAATAGTAAAATTCTTCAAAAATATTTATTTTGGAAGTAGGAGTATGGGTAACATAGTATAGGCCTCAAATGTTCCTATATTTGAAAGAGTGTTTTGTAGAAAGACAAAATTTATTCAATAAGAGGAGTTTGGAGGCTTTTGTAAAATAAAAGGAACAAAATGTTTTGTGCCAAAATAATGAGGGAAAATCCCTTATTAAAATTTTATCTCCAAGGTAGATGATGGCCACAAGGTGTAGCTATCATTTGCACATCTTGAGTTTTGAATATTAATAAATTCGATCTAGATTCATGGATGTAGTATAATAGCTTTTTCCCTAGAAGACCTAGGTTTAACTGAACCTCAGAAAGCACTGGTAATAGATAATAAAAAAGGACACGTCTACAAGACTTTGTTTCTTCCTTTTACCTTAGTTTACCGGACCAATATAGTATAATTTTATAATAGGTTGAATCAATGGATGGAGATAGGCCAGGGTTGAAGATCCACCTGCAGCTGCACGTCATATGGTATAAAAGATAATAATAATAAGCATAGTCATGTGTAATGATTGAATAGGGATAATATCTTATGGGCAACACATCCTAATATACTAGAGCCCTCGTTATGCAGCGGGCATAGCAATAGTCTTTTAATCCAACTGAGTGCACCACAAAGCAACGAGCTACAAACAATTATTAAGTGTAAAACATAGATCAAAAGCATTAATTGGTGATGTTTTTGTGATCCCGAATGGGTCGCTAAACAAAGACCGTACTACCTTTCCTACCACTAGGGATCTTGGGTACCTAAAAGTCCACAGATTGAGACAAGAGACAAAGAAAAAAAAGATACAAATCTCTATTTCAAACAAAACACAATAATCCCATGAATTACATGCACATAATTGCTATGAGGTTTCTCCCCAACCCGGAGCCCATGAGGACTACTCACTCATAATAAATAGATCTAAAATGGAAAACATTGTGCAAAAATACTTAGATTTAAATCAAATATTCTTACAATGGTCACCGAATCACAAGGTGATCTAAAGTACAAAGCAATGGCTATGGCTAATGAGGGAATGGATGGCGAAAGTGATGACCAATGGATGAACAATGGCATGGATCTCCTTTGGTGGTGTTGTGGTGTAATCTGAGAATGGCGGCTCTCTAGCCGGTGGCTGGAGCCTCAAAATATATAGGCGTCTTCATGAAAGTTGTAGGGTTTGACGAGACGAATCCATCGCCACATGGTACGGGCGGATGGGCTCTGCCCGTACCAGCGGTCGTTAAGCTTGCTGACACCAGGGAATGACTCCCCAATTACTTGGTCATGTGGGCTTCCTCAAAAACCTTCATTAAGACTCCTGATTTCGCATTGAAAAGCGTGATTTCTTGCACAACACAATTCAAATCAAGGTTTTGCATATCTTTGCAATTATTAGTCATTAGTGGCAAGGATTGGGAGTTTCTTGTCAATTGCTTGACCAAAAACAATGTTTAAAAGTGATGTAATATGGCTATTTTTGGAGCCATCAACCTCCCCAAAGCTCAAACCTTGATCGCACTCGAGCAATAAGAAACAAAAGAACTATAAGGAATTCAGCGTTTAAACATGAAACAATGAAAATAAGAATTAACTTACGGTTGGTAGCCATATGCGCTTAGCACTTCATTCATTTGCGAGGCTTATCAAAGTTAGAGAAATGGCAAGAGTACTATACAAGCTTCGGTAAGTCAAGACAATCAAAGTAAAGTTTAATATAAGTATAAATAACTAGAAGTGTAGCAATCAATCCAATTCTTCTAGTTAACTCTTAGCTTGCCAATAAAGACTAGGATGTTTAGATAACATAATTGAGTAAGAGAGTTTCATGTCCTAAGTAGCATAACATTGAAGTGTCTTATTTACACCCACATCAATAAATCAAGTCTATCAAAACACTTCCAATCCAATCATTGTATTTCAAGAAAATTCATAAAGTAGTAACGAGACCATGCCAAGGACTTGTTATGTGGATATTCATACATATCTCTTTTTTTCTTTCTCTCTTTATCTTCCGCTTTCAAGGATCATTGGATGTTTCTCTTACAGGTGCGTGCACAACCTTTAATAGTACTAATACTTTTTCCCATATATTGAAATGTATGCCACTCATGGCATCAACTCATAGATGAAATTCGAGGTTATACCATAGATCATTCAAAAGCTAGCGGAGTTGTTGGCATCCCAGAGTTGTGCATGAGCAACATAGAACTTTTTCTTTCTCTTTTTTATGCTAGTACTGTGGTTTGATCCACAAGGACAGATTTGGCATGCATCACAATTACCATTAGACATCATTTCAATCAAACAACTCCTTTCATGAGTTCCGTCGAGACTATCAAAACATCTATTGTGTTAAGTATCTTCAAGGGTATACTCTCAAGACAATCATTCATCAAACAAGTTGTAAATTTCAGACTTTTCTTATTGTACTTCTTTGGTAATATTATTTCGAAGGCAAGACTCAGTTAGCTAAAAGAACTGGAGCAAAAGCTTCAACAACTAATCATCATACTAATAAAAAGCTCGACTCTAACCGTATTTAATTACTCCCACTAGCATGGAATCTTAGCACATCGACCAACTAGGATAAACAACTCAAACTTCAAAAGTGGGAGACATAGGACATACATCTCATAAGTGACTTCATGATCCTCTTCCTTATAGGGATGTGTTCCTTCAAAACTCAAACATGATTACTCTCATAATAATATGAAAGCAAAGAGGCAAAGTGCGAATCCACATTTACAAAAAAAGGAAAAAACAAAAAAATATTTTTGTATGTTTGAGGATAGGGATTAAAGAATATAAAAGAACATGCGACCAAGCAAGGGACTAAGAAAAGAAAACAAACGAAAAACAAATGCAAACTAAAAAGCAAAGGAAAAAAGGAAAGTGTTGGAACAAGCCAACCCGAGTGTTTCAAAGCTCCCAACGAGCTGGAGTACAACCTCATTATTACACAAATAAATTTTTTGAGCGAACACATCCCTAAGGTTAGGATTTTGCAAGCCCTTTTTTGCTCATTATACGTGGTGGCAGTGGATAGTCTCCCATGTTCCATTGGCTGCTCCAATCATGGAACTAGGTGGCGAGGTTTGCAGAAGCATCTCGAAGATTGATGGAGAGGTTGTTCATATTTTGAATATTTCCTTCAAGCTGATAGATATCTTCATAGGTGGTGTACTAGTTTGGTGGATGCACATCTTATTTGGGTCCCTCTTGTTCTAATTCTTCATCTTATCCTCCTCCCACGGGTATTTCTTGATGGGGTAGATTTGGCTCAACCCGTGTGTCAAAATGCAAACGTCCATCCTTGATAGAGAATAGACCATAGGTAAAGGAGCTGCGATCAAGTGATCTGCTCCACGTATATCAAGGAAGTATCTACCATCAGTTCTAGAAACCATACCACATGCTCTTAGAGTAGAAAGACTGAGACGATGACTTCCTGTCAACAGTTAGATGTTACCTAGGTTGATGTGAAGTGCGCATGTAAGAACTGTTACAACTCCTCCATTGCATATGTGTCCTCGAGATTGAAAAGCCTGATGCTTAAGATAAAACACAAGAAGAGTGCCCAGATTTGGCATTAAGTTCAATTAATAACATAGCCTTTCCAAGGATCATCATGTCCTCCTCATTAACTCTAGTAAACTCACCACGTGCCTGCAAGGAGTTAGCAATATCATAAAACAAATAACGAATAACAGGATGATCAATTTGGTTCCCCTTGGTGGGTTTCTACCAATTCTCATTAAATTAGAGTACTACCAAGGTCCAGGATATAAAACAAAAGTAGTGGAGGGTATGTCGTTGGTGTTGTTGGAAAACCCAAAATATTGAGCCCATTGGTCGAGCTTCAAGTAGTACTCGTAGTTTATAAGATGGAAGTTGATGTGATAAACTCCAGGCCTTTGATCCTCAGAACAATAGTGATGGCCCACCGTATGTGTCAAGGTGATGAGGAACTCAAGTGTCAAGCGGTGGTACGTGGCGACATCCTGAAAGACAAAGTCATACAAACCGAAACTGTTGCAAAGGAAATTGAAATTAGCACGAATGCCAAGTTGGTTCAGGATATAGGGACACACCCACTTGGTGGCCTTGATTTCTCGGATCTTGAGATGGTTGAAATAGTTCAGCTGAAAGTCCTCGATAAACTCGATACCAAGTGACTCGGGGGTCAACTTATCAACGGGCAGCCATCACATGTGTACGGCTCCACATGTTTATCTAAAATAAAATAAAATAATGTAAATAACAATTGCTAATTAAAGATTTTAATCCAATAGAAACATAGCATAAACGATCCTCTACACTATTTACAAAAGAAACTCCTCTAAGACAATACTAAGCATGCTCAATATCAAGATTAGATCAAGAACAAGACCTAAGTCTAGATTGACAATGATGAAAGATTGAGTGAAGCTTTGGTACAAACAAGTTGAAGATCAGAGGAGAATCATACCTTAGATAGGAATCAAAAAAATATTGAGTAAATTTGAAGATCCAATGGAGGTGATTTGCGGTTTGGAGGAAGAAGAAAGAGAAAGATTTGTTTTGGGGATTTTTAGGTTACCTCCTCGTGGTGTTTATGGCCACCGCGGACGTGGTATGGACGAGTGGTACAGCCGGATCTTACCTATACCAGGTGACATATCATGGGGGTGACGACTCCTTTGCAGCAATGCACTCGATATAGGCACGCGGGGCAGTCGCACACGGCTGTTCTGCTAGTCGTTATTTATTCGGTACCTTTACTTGAAATCTGATGGTTTGCTCGAGGGGATGGTACGGGCGTGAGTGGCTGTAAATGGGAGAGAGTGGTTGTAAATGCTCTTAGTATTGTTAGATGTGTTCTTGATGTCCTTGATGATCACAAGAGCATTTAGTTGCATATGATGATGTTTAGATCAAATTTATGATCTAGAAAATGATTTGGATTCCTAGGAAATGTGTACATGATAGAAAGATGCATTCCTAGCCACAATTGTGTAGGTGTCCATATTTTCTTGATAAACTGTGTATAATCACTCTCCTAATCCCTCTCTAATCATTCTCTCTATCCTCTAATCTACTACTATTTGATACTAGAGACTAGACTAAAACCTTTGTAGATTCCTAAGTTTATTGATGAAGATCTGTAGATGCTTATCCTCCTTGTTCTTCATGTTCTTGAAGTTTTTCTTCATTTCCCCCTCAAGATCTCTCTCTAAAGTGAGTGGGTGTGTTTTTGGTCCAATTTTGGATGTTGAGTTGTGAGGCTTCAGGTCTTGAGTGCATGGATATTTATAGTATCCTAGAATGCAAAGGATGGTGACACCTCACTAGTTTGCATGGCTAGGTGTCAAGCTCTCATGATATACCTTGGTTGCCAAGGTTCCTACTTGGGATTTATATTTTTTGATAATGACAAGTGGATTTTCTCACTAGTTTGGCCTTGGGCTGAATTGGATACATGGGCTGATTTGCATCTCAAGTGAAACCTTAATTTGCAAATTCAACTGATAATAGTATGCCTCCATCTTAATTAAGTGAAAACTTAATTAGCAATGTAGGTGATATTATATCATCAAGGCATGACTCTTTGAGTTGCAAAACACTCATAGGTTATTGTATTCAAATAGTTGGATCTATTTGAGGGAATGCAAATGATTTTAGTTTTATTAAATTCCATATATATATATATTAAGTTATGATTTGATTAAGAAAGATAGATTTGGAAGATCAAGATTTGTTTTTAAGTAATCACAAGGGTGATTCACTTGTTACATGATTCTTGGCAATTACAAGAGTTGGTAGAATAGATGATGTTTAAGATAAGATAGAATAAGATAATATGAATTAAGAATGTATTTGATTTTAGGGTGTGAGCATATGCTAAGGTTTGTTTAGCACATGGGTTAAATGAGGTTTATAAAAGATAAGTTAAGCATCAAATTTTACTTGTTTTTAAGTATGTGGGGAGTGTTGATTTAATTTTATTCACGTACCTTGCTTCTACACTTCCTATCATAGAAGTTTACTAAATATTATTTCAAAGTTGGAACACTCAGCATGATGAACTAGTCCTAAATCATCATCTAAAGTTGAACTTTAATCACTTTGACAAGTTCTATATAAAAGTTTATAGTTGGCATGGACTTTCTATGCATGCATGCAATGCACACAACTATCCTCTACCAATTTTTGTGTATCATAATCTATGGGCTATTACAAATGGTACTCTCACTCCCCTCATAGGCTATACCAACTAGCACATTGCCGTCAATTCCATGGTACGAACAACGTCTCACTTTGTCATCTAATGTGCTAGCTTCATGTTGTTCATGCATGTCATAATCTTCAAATGGTAATGCATTGTGTGTGTTTGCAAGTCCTTTAAAATGGACAATCTCAATAGCTAGATACTTTAGAATCATCAACTCGACAAGGCTTCTTCAGGTATGTAGAAGTAGAAGGAAGTAGAATACCTTGGTTAGGATGGATAATATAGAGAGAACTAAGCATGTTCTCTAATATGTAGAAGTAGAATCATTTAGCTATATTTATGAACATCAACATGCCAACTGAATTTTCCTTGCTTACTATTTGCTTTTTTACTCAAACTATCATCTTCAAATAATTATGTTTATTGCCTTTGGTTGAACATCAAGTGTGGAGGATGCTTGTAGGTGCGCTACCTACATGTCATAGGTTAGAGTGAAATTTCATATTTAACATTGATCTGCATGCATGTAGAATTGATCCATGCATCTTTAACATGATTTAATAATTTAGCGAACTGCATCTACTAAAAGGAAACATTTGTACTAATTAAGCAACTACTACATGTTTCCATAAATAGAATTGACCGTAAATTATTTGCTTGTTGTTCTTCCCATATTTGTTTGCATAGTGACCAATCTGATGATTTATCCATCAATGGATTGAAACCTAAGCAGCTGATGCGCGACTGTTGTGGGGCCCCCAGATTAGCCATCCGAGAATCCCTTATGCATTCGACCATGACCCCAGGATTAGTATGTCGTGGAGCATAATCGACAAGTATCAAAGTAAACATCCCTTACATAAGCAGATACAAGTCATACCTCGATGCCATTCTGGCTACTTCATATGAAAGCTTGACGGGCTAACATCAATCATCAGCAGCGGAACTTCATCATAGCGTTGAGCCCAAGTCATTCGATAACCCTACAGGAGACTGATTGGGAGAACATCCTAGCTCGCATAGTCGTCAACTTCACCTTCTTCTCTACCTTTAGTCTTCTAGAAGTATGACCAAGTAAATAGCCAGAGACAATGCCAGTGAGTACATTTGAATTTACTCACAAACCACTATAAGGGATTAGCAATGAAAGGATATATATTATGGTCGTGCTAGTAGGAGGGCTCCATAAGAGGTTCTTTTCTAAAACCAGTTTATCTTGTAGATATAGCATCTCCATATCTTTGTTGAAAAATAGTTGAAATGTAGTTTCTCTTTGCAAAACTTCTTTGGAGGGTCGTAAACTATTGATAAGTGACCTTCTCAAGGTCAAAACATCAATCTTCTAGGGTCGTCTCATGACCCACACATCTCCATTTTCGATCATCTCATGAACAAAACACGTTGTTATCTAAAAAATCATTTTTTAAACAAAACTCGGCACAACCTAGGCATTTGCCATCCCAACCATCCATGATAGTGGACATGGCTATTCTAAAAGGTTTACACTATGCAAAGGTTGTAAACATTTCCCACAACATTCGATTACCCAACTCTAACCACTCTCGGGTCGCCATACCTAAGTATGGAGGGGTCGGATAATCGACCACATCATTTCCCTTGTCCAGCCTAATATGTGGTCTACCCTGCGAGTTGTTCCTCCTAACACCAGGGCGTCGGGTACCAAATACCAAACTTCTTGAGTGTGCACTTTAAATAGAAGTCTCGTAGTATCATCCGGCTATAGGCAACTAGAGTATAAAGTTTCCCCAATCTTCTCAACATCTTAGAGGGGAAAAGTCTCGTCTTCCGAAGAGACCTATTCGGGTCTAACCTATAGAGTTGTGAGACCACCATACCAAGCTACGCAAGGTTCGAAATATGCTCTATCCCATACCAGGGTAATTGTGGTTGCACTAGTTAGTTTTTCTGGGAATATGCTTAGTGATCAGGTGCCACCTTAAAACATTTTCATAAATTATCATTCCTTCTTTTTGTCAAGCTTGATAAAACACTTTCTCTCAGCAAGGGAAACCTTCCCATGGTTTTTTAAAACTCATTTGAAAACTTTTTGCTTTTAAACTTCCCCAACCCAAGGTTTTACTTCTGGGAATAAGGCTCCAGGAAACCAGATGCTAATCATCAAGCCCACTTTCTAAAGGTAGTAATGGGTGCTTACAAAGGGGATCACCAACCACATACTACACCAAGGCTTGGAGAAGACAAGTTATGAACACGATAAATAGACGATAGTAAAAATAGTGCATAGTAGTAATAAAAAATGTATAAATGAGATGGATAAAAATGGGTTTAGGAAATGGTGGCTTGCCAGTGGTCAGCAATATTTCCCTAGAGTTCTTCATAAAAATCCAATAATAAACCTTCTCCTCTAGACTTCAATACAACCACAACTATCGCCGTCAGCGATCACACATGCAAACAAGCAAGGTGCATAATCACTACAAGGCAAGCAAGCACCAATACAATATAAAAAGCAATTGGACCGGAGATCAATAAAGTTCAGTAGGTTTTGATAAATTGAGTTTAAGGAAATTGGAAGTATGCCACTTGTATTTTTAGATCTTTACTTATGATTTATTTAGCGAACACGCCTTAAATAAGAGGTTTTGTGCCAAGGACAAGTTATGTATGATACTAGTGGGAAAATGTGGTACCAGTAGGAAGGTATTGAAATAACAAAGCCACCAAAAGTGGTTTCATCATTTTATCACTTTTGTTTATTTATGATTTTTCTAGTGGCATTAACCCTTGTTTTGGTAGTTAAATTCACCAGAAAATACTGGTAAGCCAAATAAATATTTCCGCTTATGGATTGGAAGGTACTTGATTACTGGTTCATTGAGAGTTGGTTTCACTTCAAAATCTAGAATGTCCATGGGAAATTCCCAAAGTAAATTCTGCAAGAATTTTTTTTCTTTTTCACCAGATATATTCTACAGGTCATTTTGATGCAGCATGTCTGACGGACGTCCCGACATCCTCACCACAAAGTCCCCCAAGTGGATCGATGACCCATGCTTGAGCCAAGCTATTACAAGCTAAGGTTTCAGCGACGAAGCCTCGACGCATCGACAAACCCCCTCGAAAGAAGGACACGGAGTTGGACATGAAGATGTTGCAGTTGTGGATAAAGCTCCGAGTCTCCGGCCTCGAGCCCTGGAGTCTCTCACCTCCACGGAGTCTCTGATCACTCAACACCGGAGTCTCTGTCCCTCCGCACCGGAGCTCCGCCTTAGGACTCCGGATAGGACTCTAGGCAACCACCTAGAACTCACTGTCTGCCACCCCGGAGACTGGCCTAGAGACTGACGACCACCCTAGAGTCTCTGGCCAGACCACAGTCTCCGGCCTTCACACCCTAGAGTCTCCGGCCTAAGAGACGTCTGGCATGGAAAGGCCTTTTGGCCCTGGCCCATATAACCCCCAATTTCGTCTCAAACTTCTAGTTTTATTCCGTAATTACCCCTGTTTATTTGTTGTCCTATATATAGACCACCACCTCCATATTGTAACCCTACACTTGGATAATTGAATTCAAAGAAACACTTGTGGATCTACCTAATTCTAGTCTCATGATCCTTGATAAGGAGCACCAATTATCCCCGTCCTCTTGAGCTTTGGATCCTGCGTTCAAGTTGTACAAGGACTTGGAGTTGGTCTCCCTTCTCCAAATTGTCAAGATCTCATGAAGCCTCCTACTCACCCTGCCGATCAGAGAGAGTGTGTCCTTGCTTGCCACCGATCCTAGGGATTGTGTTTGACTGGTTTCCACCGGCATGAGCTATTGGCTTGTATCGTGGATCCGTGTTTGTGTGTGTTCTTCGATTTCTTCGCGTGTGTGTTCATGGATTTCATCCCCCCCTCTCCCACACTCGCCTTCATCTCTATTTCCACGGGGGTTCGTGAAAGATAGGGTAACCCTAAGGGGTCATCCCAAACAAATTGATATCAAGAGCCTCGTTGATCACGAATTTCCCAACCAATTTTTCTTCTATCCACCATAAATTCGAAACTCCCCAAAAAAGAGCCCGAAATTTATCTTTTGTCCGATCTCTCAATTTGAAGTGTTAATTGTGGTTTTGATCCGACCAAATTCTTGTCTAAGGTGTTGGTCCAGCTTTTGCCTGCGTTTCGCCGCCCAATTTAGGCCATTTTTTCATGAATTTGAGCCCCCAAGGTGTGGATTTCTGCTCAAGAACACGAGCAGTTCGAGAAGATTCCCTGACACCAGAGTCTCCGGCCCCAAACCCCGGTGTCTTCGGCCCTAGACCCTAAATTTTTGCACAGTTTTGCCTCTTTTCCATTTTGGCTAATCTCCCTTTGTTTGTTTGTGTATCGTGTGCGTGTCAGCAACTAACAACAAGCTTCCACGACAACATCATCTGCACTCATCGACACCACGGAACCCGAACATCATCCCACACCACCGACTGTAGGTATAACTTGCATCACCTTGTTAACCCATATCTTCCTTTGTGTGTACCTTTCCCATCGAGAGTGGCTCATCTTGTGTTTGCTTGATTATTGTGCATTTTTCCTTGGATAGTTAGAGTCTAAGAGCAATAGCAAGAGTGAGTTGGTATAATCAAGGGAGAGAAAAAAATCAGAAAACAAAAAAAGAGAAAAGAAATAAAAGAAAGGAGAAAAAGATACAAAGAAAAAGAAAAATAGTCTCCCATAGAGTAAGAGAATCTAGAGCTTGTAACCAAGATAAATAAGAGCACCCAAGGCAAGTGCACAAATCGGTTGCTCATTTTTCTCTTTGCAAATGGGCCACCGTCTCTCCTTGCATTGGCATGACAACCGAGCTTAGTCTTTGTTAGAACATTTTGTTGCTGATTTTCATTGTCGTGCTAATTCCAATAATCTCCACATGTGTGTTTAGTGTAGGTTCCCGTCACCCTTTTGAGTTTTTGATCTTTCCCTTTGACATGAGTTTTGTTGGATTTTACCCACTTTTGACTATCCTTTTCGTTTGATTGTTTCGTTGGCATTCGATCATCCTAACCTTCGACAAAAAGCTTTTGAGAGTTTTACTTTGTTCTTTAGTGAGAGATTTCTTTGCGATTTTACTTTCAAGCTTACAGTTCTCACGTGCGGCTACTAGTTTGATACAGTCTCCAAGGTGAGGTAAAAGGCTAACTCTCACCACATTACCTTCCATATACAATCCTTGTTTGTACTGCATCATGGATAGGAACGGTGAGGCGAGCCAATCACCTCCACCCGAAGATGAGAAGGACCGTACATGACGCGAGCAAGCCACTACACCATTCGGTTAGAGTTTCATGACCATTGCAATTCCCTTAAGACACGCCAAGACAAGAAATTTGGAGAAAGTGGAGTTCAAGAGCATCGACAACTCCTTTGACGACATCAAAAGGCAAATGCATGCCATGCAACACAACTTTGGGAACCAAAATGAAGCTCTTCAACACACCGTTAACGCAACAAATTACATGCTTCAATGCCTCATGGAGACAATGGAAAACAACACAAGGCCACGCTCGCGCGCACCAAGAGCTTCAAGGCACCATTCGAGTGTGTCAAGATTGTCACATCATCGTTCTCCTCATCCACAAGATATTCATGCAAGTGCTCCAAGATGAAATCAAGCCCCTATGTGTGAGCCCATGAGCTCTTCACAATATGTACCTTCGCCTCACCACGTTGCTACGTCAAGCTATGATGGTGATTTCTCCTCAAGGCCTCAAGCAAGGTGAGACGACCACCGTCTTCAAGCAAGAGCACTAGTGATCCAACAAGACCAACCACGTGAAAAACCACGAGTGGAACCTCGAGTGAAACCCCAAGTTCACCGTCCACGTCCACATGACATTCTCGCAACAACAAGTGAAGGCACCAACTTGGAAGAACAATCTCATCATAGACGTGAAGCTCTTCAAGACCCTCCTCTTCGTAATCATCGTCATGAATGTCCACGCCGACACCTTGGTCACCATGACGAGCCTCCTCCAGCACATCAATAAATGGAGCATCACATGGTACATGCGGAGGATGCCAACCACGTCAAGAGGTTCAAGACCATGATATTCATCAATTTCTAACCCACGTCACCAACTGAGGAATGAGCCCCGTTTCACCAATAACTGCGACAAGAGGCTCCACAACATCCTCAACCTCATGAGGCCCAAGAGCATCAACCTCACCCACAACTGCGCCAAGAGCAAGCTCCCCCATAAAAATAATATTTTATTTTGTAGGGAATCCTCACGATGGTGGCGAGGAGATCTAGGGACTTCGCCTCCGATCATCGCCGGAGCCACTCCTACATCGGTGCACACCTTCCTCTCCTCCCTTCTAACCTACTCATCACACATTTTTCCCCCAACCTGGTGTTGGAAGGCGACTTTCATCACTATAGAAGACATTGGCCGAGGTTTTTCCAAGGTACACAATGGTGAGATTTGCATCTGGTCAAACTGGGTTAAGTTGACAAATGTGAACGATGTAGGGATTGTTGGCAGACCTCTTGTGAACAACAAGGTAATTTCATTGGGATCAGAGGTAAAATTCCAATCTCACCTGGTTACAGTTGGATCCTGTAAGATCTCACCCATAGGGGATCATTCATTGGTATTGACGTCTACTGCATCGCGATCTGAGCCTATCCAAGACAAGATTGGACTATCTACTCAGGTTTGTGATACACCTCTAGATTTGTCTATTCCTGTTCATCTAGTGCCTGCCCCGAGGAACAAAGGTTGCAAAATATCCTATTCTACTATCAAGGATATGGATCGTGGTCATATGAAGGCTTATGATGGTACGCTCATCCTGTGGATTAAAGATAATTGGCTGGTTCTTAAAAATGCGAAAGGGGCTCCAGTCACTTGGAGGTATATTAACGACATGGATTCTCTCAACATTGGGACTAAAATTCGTTTTCCTCCACATGTGATAAGGATTGGCACTCCTTTAGACTATGCAATATTGGAAGGTGTAAATGGCAGAAATGTTTGTAGCTCCTCTTTTCATACTTCTAGTGCAAACTTGGATCAAGATAATTCAGTTCTGCAGGAGGATTTGATGAGATCAATATACTCGGACTTTATTTTAGCTATGGATTTTTCACATGGTATTAATTTTTCTAAGGATGTGAGACGGAAATTCCACTCCGAAGTTCATTCAGATGATCACTCTGGCCACTTCACCCTCGTGGTTTCTTTTGGAAGAGCTAAGTTTAAACTTGTAGATGATCTTGTGGCAATTGCTCTAGAGGCTGCATTGGGGGGGGGGTTGTGGCCAATTAAAGGTCTCTCTAATTAAAGATAGAGTTTATTCCTTCTGTTTTTCTATCAAAGTAGTTGGTTTTCATGATTTCAAATTGCATAAGTACTCTTGTGACAAGTTTAAATGTTATTTTCATTTTTGGGGAAGAGGAGGCCAAAATTGGCAAAGAGAGTTCAGATTGTGGTACAATGAGCCCTTCTAAAAAACATGTGCAGCAAGGTCTGAACACTATGAAAGGTAACCCCCCAAAGTCCAGCCTAAGTTATGCACCTACTTACAAGAAGAAGATTGGCTTTGATGAATCTCCGAGCTATGCGGCTTTCTCGGGATATTTTGAGCCCAATAATACTAAAGGAGTAATTTTGCTGAGGATTTTATAAATAATGCTTCTCCAAAACTTAAGTTTGGTACTGTCTAGAGTTTTCCTTTCATCCAGCAAAAATGCTCATAGCTAAACTTTTTAGGCAAGGCTTCGGAGAAAAATAAACAGCGAATTGGCAATGACTCTGATGATATCCATGAGGTGAATAGATGACATGACTTGAGGCCCGATATTGTAATGAATCAAGAAAATGTGGGGATGGTGCCTATCAGACTGAGTCTCAAAGTGAATTTAATGGACTGATTCATGATATGGTTTGCAAGGTTTGGTCGTGTTGTAGATATCTCAGTATGGGTCACCTGACCATAGATTGTGTCAATAATATTAGGTGTCAAGGTTGTTTGTCAACACTCGGATTTTTAATCCCAGAAACCTGTTATACCATACATCGCAATCCCAGGAATACCATTTTTGAGAGACATAACAGATTGGATATCACAGTACATCATCCATTACAAACCATAATAAGGACTTACACAAATAAAGGATCTCATGATCCAGTCTTAACACAAACAAGTAGTGGAATAATAAGCGTAGCGGTGGGCTCCATCTTCAGTGTCACGGGCAATGCTGACGATGGGAGATGATCCTAGTTGTCATAGCCGTCCTGCTGTCCTTCTTCCGGATAGTCCTCCTCATAGTCTGGCCACGTGAATAGCCAGGGATAAACCCATCAGTACTCTTTAAGTACTCGCAAACTATCACTAACAAGTAAGGTAGTACTAGTAGGAATGCTAAGTTCTAAGTTTATTTGCAAAGTTAAGTTTGAAACCTAAGCTGAGTTCAGAAACAAAGAAAGATAAAATAAATTTCTAAATCACCTAAGTGGGAACTTAGTTTTCATAGTCACAACCCTGTTGTGGTCATGTCATGTCACAATTCATTTCATAAGTCATTTTGAAAACATCTGACCACGAAACAGTATGGCCACTCCAACTGTCCATGACCACGGACGCGGCTATTCAAATAGTTTGACACTCTGCAGAGGTGGTACACCTTCACCACAAAATTCGATACATCCGTCAGGAATAACCCTGAATCATCATACTTAGTATGCGGATAATCAATCATAACCTTTCCTTTACACACTCTAGTATAAACACCTCTCCTATGAGCTTGGCCTCCCAGCCATGGCCATCTGCCTTCCTAGGCACTGCATAGGTGGACAACATCAAGAGGTATCCTCAGCTCAAACCTCTCCCGCGAGGGAACCAGTACTAATGCATATAAACTTCCGGCTAAGCCTTACCCAATTCAGGTATTGTGGTTATACGGTAAAATTGGAATGGTATCGCATCCGAACCGAACCATCAGTTTTTATAAAGGGCTAAGGCTCATGCCTCAACATTTTAATCATCATAAACAATTTGTGTTTCTCAACACATGTCAAAACATTTCAATAGAATGAGTCATCATTCCAAGGTTTTCATAAGCATTTTCGCCAAGTGTTCCAATCTAGAGTGATCAAGTTTTCGGTTTAGCTCTAACACTAGGTTAAGAGTGTTCACTAAGGTGGGATGCTAATCACAATCTCATGCCATAGAATGACATCTAGTATAGGCTAAGTTTTATACTCTTTATGCTATCTATACTACTTTCTAAAATCTCACAAAGCATTACTAGAAGTAAAGAAACTTTGGTAAAGCAAATAGTAAAACTTGTAAGTAAAACTTTGGGATGGTTATAAATCAAGGGGTATAACCAAAGCATGCCTAATGCATCTTGCTTAGGTCATCTTGTATAATTCTAGCTTTCTAACTGATGTCTATGCACTTCTATTCCTGTAGATAGTTGTTGGGCCTCCAAGTGCAGAGGTTTGTAGAACAACAATAACTTTTCCCTTAAGTGGATCACCCAAGGTTTATCGAACTCAGGGAGGAAGTGGTCAAAGGTATCCCTTCTCAAGCAACCTTGCAATCAAGATACAACAAGTCTCTTGTGTCCCCAACACACCCAATACACTTGTCAGGTGTATAGGTGCACTAGTTCGGCGAAGAGATATTGAAATACAAGTGCTATGGATAATTATAAGTGGTAACGGTGCCAGCAAATAGCTTGATGGCGTGGAAGAGACTAAAGGCAAACTGAAATAAAGATGGCAGCAAGCAAACATGTAATAGATCTAGTTGAAAATGGTGTTTCAATGTTTAGAAACAAGGCCTAGGGATCATACTTTCACTAGTGAACACTCTCATATAAATATATTATCTTCATGATACTAGTCTGAACTACTCTCCGGTTGGACACTCTAATCGATGGTAGGGCTATAATAGCATACCTCAAAGTTCGCTATCCGCATCAAGATAACCCCACACTATCACCTTGAGTACTAGATGGTTCCAACAAACACCACAATTTCATAAAGACATCCAACTCCAAATATAACTCATAATAAGTATCTGTAATCTCTAGCCTAAGTGCCACCATGGTGTGCACGCTGTCACTTTCACACACATGGGGAGAGCAGAGATCTATTAAAGCACTTGAGTAGCAAGGTAGATCTATAGTTTACAAGATCATGATCTCAATAAGATCATGCATAGAGAGAGAGATGAACACATATCTACCGGTAGAACCCTTAGCCTCGAGAGAGAACTACTGCCTCCTCATCATGGGAATCAGCAATGGTGATGGAGATGGTGGTGGATATCAATGGAGATGGCTTCGGGGGCACTTCCTCGTCCCGGTAGGGTGACGAACAGAGACTTTCTGTACCTCGAATCTCCCCTTTGGTGGCGGGAGCGCTGCGGAACTTTTTGTGGCTGGATGATTGACTCCTTAGGGTTTATGCGTCGGGAGGCTTCTTATAGGCGAGAGGGGAGACCGGAGGGGTGTCGGAGGGGCCCACACCACCCACTGGCGCGGCCTAGCCTGGCCCGCCACCAGGTGGTGTGGCCAGCCCCTGGCCCCTCTCCGTCTCATCTTCTGGCTCCGTGAGTCTTCCAGTCAAATATCGACTTTGGCTTTTGTCCGGGCCAATTCCGAGAATATTGATTTTCTGACTTCCTGGAACCAAAAACAGCAGAAAACAGGCAGCTGGCACCGTGGCTCTTGTTAATAGGTTAGTCCAAGAAATCATATGAAAAGTACTCCAAAGTTTGGACAAAACACAAGAAAGTAGATATAAAACAAGCATGGAACATCAAAAATTATAGATACATTTGCAATGTATCAACATCCCCAAGCTTAACTCCTCTCGTCCTCGAGTAGGTAAGTGATAAAAAGAAAGAATAATTTTGAGGTGACATGCACCATCATAAACTTGATCAAAGTATTTGTAAAACATTCAAAGCTAGGATCATCGTACTTCAATCATAACATGAAAGACAAAGTTCTAACAATAAGACAAAGCAACTATGTTGCAAGATGAAAAGGCACAAACAAAAGACTCATGAATAACAATGCTTTGTAAGAAGTTTGTTTGTTTCACATAAAGAAAACATAGCAAAGTGGCATTCAGCTTGTCCCTCATAGAGTAGCAAACATAAATGCATAGGACACCTTCAAAGTTGATAAGAGTGACTAGGTACAAATAGTTTAAAACAAGGTGTGCATCAATCAACAAGTCTTGGGACAATGCACATAGAACTAACAATGGCCACTATGCTCTCAAAGTAGGTGCATAAAGATAGAAGGTGGAGACTCAACAAAAAAGTAAAAGAAAGTCCTTCATAGAAGGAAGTAGGGATTCAAGTCTCATAAAGAGCTTCCAAAAATTATGGTACTTTTTAGCTTTCAGCTCTCATTGCCCCTATCATAAGCATCTTGAAGTGATTAAGGTTAAAGTGGACAAACTATGGTGTACATGCTTGACGAAGTATAAGTTAGAAATCTCATGTCCCTTGAATACGAGGGCCGCTCCTCATGCTACTCAAGTTTAGTCACCGTTAAGTTCTTGTCATCGTAAGTACATGTGTATCATAGAGAACTGCCAACGAGGTACCCCTTGCCCAATGATATAGAAGAATCCCCATATCAAAATGACAAGGCAAGTAGACAACGAGCATCTCAGCAATCTTCTTATTTACCATGGGAATATGGTGTTTTTTCTCTCTTTCCTCTTTTCATAATCTCTTTTTTTTCTTTTTTTCTCTTTTTTTCTCAATATCGGACTCTTGTTTATAAGAAGAATGCTTCATAGACAACTCATTATGGTTACGCTGTAGGTTTCCACCATGTCAGCATGGATTAGACCAGCGGCCCAGGACATATACATAACTCCATGGACTTACAAGCTTCCCTTTCATTTCACACTGACGACATCCATAAACAAAAGAGCATGATATCAACTAGGTACAAAGTACCCGTGCAATGTTGAAAGCATTCCCCATGACAACATGGTTCTGCTAATCCCCAACAAATAAGTGCAAGCATATACAACACAGACGACACAATGGTTCAGGTTTATTAAATGCAAAAAGTAAAGTGTGTCATCAAGTTAGTGAGAGCTTTAATCACTAGTTTTCTCATAACAAGTTTAATTCGGACGGTAGACAAAAACATGAATATACTTGGAATAGCATATGCTAATAGGTAGGTATGGTGGACTCTCTGGAATAACTTGTTTTAGGGAGTTGGATGCATGAGTGGAACTCATACTTGGTTGTGGAGGCTAGCAAAAGACTGGGAGCGACAAACTAAGAGAGCAATAATGGCCATAATCATGCAGAGCGACAAAACATCATTGATAAAAGCATCAAGTGATACTACAAGTTGAAAACTAAAGGATCATAAAGTCTTATGGTGACTTGGGATAGTCATAACATGGTGTGAGTATGCGCCAAGTCAACCCAAATAAAGCATCAAAGGAGAATACCACAATACTATGCTTTAATATGCTAAAACAATGCATGATTCATCCAAGGCACATTAAGCAATCTCATTTGTTTATAACAAGTCATGCTACAACAAAGAATACTAAGCATAAAGCCAAAACAATATCAAACATGGCATGACAAAGCATAGGCCATAGTCAAAAACAAACTCTCTTTAACACTTAAGCATGAACTTTCCTACTCTTTTTCCTATCCAAACCGAAGTATTTGAAAACCAATGCATGAAAGAGGGGGTCCAACCAATTTATTCAGCAAAGTAAGAAAACCAAGCAAACGAAAACCAAAAACAAAAACGAAAAAGAAGACGCTCCAAGAACAACACAACTATGCATGAAACAATAAAAATAAAGCGTTTGGAAGAAACCTGGGATTTTTATTGATGAAGAAGGGGATGCCTTGGGCATTCCCAAGCTTTGACGCTTGTACTTCTTGGATATTTCTTGGGGTGACACGCGTGGCATCCCCAAGCTTGAGCTTTAGTCCATCCTTCATCTCATTACTCATTCCTTCCATACACCTGAAATTTTTCCTTCATACAAAACTTCACACAATCTTTATTAGCAACATTAGTGTACTCAAGATAATAAGTCTTTTGGTTCAGTTCCAACACCAATAAAACTTCCATTAAAACACTAGCTACTGAAGCACTTCCCTCAAAAAGCTCAATTCAAAGAGAACTCAAAAAGGAACCAACAAGAAGCAAATGCAAATAATGGCAGAAATCTGTCAAAACAGACAAGCAGGTAAAGACGAATTTTTCGAAGACCTTATGTTTCTCAAATCGAAAAGTGTTGAGCTCACGAAAGTTAGATAATAGCCTGGGTCAGAAGCACAAAAATTCGTGCCTCAAAAGGACGTACATAGATTTTACACGAATGTTTACGGTGAAGCACATAAATCTGTCTCAGGACAGCAACTTTCCCAATCATTACTTCTCTCTCATTAGAGGCTACTCTTGGCACAAAAATCAAATAAAAAGGATAAGGAGCGGTTATTACAGAGGTAATAACTTCCAAGACTCATCTAAAACTTTTAAGTTATCTCCCAATAAGTACTTTTCTTTAATGCATTTAAGTTAGGCATGATAGTTTGAGAAGATGCTCACATAAGAAATATGAACTGAAGTAAAAGAGAGCATCAAGAAGCAAATTCAAAGCACATTTAAGTCTAACCCACTTCCTATGCATAGGAATCTTGTAAATAAACAAGTCATGAAAGCACAAAGCAACAAGCATAGGAAAGAAAAACAAGTGCAACTTCAAGCCTTTCAACATAAAGAGGGGAAACCTAATATTATTGAGATGCATAAAACCATGTTTCCCTCTCTCATAAAAACTTTCAGTAGCATCATGAATAAAATTAACAATATAACTATCACATAAAACATTCTTATCATGAGCCACATGCTTAAAATAATTAATACTCTCCACATAAACATAGTCATTCTTATTAATTGTAGTGGGAGCAATTTCAATAAAATAGCTATCATTATTATTCTTATCATCATAATCATCAAATATAGGAGGCATATTGTAATCATTAATTTTCTCCTCAATAGTAGGTGACTGAAAATATCATATTCATCATTATAATCATCATATATTGGAGGTTTGGTATCATCATAAGCAATAGAATAGCTATCTTCCAAAGCTGAGGAACTAAAAAGATCATTTTCATAAAAACTAGCTTCCCCAAGCTTAGACTTTTCCATAGCATTAGCAATAATGGTGTCCAAAGAATTGATACTAACAACATTGCTATTAGCATGCAAATAAAGTTCCATAGGCTTTTTAATTTTCTCTTCGAACACTTCATGTCCTAACTCTAGATAAATACTATAAAGATCTCTAATTTTGTTGTTGTTTTCCATTAAGCCTAACTAGTGAAAACAACAAACAAAAAGTCAAAATTGCAGAATCTAAAGGAAATAACTTCGAGCTCTCACACCGGAGGATGTGAATACCTTTTACCTTACCTCCTCGGCAAGGGTGCCAGAAAATAGCTTGATGTCTACGCACTTCAATTCTTGTAGACGGATGTTGGGCCTCCAAGTGCAGAGGTTTGTAGAACAGCAGCAAGTTTTCCCTTAAGTGGATCACCCAAGGTTTATCGAACTCAGGGAGGAAGTGGTCAAAGGTATCCCCTCCCAAGGAACCATGCAATCAAGAAACAAGAAGTCTCTTGTGTCCACAACACACCCAATACACTTGTCAGGTGTATAGGTGCACTAGTTCGGCGAAGAGTTAGTGAAATACAAGTGCTATGGATAATTATAAGTGGTAACGGTGCTAGCAAATAGCTTGATAACGTGGAAGAGACTAAAGGCAAACTGAAATAAAGATGGCAGCAAGCAAACATGTAATAGATCTAGTGGAAAACGGTGTTTCAATGTTTAGAAACAAGGCCTAGGGATCATACTTTCACTATTGAACACTCTCATACAAATATATTATCTTCATGATACTACTCTAAACTACTCTCCAGTTGGTCACTCTAATCGATGGTAGGGCTATAACAGCACACCTCAAAGTTCGCTTTCCGCATCTAGATAACCCCACACTGTCACCTTGAGTACTAGATGGTTCCAACAAACACCACAATTTCATAAAGACATCCAACTCCCAATATAACTCATAACAAGTATTTGTAATCTCTAGCCTAAGTGCCACCATGGTGTGCATGTTGTCACTTTCACACACATGGGGAGAGTAGAGATCTATTAAAGCACTTGAGTAGCAAGGTAGATCTATAGTTTACAAGCTCATGATCTCAATAAGATCATGCATAGAGAGAGATGAACACATAGCTACCGATAGAACCCTTAGCCTCGAGAGAGAACTACTCCCTCCTCATCATGGTAATCAGCAATGGTGATGGAGATGGTGGTGGAGATCGATGGAGATGGCTTCGAGGGCACTTCCCCGTCCCGGCACGGTGCCGGAACAGAGACTTTCTGTCCCCCGAATCTCCCGTTCGGTGGTGGGAGCGCTGCGGAACTTTTCCTCGCTGGATGATTGACTCCTTATGGTTTATGCGTCGGGAGGCTTCTTATAGGCGAGAGGGGAGACCGAGGGGGTGCCAGAGGGGCCCACACCACCCCCTGGCGCGGCCTGGCCTGGCCCGCGCCACCAGGTGGTGTGGCCAGCCCCTGGCCCTATCAGTCTCATCTTCTGGCTCCGTGAGTCTTCCGGTAAAATATTGACTTTGGCTTTTGTCCGGTCCAATTCCGATAATATTGATTTTCTGACTTCCTGGAACCAAAAACAGCAGAAAATAGGTAGCTGGCATTATGGCTCTTGTTAATAGGGTAGTCCAAGAAATCATATGAAAAGTACTCCAAAGTGTGGACAAAACACAAGAAAGTAGATAAAACCAAGCATGGAACATCAAAAATTATAGATACATTTGCAATGTATGACTAACGATAGCTTGCAAGGGTTAGCTTGCAAGGGCTAACTTGCTTAGTAGTGATGGCTTGCCTCGATTGGTGCAGTGGTTGAAATTCTCCTTGTCTTCATTGCGGTAGAACTCCTCCTCCTCGTAGACTTGGTTGGTACTATCGTCTATAAATACATATGGGATACACAATCGCCGAACAATACTTAACTATTCTATTTAGCACACTAAGGCACACACTTGATGATCTAGTATCATCACATTCAACACAAGGTTTAGTAAACTAGATTCATTTATTTTATTTGAGAAAAGTAATTTCTACTCATTGAAATTAATTAAGATTTAATATTCTGCAATTAAAATATGGGATCATGTGGACACAGGTCATCACCACAACTTCTGATACATGAGAATGTGATTTAAATGTTGGATCACCTTTTATAAAGTCTAAGATTAATATTTAAATGATTTAAAGTGCCTAGAAATGCCTATATAGCATTATTTTGGTACTACTACAAAGTCACTGCATGCAAACCTAAATATTATTACATATTCAGATAGATATTATCGAATGTGATTTTGGAGAGTTGGAATCAACTCAAAATCTATTATGGTTGATTTTTGAAAAATGTTTGAATGTAGAAGAGTCTCTGTTTTCATTATTTTTGCTATATGTGATCTATAACTATAATTGATTTAAATCAAACGGGCTTGGATAGATATTTGAATTATACTTCTAACAAAATTTGAATCATTCAATTTGGTTTAGTAGAACTCTTTGAATTGATTTTTAAACTAGTGGATAGAATTGAGTTTAAGCCTTAAATAGAAAAATCCTTATTTGAATCTGCGGGCTAAGGCCAGAAACTAAATGGGCCGGCCCAGTGACGCTCCGCGGTGCAGAGGGCAACTGATAAGGGGGTTCCGCATTTCAGCAGATGACTCTAACGCAAAGCGGTACAGGGCGATATGGGCCGTGCGATTAGAATAGAGATCAACGGTCGTGGCTCATCATTGACGACGAACAGGTCGCCGGCAAGAATGAACCCTAGCGCGGCGGTGGGGGTCGATTGGGGGCTTACCAGGGCTCCAGCTAACATGGCGATGGGGGATATCAAACTGGTGGACGACACCGGACTTAGGCGTGGTCGCGGCACCTCCTAGGGTGGTCGCGGCAGCCCCCTTTCTCCTCTACTGCGGCGAGCTCCGGCACAATTCTGGCGACTGAGGGCTCGAGCGGCTCTGGGGATGGTGTGAGGGGATCAGTGGAAGGTGGTGAGTGTTGGAGTGTGGAGAAATGGGGTTGGGGAGGTCTCCTTTTATAGCTCAACGAGGGGTCTGTGAGGTGCAACGGTGAGCTCGTCGGTGACGGTGGTACAGGGGGCAAATGGCATGGGCGAGGTAGGCAGACGGTGCTCTGCCTCCTGGCGGTCATCTACGATGTAATGGCACGGCTAGGGGCAGTGGCATTTGGTCGGGCTTGGCTAGCGCTCTGAGCTGGAGTGGCGGCGTTCGACGCGGCTCACGACAGTGTTGGTCGCGCGGCAGGAAATGGGCACGTCTGGAGTGTGCTAGGGTCAAGGTGGAGCGGCGCGCGCATGCTATGGTCGAGGGGCAGCGTGTGTTTCCTTGTCGGGCACGGCGCACTGGCATGCTCCGGACATGGCACAGAGGCTCGGTGTGCGGCTGCTTTGAGGTGGTCCAGTGCTCGGCTGCTCTGAGGTGGTCCATTTCTCGGCTGCGTCCGTGGGATGGACAGGGGGTCGCAGTAGGGTGCGGTTGAGCTAGAGGACATGCTGGGTAGGTGCGGCATGGTCTCTCGCGCGTCGGCCACGGTTGGCCGGTGATAACCATTTTTGGGCGGCATGGTACTAGCATTGCGGTGAAGGAGGGATGTTTTCTGGGTCAGGGTTAGGCTAAGAGGGGACAGAGGAGAGATGGGAGGGTTAAATGGGGGACAAGGACTTGATTAGCAATAGTATTAGTTAGGCAGCTTATCTTTGCCTGTCAACTGTTCGACACAATGGCCACAAGAGAATTTAATTTGAATTTTGGGAAGATTTTTGGTGTGGGTGTTAGTCATAAGCTTGATCATCTGTGGTTACTTGGGATTGTCAAGGTGAACTCATATGAGTGGTTTTTTGCAAAAGTGCGATCTATGGATATGAAAAGGATTCAATTTTCAAATGCCATTTAAAATTAGTGGCTAAGGGTTTTTGTAAAATTGTAAAGTAGGCCTTGGTAGATCTTTACTTGTACTAGCAAGGGGTGAAAAGAGTTGAGGATATTTTTGTTTGAGTTTGACTTCTAGGAACACCTAAAGTGGTCTAGTAGATTAAAATGGCACAAATGACCATTTGCATTTATTAATCTTATTTAATTTCTTTTTCTTTGGATTTTGTTTGGGAATGATCTAGATGATGTGGCCTTGATATCTGAATCATTTTACAACCATTAGAACAAACAAACATGGCATTTTCAAACAATTCTATATTAATGCAACACACATGCATTCATAATGGTTTTTAATAATAAAAGTTTTTGTTAACCCTAAATGTGGTAACTTGGATCTGGATTAACCTTGATTAAAGTTTTGGGATGTTACAAACCTTCCCCCCTTAAACAAAATCTCGTCCCGAGATTTTAGAAAAACTAGGAACTAAAGAGATCTATAAACTCAGTCCTAATGTAAAGTAGCTTCTTCTTCGGTGTGGTTGCTCCATTGGATCTTGAGAAATTTGATACTCCGGGTCCTGGTAATTTTGAAGGCTTCTTCCAAGATACGAATGGGCATTTCACGATATGTCAGATCCTTGTTGATATCAACGGCTCGGTGATCGATGTTCTTGAACACTTCGGTCTTCTCCGACACTTCCAAGCATTTGCGAAGTAACGAGATATGAATCACATTATGGATGGCGGACATCTCTTCTGGCAGTTCTAGTTGATACGATACTTCTCCTCGATGATTCAGAATCTTGAAGGGTCCGATGTATCTAGGGGATAACTTCCCTTTTAGACTAAAACATTGCATTCCCTTGAACGGCAAAACTTTGAGATATACAAAATCTCCGATATTGAAAGTCAGGTCTCTATGTCTCTTGTCAGCATAACTCTTCTGTCTGGATTGGGAGGTCTTGAGGTGCTCACGGACATTGTGAACCTTCTCTTCGCCTTCTCGTAGGATGTTGGGTCCAAAAATCTAACTCTCTCCTACTTGCGACCAATTCAAGGGCGTACGACACTTTCTTCCATATAAGAACTCAAATGGGGCCATTTGGAAACTGGCTTGATAACTGTTGTTGTATGAGAATTCTGCGAAAGGCAGACAATCTTCCCATTTTGATCCATACATGCTCTCAACATATATTCTAAGATTTGGTTGACTCTTTCAGTTTGTCCGTCGGTCTGCGGGTGATAAGATGTGCTGAAATTCAACTTGGTTCCTAATCCTTCTTGGACTTTCTGCCAAAATCTCGAGGTAAATTGGGTTCCTCGATCTGACACTATGGTCTTGGGGGTTCCATGCAAACTGAGGATTCTATCAATATATAGCTCTGCTAGCTTCGAACTCTGGTAGGTTGTCTTCACAGGTATAAAATGGGCTACCTTGGACAATCTATCAACGATGACCCAAATTGAGTCATTTCCCCTATTGGAAGTTGGCAAACCGGTGATAAAGTCCATTCCGACAGAATCCCATTTCCATTCCGGTATCTGCAATGGTTGCAATAGTCCTGCGGCTCTTTGATGTTATGCTTTGACTCTCTGACAGATATCACACTTGGCTATGTAGCTTCCGATTTATCTCTTCATCTTGTGCCAGCAAAATTGCTCCTTCAAATCCTGATACGTCTTTGTTCCTCCGAGGTGGATAGAATAAAGAGTATCATCAGCTTCTTGCATGATAACTTGCTTAAGCTCCGAATCTGCTGGCACACAGATACGTCCTTTGTACCACATAATTCCTTCTTTGTCTTCAGTGAATCCAGGTACCTTTGCTGTACCAATACGATGCTTGATTAGGTCGATACTTGCATTTCCCTTTTGGGCTTCCTTGATATGACTAATCAAAGTGGGTTGGAGTTCAATGCTAGCTAAAAATCCTTTGCTAACTAGCTCAGTTCTAAACTGCTCCAACTCTTCATGCAAACTTGGCTGGGCTTCTTTAATCATGCTGTTTAACCTACACGGCAATCTGCTAAGAGCATCCGCTACCACATTGGGTTTGCCGGGGTGATAGTGAATGTCAAGGTCATAATCATTGATTAACACTATCCATCTCATTTGCCTCATATTCAGATCCTTCTGAGTGAAAATATACTTCAAGCTTTTGTGATCTGAATAAATCTCACAACAATTACCCATAAGGTAATGACGCCGTGTCTTGAAGGCTAAAACTACTGCTGCTAATTCAATTTCCTAGGTACGGTAGTTTTGCTCATGCTGCTTAAGTTGTCGGGACAGATATGCGATGACTTTGCCTTCTTGCATCAACACACATCCGAGACCAATCTTGGATGCATCACAATACACGTCAAACGGCTTCTTGATATCTGGCATAATCAATATTGGGGTTGAAAACAATCTCTTCTTGAGCTCTTGGAAACTTGCTTCACATTTGTCGGTCCATTCAAACTTCTTGTCCTTCTTCAACAATTGGGTCATGGGTCTTGCGATGCTCAAAAATCCTTCTATGAACTTGCGGTAATATCCCGCTAATCCGAGAAATGCACAGACTTGGGTTTGAGTGGTTGGGGCTTCCCATTCTTTGACATCTTTGATCTTGCCGGGATCAACAGGGACTCCTCCTACCGACACAATATGTCCAAGGAATCCTACTTCTTTCAGCCAAAACTCACATTTGCTGAACTTGGCATACAACTTATGCTCTCTAAGGGTTTCAAGGATGATTCTCAGATGTTGCTCATGGTCTTCTTCTGACTTGGAGTAGATAAGAATATCATCGATAAACACAACAACAAACTTATCCAGAAAGTTCATAAAGATCTTATTCATGAGATTCATGAAATAAGCGGGAGCATTGGTTAATCCAAAATACATGACCGTATACTCATACAATCCATATCTGGTGATAAAGGCGGTCTTTGGAATATCCGTTGCACGAATTTTGAGTTGATGATAACCAGTTCTAAGATCAATCTTAGAGAACACTTTGGCACCAGTCAACTAATCAAATAGAACCTCTATCTTGGGCAGTGGTTACTTGTTCTTGATGGCGACATCATTCAGCTTTCGGTAATCTGTGCACAAACGGTTGCCTCCATCTTTCTTGTCAACGACCAACACGGGCGATCTCCATTGCGATGTGCTTGGTTGAATCAAGCCTTTCTCCCCCATAGCATCAAGTTGCTTCTTCAGCTTTGATGGGTTCATGCTATAGGGTCTCTGAGCTATGGGTCCAGTTCCAGGAATTAGTTCAATAATGAACTCAATATCCTGATTTGGGGGCATACCGGGCAATTCATCTGGGAATACGTCGGGGTATTCACAGACTACTCTGACTTGGTCTATGGTTGGTAGGGCTAGACTCTTGTTGCATTTGAATTGACGAGGCAAGGTTTCAAATATATGCTCTACTAATACTCCAGAGCTACTGGTCATGGTGATGGATTTCTTGGCACAGTCGATCAATTCTTTATGCTTCGACATCCAATCCATTCCTAGTACTACTTCCAATCCTTTGGTTCCAAGTACTATTAGATTGGCATAAAAATATATCCCATGTATTCTGATAGGCACAGCCTTGCAAATTTTTCTAGCTTTGGTGGTTGAACCAGGTATTTGAACTATCATAACATGCTTCAAGTTGGTTGGGTGAATCTTACTAGTGAATGCACATTCTTCGGTAACAAATGAGTGCCATGCTCCAGAATCAAACGACACTCTTGCTAATACTGAGTTAATAGAAAACATACCTAGCACGACATCTGGTGCTTCTTGGGCTTCTTCGGCGTTCATGCGGAAGAGACGGCCGTTGCGGTTGTGAGGGTTCCTAGGGGCGAATCTTCTTCCGGTCTGAACATGGCGCTGTTGCTGAGCTGGGGCATTCACATTGGTAGTGGTGGCACTCTTCTTGGGACACTCATTGGAGTAATGACCCTTCATTCCACACTCAAAACAAGTAACCTAAGACTTGTCTTTTGCTGCAACAGGCACGACATTGCTTCTAGTCCTTGGGGCAGTATTGTTGTTGTTGGACTTGGGCGGTGCACGGTTGAAGTTGTTGGAGTTGCCGGGGTGGTTGTTGTTGTTTCCTCCGGTCTTCACATTTCCTCCGCTATGGTTGGGATAGCATGTGCGAGACATTGGGGGTCTATTGTTATGCGGGGCATATCTGGCAGACGGGTTGGGGCGATACTTCTGGGCACTGTGGGACCCAGCTTGGTGCATCATCCGACATTTGCAGTTGTCATTCGCTTGGTTGATATTCCCTTCCATCTGGATGGCAGAGTCGACTAGCTCTCAGAGATCATCAAAACGGATGTTGACTAGCACCGTCTGCATCTCATCATGGAGTCCATTCAGGAATCTCTCCTTTTTCTTGGCTTCAGTGTTGATCTCATTAGGTGCATACCTGGTGAGGGACAAGAATTTGTCACGGTACTCCACTACAGTCATTCTGCCTTTCTTTAGTTCTTTGAATTCACCTCTCATTCTAGTGACTAAACCCTGCGGCACATGGGTGCGGCTGAACTTGACCTTGAAAGCTTCCCACGTCATCACTTGACCGTGGTTCATCGTGCGGGTGCTTTCCCACTATGCCCTTGCATCTCCTGCCAGATAGTGGGTGGCAAACAGAAATTTCTCATTGGCATCCACTCTAGTGACTTCTAAGTTATTCTCCATGGTTTGTAACCAATCATCAGCATCCAACGGGTCTTCAAACTTTCTAAAGATAGGGGGATTGGTATTCTAGAAGTTTTTGAGTTTGGATCCATGATGATCCTGATTTCCATGGCCTTGATTATTGTGGGCCATCTGGGCGATCTGTTGCAGGGTGGCTAGATTGGCTTGGCATTCTGCCCTACTAGCTTTGCGGTCTGAAACTAGCATCTGCAGAATCTGCAACATCGGGTCCTGCGATGAGCTGCTCCCTCCTTGGTTTCCACAAGTCATCTGAAGATTGAGATAGATAAAAGGGGTAAGAGGGAAAGTTCCAAGGTTCATGGTTTTGTTTTCAAAGCTAATACTTGGAGTTTGAACTCAGGTTTTGCAACTAACTTCTTCTCATTCATTCATTCATTCAATCAAGGCACATGATACAAACTCACACACCACAACATGAAAGGAAAAACATATGGATTTAAGAACCATTATGTAAGATAAGATACAATGGGACCGATACTTCTCAGTCCTATGATAGTGCTCTAGTGCATCTACTCATCATTGATGAAGTCGAAGTCATCATCGTCGGTGTAGAAGTCCATGGCATCATCCTCCATATAGTCATTGTCATCACTGAGGTATGAGTGAATATCCCCCTGGATGTCTTCACCCTCTTCTTCTTCTTCTTCTTCTTTTGCTACAAGCTGAGCTTCTTGATCCTGGATGGTCTTCTCGAGGTCTGCCACCTTCTTGCGAAGATGAGCGATGGTGCGATCCATCTTCTCGCGTTGTCGGCGAAGTGCTTGCTGATCCTTAATGAGCAGTGAGAAAGTCTGGGCCTTCTGGACGGAAATGGCAAGGTTGTGGTTGGCGTAGGCTCGAGAATTGTCCAATTCCTTCTGTCTATCATATAGCAGGAAGTCGAGGTTCTCTACTTGGCACTTCATCTCCGGGTGACTTGGCATCTCTAGTGGCATTCCCATAGAATCACGCCTTGCATAGTGAGCAAAGCGAGTTCCCTAGATCAAGTTGACATTTTGTCCGGAAAGACGGGCGAGAGCTTCATGCATAGCCCTGGCTAATCCATCTAGCTAGTTGTTCTCTCTCACGGGGAATTGAATCTTCTCGGAAAGAGGTGCCTCCATCTTGCCCCGAAGATCAACAACTATCAGCCATTGTAAATCTCCTCCTGGGTGGTCATTGAGTTGAGCTCCGAAGAATTCCGGATGCGGGCGCTCAAGGTACTCAGACAGTGCATCTATATCCCTCTCGAAGATCAGTTTGCCTCTGTTGCCCAACTGGTAGAACTTGCAGTACTAAACTTCCATCTATAAGAATTTAGGATGAGAAAGTTAGTGAGGTGATCAAGTGTGTCAAATTTTATGGAGTAATGTAAGAGTTTTTGAGGAACATGAATCTTTTTGAAAGAATCCCAATGGTAAGAGGGGAAATAGGTTTTCATAAATATCCACTTTCTTGGTCTTGAAACTAAGTTTTTATTCGGACGTCCATTCTAACTAGGGTCTCCTATGGTCAGGATGGCTCTGATACCAACTTGTCAACACCCGGATTTTTAATCCCAGATGCCTGTTATGCCATACATCGCAATCTTAGGATTACCATTTTTGCGAGACATAAAAGATTGGATATCACAGTACATCATCCATTACAAACCATAATAAGGTCTTACACAAATAAAGGATCTCATGATCTAGTCTTAATACAAACAAGTAGCGGAATAATAAGCGTAGCGGTGGGCTCCATCTTCAGTGTCACAGGCAATGCTGACGCTGGGAGATGATCCTAGTTGTTGTAGCCATCCTGCTGTCCTTCTTCGGGATAGTCCTCCTCATAGTCTGGCCACGGGAATAGCCTGGGACAAAGCCATGACTACTCTTTCAGTACTCACAAACTATCACTAACAAGTAAGGTAGTTCTAGTAGGAATCCTAAGTTCTAAGTTTATTTGCAAAGTTAAGTTTGAAACCTAAGCTGAGTTTAGAAACAAAGAAAGATAAAATAAAGTTCTAAATCACCTAAGTGGGAACTTAGTTTTCATAGTCACAACCCTGTTGTGGTCAAGTCATGTCACAATTCATTTCATAAGTCATTTTGAAAACATCTGACGACGGAACAGTATGGCCACTTCAATTATCCATGACCACGGACACGGCTATTCAAATAGTTTGACACTCTACAGAGGTGGTACACTTTCACCACAAAATTCGATAATCCATCAGGGATAACCCTGAATCATGATACTTAGTATGCGGATAATCAATCATAACCTTTCCTTTACACACTCTAGTATAAGCACCTCTCCTATGAGCTTGGCCTCCCAGCCATGGCCATCTGCCATCCTAGGCACTGCATGGGTGGACAACATCAAGAGGTAGCCTCAGCTCAAACCTCTCCTGCGAGGGAACCAATAATAATGCATATAAACTTCCGGCTAAGCCTTACCCAATTCAGGTATTGTGGTTGTATGGTAAAATTGGAATGGTATCGCATCCGAACCCAACCATCAGTTTTATAAAGGGCTAAGGCTCATGCCTCAACATTTTAATCATCATAAACCATTTGTGTTTCTCAGCACAAGTCAAAACATTTCAATAGAATGACTCATCATTCCAAGGTTTTCATAAGCATTTTCACCAAGTGTTCCCATCTAGAGTGATCAAGTTTTTGGTTTAGCTCTAACCACTAAGTTAAGAGTGTTCACTAAGGTGGGATGCTAATCTCAATCTCATGCCATAGAATGACATCTAGTATAGGCCAAGCTTTATACTATTTATGCTATCTATACTACTTTCTAAAATCTCACAAAGCATTACTAGAAGTAGAGAAACTTTGGTAAAGCAAAAAATTAAAACTTGTAAGTAAAACTTTGGGATGGTTATAAATCAAGGGGTATAACCAAAGCATGCCTAATGCATATTGCTTAGGTCATCTTGTATAATTATAGCTTGCAAGGGCTAACTTGCTTAGTAGTGATGGCTTGCCTTGATTGGTGCAGTGGTTGAAATTCTCCTCGTCTTCTTTGGGGTAGAACTCCTCCTCCTCGTAGACTTGGTCGGTACTATCGTCTATAAATACATACGGGATACACAATCACCAAAGAATACTTAACTAGTCTATTTAGCACACTAAGGAACACACTTGATGATCTAGTATCATCACATTCAACACAAGGTTTAGTCAATTAGTTTCATTTATTTTGTTTGAGAAAAGTAATTTCTACTCATTGAAATTAATTAAGATTTAATATTCTACAATTAAAATATGGGATCATGTGGACACATGTCATCACCACAAATTCTGATACATGGGAATGTGATTTAAATGTTGGATCACCTTTTATAAAGTCTAAGATTAATATTTAAATGATTTAAAGTGACTAGAAATGCCTATATAGCATTATTTTGGTACTAGTACAAAGTCACTGCATTCAAACCTAAATATTATTACATATTCAGATAGGTATTATCAAATGTGATTTTGGAGAGTTGGAATCAACTCAAAAGCTATTATGGTTGATTTTTGAAAAATGTTTGAATGTAGAAAAGTCTCTTTTTTTTATTTTTGCTATATGTGATCTATAACTATAATTGATTTAATTCCTATGGGCTTGGATAGATATTTGAATTATCCTTCTAACAAAATTTGAATCATTCAATTTGGTTTAGTAGAACTCTTTGAATTGATTTTTAAACTAGTGGACAGAATTGAGTTTAAGTCTAAATAGAAAAATCCTTATTTGAATCTGCGGGCTAAGGCGGGAAACTAAATCGGCTGGCCCAGTGACGCTCTGTGGCGCAGAGGTCAACTGACAAGGGGGTCCCGCATTTCAACGGATGACTCTAACGCGAAGCGGTATGGGGCGATATGGGCCGTGCGATTAGAATAGAGATCAACGGTCGTGGCTCATCATCGACGACGAACAGGTCGCCGGTGAGAATGAACCCTAGCGGCTCGGTGGGGATCGATTGGGGGCTTACCAGGGCTCCAGCTAATGTGGTGATGGGGGCGATCGAACTGGTGGACGACGGCGGACTCAGGCGTGGTCGTGGCGGCTCCTAGGGCGGTCGCAATCGACGGCCCCCTTTCTCCTCTGCTGTGGCGAGCTCCGGCACAATTCCGACGACTGAGGGCTTGAGCGGCTCTAGGGATGGTGTGATGGGATCAGTGGAAGGTGGTGAGTGTTGGAGTATGGAGAAATGGGGTTGTGGAGGTCTCCTTTTATAGCTCGACGAGGGGACCGTGAGGTGGAACGGTGAGCTCATTGGTGACGGTGGTACAGGGGGCTAATGGCATGGGCGAGGTAGGCGGACGGTGCTCTGCCTCCTGTCGGTCATCTACAACGTAATGGCGCGGCTAGGGGCGGGGCCATTTGGTCGGGCTTGGCTAGCGCTCTGACCGGGAGCGGCGGCGTTCGACACGGCTCACGGCGGTTGCTGGTCGTGCAGCGGGAAATGGGCATGTCCGGGAGTGTGCTGGGGTCAAGGCGGAGCGGCACGCATGGGATGTGGTCGAGGGGCGGTGTGTGCTGCCTTGTGGGGCGCGGCGCACTGGCGCGCTCCGGACACGGTGCAGAGGCTCGGTGCGCGGCTGCTCTGAGGTGGTCCAGTGCTCGGCTGCATCCGTGGGGTGGACATGTGGCCGTGGTAGGGTGCGGCGGAGCTAGGGGACATGCTGGGTAGGTGCGGCGTGGTCTCTGCGCGTCGGCCTCGGTTGGCCGGGGATGACCATTTTTGGACGGCGCGGTACTGGCGCTGCGGTGAAGGAGGGATGTTGTCTGGGTCAAGGTTAGGCTAAGAGCGGACAGAGGAGAGATGAGAGGGTTAAATGGGGGACAAGAACTTGATTAGCAACAGTATTAGTTAGGCAGTTTATCTTTGCCTGCCAACAATTCGACACAATGGCCACAAGATAATTTAATTTGAATTTTGGGAAGATTTTTGGTGTGGGTGTTAGTCATAAGCTTGATTATCTGTGGTTTCTTCGGATTCTCAAGGTCAACTCATTTGAGTGGTTTTTGCAAAAGTGGGATCTATGCATATGAAAAGGATACAATTTTAAAATGCTATTTAAAATTAGTGGCTAAGTGTTTTTCTAAAATTGTAATGTGAGCCTTGTTAGATCTTTACTTGTACTAGCAAGGGGTGAAAAGAGTTGAGGATGTTTCTGTTTTGGTTTGACTTCTAGGAAAACACCTAAAGTGGCCTAGTAGATTAAAATGGCACAAATGACCATTTGCATTTATTAATCTTATTTGATTTTTTTCTTTGGATTTTGTTTCGGAATGATCTAGATGATGTGGCATTCATATTTGAATCATTTTACAACCATTAGAACAAACAAACATGGCATTTTCAAACAATTCTATATTAATGCAACACACATTCATTCATAATGGTTTTTAATAATAAAAGTTTTTGTTAACCCTAAATTGGGTGACTTGGATCTTGATTAACCTTGATTAAAGTTTTGGGATTTTACATTGTTTCTGTTACACACACATTGAAAGAAACTGCTTTAATTCCAAGTCCAATTTGAATTTAAGATGGGTTCAGAAACGGGTTAGTGTTGGTCAGCCCTTGACGACTATCAATAAAACTCCTAGGGATATAAATGTAGGGTTTCCATGATAGATAAAAAAAATTAACTACGTGGAACACGCTGAATGTCGAAGTATCTACCTAGAAGTAAACCAGTAACGGAGGAAGATAGTAGTAACATACCCTTGAAGACTAAGAGAGCGTTACGCTCATGCAGGAGCATGGATGATGTAGTCGTACCCGTTCGACCTCAAGGTCACGAAGCTCCTCACACGGTACCCCTTGTCCAGGTCCTTGCATGATGGCATGGTCGCAACAAGTGCAAATCCTCCGAGTTATCACATTCATACAGTGCAATGCAACGACTCCCGAACTCCTTGATCCTGTTGGGGTTGCGTGAGTAGACCTCCTGGCGGAGTCCCTGCAGCACAACAGCATGCCAAAGGTTTGTTGACTTTGCGCGTACAGTCCTTACTTGGAACCATGCAACGGCAAATACAAATAGAGAGATACGGAGGGGATATTCTAGCCTGAGAGAATATCTTATTTGGTGTCTTTTAATCCTCCCATGGGCACCTCTTTATATAGGGGAAGGAAGATGTACCCTCCCCTTTAGGTGCCCAATGTGGGACTAAATAATAAAATAAAATAGCAGGAAAAACATCCATAGACGGCTAGGCCAAAAGGCCATAGCAGCAGTCAACAGGCGGCCAACCGGGTGGGCTGGCGTGCCCACCGCGGCCTAGCGCAGCGAGGCCTTAGCGGCCTGACCAGCTAGCTAGCAGGGTGGGCCGGTGAGCCCCCACCGCGGCCTAGCAGCTGGCAGCGCCCAGCGCTGACCGAGTGGGCTAGCCACCCGCGGCCCCGCTCGTGGCTGCGGCTGTAGTGGCCCATGTGAGTTGGCTGCTCGCCAATGGCCCGTTAGCGCTCAACCGGGTGGGCTGCTTCCCTGCACGCGGCATGGCCCGCCTAGTGTGCACCCGTGTCCGCTAGCATCCTCTCGTGAGTGGCGGCGAGTATCCGTCATCCCGCCTTATGTGGGCCGCCAAGCCCACTAGTAGCAGAAACAATTTTCTGTTGGTTTTTCTTTTTCCTTTTCAAGTGTGATTTCCTCTAGGTCAATTCCCTCCGGGGTTTTCGCCTAATGTGAAAGTTTCCCTATAAATTTCAAATCAAATATTTATTTATAATATATTAATTCATAATTAACATATAATAAATGCATATATTAAATTATCATTTATCCGAAACACCTTTCGGCCTTTTCCTTTCCTTCTTTCTCTAAAGAACTTTGGATCTCTCCGGAATTATTCTAATTTCTCTCTCTTCTGTGATTGCATCTCGCAGGAGAATATCCCATCGTCGTATCGCCCTTAAGCGTGTTTTATTACGGTTCGGGAATGCTATAGACATGATCCATATCAATGATCCACAAAGAGACCAGGATGCCCATGTGACCCCTATGCACTTCACGAATATCCATCGTGTTGAACCTGAAACCATATATCCAATTCCCTTATTCGTGATACAAGACTTGTTTGAGATTTGATCATCGGTATCACGATACCTTGTTCAATCTTGTTTCCAACAAGTATTGTTTTACTCCTTCATGTGAAATACCATCCCCATGACCTAGTCATGTGTTGTGCAACATGGATGTAATTCGCCGAGTGGGCCCAGTTGTATCTTCCTATCACACAGGAGAACAATTCCCTATCTTGAAGCATATTGCCTCTACATGCTCCTTCGGATACCTGAACACACCTTTATGATCACCGTATCACCAGGCAATGTTTCATGCTACCTAAGTAACCTTGGGTAATAGTGATTGATATGATATCACGGTCTAAGGATTAGGACAATCAGTTTCTGACAATTGCAACATGAACTAAGTTACATTTCCGTGTTACAATAATCATTAGTGGGAAGTGTCCATCGCATCATTCCAGATGCCATGACTTCATTGTTAGTCACTTTTGTTTATCCCATCATAAGGAAACCTTGATCATGGTTTGCCCAACGAACTAGTTGAATAGAGGCTAGTACGGACCTGGTGTTTGTATACCACACATGTATCAATGTTTCTGCTTGATACAGTTATAGAATGATATAAAACTATTATGAACTAATGAGATATGACAATAATACCCTTCAATAAATAGCACGCAATCCTCGTCCAACCAGCTCACGGAAAACCCTAATATGCCTGCAGGTTTGTTGATCTCCCGTCGCCACCGCCTGTCAATGACAAGGAATGAACAATGGATGTGTTCGAGGTTGACCCTGCCCATGGTTGCCTTGGGGTCATGATGTTATCGATGGTGGCGCTACGAGGTTGCCAAGGACCTTCTACTATGCATCACAAGATCCCCCTGTGTAGCATCAGTCATTTTGGATTGTGGTGGTCGAGCCATGTCCTCCTCCGCAAGCGAAAGGCCTATGGAGAGATCAGGTGCATACTTTCTTATTGGACCTCTCCAGCATAATGTTCTTGTCTCATAGTTGAGTTTGTTTGGTGTGGGTCCATTTAGGCTATCTGGACCGAATTTAGTTAATGCACTAGTTTAGCATGGTCAGTATAAAATTCAAAACAGATTGGTCAGGTTTGTTTATGCTAATGATGCTAATGAGAATCATCATGCCACTTTAGGCTTTCATCGGGATGGCTCATGTTCTTGGGTATCCCACCTGATTATAGGAACAGTTTTGATATTGCCAACGCAGTTTCATCCTTTGGTTAGTATCACTCTTGGAACAACAATGATCCAATTATGAAGAGGGCCTTAGTTTATGCCTCCATCCATTCACTGCAGCTGGTGCCCAAGGATACTGTATGTGGTAAATTTGCCACTATTGGTGGTGCCAAGGAGTCTTGGACAACACTGGTTTATATTCTTAGTGTGGATTTCACGGATGTTTTTCCTGTGGATAAAGATCTGATGCCCCCCAGATGGTAACCCACATCTTCTACCAGGGAAGCTGCAACATAACCCAAACAACTTTTTCATGCCTCAGTATCTAGAGATTGGATGGGATGCAGTACCTAATCATCCAGAGCAACATAATGACCACCATGATGGTTATCATAATATAGATATGGCAGAATATGTGCAGGTATCAATGGAGATGAACCCTTCTAAAAACTTTTCTTCGACGGATAGCTCAGTGGAAGGTGAGCTGCAACAAGAGTTTATCAATGCTCATGTGGCCTTTGATGTCCTGCATGTGGGTCAGGTTACCACAGTCATTGGACCTATCCTACCTCCAGAGATGTTATGGAACAAGTGGTTCAAAAGGATAATGCCAACACTAGTTTGGCAAAACATTCCTATTTCTTTGCATTATCCTTCATTTTCTCTGGTTAAAAGAGAATGGCCTATGGCATTTGACACTGAAGGTACCTTACACATTTAGACAACCACTGAATCAGATAATGGGCTGAAATAAAAAGTGGTTGCTAAATCTAGGCCGGTAGCATAGGCTCTTAATTTTGAAGTGAATCATGCTTCTTCTGATCCACCTGTCTTTTCAGCATCCCCAGCCACAATACAGAAACGTAAGCCTCGAAGAAGTAAAACACCCTTAGTGTAGCCAGAAGGTCATCGCTTCACCAGAAGTTACCTCAAGACTAATGGTTGCAGGTTAGCCCCTATCTTGGCTGTAACGAGTAGACCAAAATAGAAGAGTAGGGCTAAGTTGTTGCTGGTGGAAGATGATGAAGATAGGCAGAGATATGACAAGGAAGAGCAGCAGAACAAGGAAGATGAGGACATACAAATACCTATCACTCCTATAGTTGTGATGCATAGGTTAGGTAGAGAGCTCAAAATTGACCTTGCCAAGATTACCAAAGAGCAGTTTGAAGCTGATTCTTCTTCTGATGATGATACCTCAGGTCACGATGATGTATAGAGAAATGGTTAAAACTATATGGTGCCATGATTTTGTGGTCTGGTTCTCAGACAGTTTGGGACTTGCTGTTAGTGGTAATGGTTCGTTTGGTTTGTGTGTCAGTGTGTGCTCATGAGATGTTTTTTCTGAAGTTTAATGCAACAGTTCATGTGTCAGTGCTACTGTTATTATATGCATGTATCCTTCTTGATGCTATCCATTGGGTTATTGGGTCTCTACTCCTTGTTTGTTATAATGTATCTCATTTCTAAAAGGAGTTGGAGGGTACTTTGTTGGAATGTGAGGGGACTTAACTCTAATGACAGACACATGGCGGTTAGATCAAAAATTGATGAAAGAGGTTGTGATGTTATTTGCTGACAAGAGACTGAGTGTGAGAATATGGATTGGAGATTCATTAGGAAATTTGCTCCAAAGAGGTTTCATTGCTTTGTATTTTCTCCTTCTAGGGGTGCTTCAGGTGGAATAATCATACTATAGAACTCCTCGATTTTTTCTGGAACTTTGGTTGAAACTCAACAATTTGGGATTATTTTCAGTTTTACCTCAATGCAAAACAAGGCTCATTGGGTCCTGGTGTGCGTATATGTGCCATGTGAGTGGTTGGCAAGAGATAATTTTGTTTCATGGCTTTATAATTTACAAATTCCTACCACGGACAATTGGTTAAATTATTGGCGACTTTAATTTCATAAAATCCCAAGATAATAGAAAAAAATTGGGGAGATATTAACAACATGTTCTTATTTAGTGAAGTCATTGGACATCTTGGGTTGTTGGAATCGCCTCTCAAAGGACGCTCATTTACTGGGTCAAATATGTGACATGTTCCTCTGCTCGAGTAGTTAGACTGTTTTTTCACCAGTTCCAATTGGGTTACTGACTATCCCAACTCGATTGTCCTCCCCTGGCAAAGACTGACTCTAATCATTTCCCATGTGTTGTCTCAGTGGACATGAAGATTCCTAAATCCAAATTATTTCATTTTGAGAATTATTGGGTGGACATTCCTATATTTACTGAATGTGTTGAGACCTCGTGGGAAAAGGGATCACACAAAAGCTACAGTTCTACGGTGGTATCTCACAAGCTTAAAGGTCTATGATATGATTTAAAAAAGTGGCAGACTAGTCTATCTAGATAGAAGATGTTAATTAAAAGGTGTAATGAAGTGATTGTTCTGCTAGATGAATTGGAGGAATTCAAGCTGCTTTTCAGAACTGAATTTAACTTTTGCAAGATTGTCAAATTTCATCTTGAGGAACTAATCCGTGCTGAAAGTAAGTACTGGAAGAAGCATTGTACCATTAGATGGATAACACAGGGGCAAGATAATACGAAGTTTTTTCATGCAATGGCCTCCGAGAGATATAGAAGGACGAGGATTGTAATGAAGTCATGGATCATCAGGCGATGGCTAGTCTCTCTGGTTCAGCTAAAAAATACAATGGGATAGTCAGAGGGTATCATCATGCAGTTTAACCTCGACAAGCTCCTAAATAGGGTTGATGGACTAGACGATTTGACAATCCCTTTTACTAAGGAGGATATGAATGAGGTGGTTAAAGCAATGCATGTGGATAAAGCCCCTGGTCCTGATGGTTTAATGGGTTGTTTTTTAAAGTATGTTGGTCTATCATTCAGAATGACTTATATCTTCTGCCTGCAGATTTTCACAAGGGTTTTCTAAAGTTGAAAAATATAAATGGTTCATACATAACCTTGGTTCCTAAGACATCAGTTCCTTTGGATGTTAATGACTTCGGACCCATTTCACTAACCAATGTGTGTTTGAATTTTCTGACCAAGTTTAATGCAAATAGATTGCAGGGTTGAATTTTACAATGCCTACAAAAAAATCAGTATGGGTTTCTGAGAAGTAGATCCATCCAAGATTTCTTAGCTTTGTCATTTGAATATCTATATTTATGCCAGATATCCAAGAGGCCCATTGTTATTATCAAGCTAGATTTTTCTAAGGCTTTCAATACAATTGATCATGAGGCTATATTGCAAATTATGAAGGCTAAAGGATTTAATGATCTTTGGTTACTTTGGGTCAACGAAATACTTTCTTCTGGGACCTCTTCTATACTTCGCAATGGCATCCTAGGAAAGTAGTTTGTATGTAAACGTGGGGTTCGTCAAGGTGACCCATTATCACCTCTTCTCTACTCATTTGGATCTGATCTTTTGCAATCAGCCGTAAATGATTTAGTGAGGCAAGGGATTATCTCTAGGCCCATTGAAACCTATGATGGGGACTTTCCTATCATACAATATGCAGATGACACTCTCTTGATTATGAAAACAGACTTAACCCAATTAAGAGAACTAAAGGAGGTTTTGCATAAATTTTCATTATCCACTGATCTGAGAATCAACTTTGAAGAGTCGCATATGGTGCCTATCAATGTTTCAAAGAACGTTATGGAGCATCTGACCCTTGATTTTGGTTGTCAAATTGATTTGAGAGAAAATTAATGTCCAACTCAAGTTTCCTTTCTCAGGGAGCTAGACTCCAGGTAATTAACTCTACGCTTGCGTCTATGCCGCTCCATTTTCTTGGCACTTTGCAGTTACCTATCGGTCTGACCAATCAGTTAGATAGAATATTACGACAGTGTTTCTGGAGGAAGAAGTTTGATGAACCTAAGCCATCATTGGCTGCATGGGAAATGATATGTAAGCCTAAGCTTAGTGGAAGGCTTGGCATTGTTAACTTCTAGAAACAAAATGCAGCACTCCTCATTAAATTCTTGGATAAATTCTATAATCACAAGGATGTGCCTTAGGTGCATCTTGTTTGGAACGCCCATTATCAGGGGAAGGTTACTCATGCTGAGAACATGTGTGGGTCGTTTTGGTGGAGAGATGTTCTGAAACAATTTGACAACTTCAGAGGGGTGGATGCAGTCAAGATGGGAACAGGGGACACTTCCTATTCTGGTCAGATAATTGGATGTTGTAGAATTCTATAAGGCCCTTGAAACAGAGATATCCACATATGTTCTCCTATGTGCTCAATGATCAATTGTCAGCGAGTTCAGCTCTGAGTATAGAGGATTTTACGAGTTTGTTCTATTTACCATTGTCTGTTGAAGCACACCAGGAGCTGCTGGATTTGTAGCGAGCATTGGCAGCCCATCCGACGACAGAGCAAAAGGACATATGGTGTTATTGATGGGGTGAAACTTATACTGCTGCACAACTGTACAAGCTAATTCACTCGCACATTGAGGTTTCGGGCGCATACAAGTGGCTTTGGAAGTCTTGTTTTACAATGAACACCAAGGTTTTCACTTGGCTGCTCTCATTTGACAAACTGAATACTCGCGATTTATTGTTGCATCGACAATGGAAGGGAATGAATGATATGCATTGTGAGTTATGCCCCATTAGAGCATATGAAGATAGAGATCATGCGTTTTTTGAGTGTAATTTTAGTATCCGTATTCGGAATTACCTCCAAATTTCCTGGCAGTCTTGTGACAATATTCAGAGTTTGATGGCTCATGCTAAGAGAAGCTTTAATAAGAGTTTTCATGGAAGTAGTGATCACAGCGTGTCACAATATATGGTTGCTCCCTAATGGGAAGATATTCCAAGGGAAGAAGCCATCCTTTGCTAGATGGAATGCAAATTTATACATGATATCACTCTGCTTCAGTACAAGATTAAAAAGAAAAACAAGAATCAATTGTTAGCTTGGATTGATGCTCTGCCATGATGGATTTTGGGCTATGCTTGTACATTGGTTAAGTTTGTATTTATGGCTTGGTAGTTTCCTTTCTTCTAAATTCCATGTAATTATTTGTAACTCCTTTTCTATTTAAATAAATTTTACTCTGGGGCTTTGTGTCACAGTCATGGGTCAAAAAAAAGAGCAAGCTCCCAAAAAATGTCGCAAGGACCAAGTTCCGCCACCTCCAAATGCGGCTCAACAACCACAAGAGCAACAACAATATTACCAAGCTCGCTACCTTGACCGCAATGAGGAAGAAACTTTTGGCAAGCTCAATTTCACCATGCCCAAGTTCACTGGTTCAAATGATCCCAAAGAATACCTCTCATGGGCACTCAAAGTTGACAAAATCTTCCGCATGCACAACTATAGTGAAGAGAAGATGGTAGCCATGGATTCTCTTGAGTTTGATGATTATGCCAACCTTTCGTGGAAACAAGTCCAAGTTGCTCATGAAGAAAGAAGAGAGCATCCAATAAACACTTGTCAAGACATGACGGCTCATATGCACTCCCGCTTTGGTCCTTCGCACTAGATGCACAACCTCTTCAACAAGCTTCAAATGCTCGATGAAGGAACAAAGACCGTTGAAGAGTACTTCAATAAAATGGAGCTCAACATGATTCGTATAAACATTCAAGAGCATAAAGAGCAAACAATGCTACATTTTCTCATTGCCTTGAACCACCCAATCAAGTGCATCGATGAGTTCCAAATGTACAACAACATGGTTGATCTTGTACATAATGCAACCCAGGCTGGGCGTAAAGTGCAAGGGGACATCAAATACAACAAGCACAAGACGACTTCACCTACAAGCAAGCCTCAACTGCTACAACAACAAACTTTAACGGAAGCTCCTCAAGTACCTCCAAGCCTCCTTTCAAGCCCATACTCCCTCAAGGAAAACCGCCCCAATTGGCAAGCATACCAAGGATGACCCACCATTCAACGAAGAATGCTACAAGTGTGGAGTGAAGGGACACAAGTCGGCAACATGTGGCAACAAAAAAGTCTTGTTCATTTATGATAATGGTGACGAGGAATACTTCAGTGAAAATGAATTTTATGCAAGAGTCAAAGAAGCAATGGCAAGGACACATGTGGAAGATGATCAAGAACTCCTCATGTGTGAGAATGACGCAAGTACTTCGCTTGTCGTCACAAGGATCTTGACTACTCAACCCCAGGAGCATGAAAATCAAAGATCCAACATCTTCCAAACATCTGCCGACATCAATGGGAAATCTATCAAAGTTATCATCGATGGAGGGAGTTTCCACAACCTTGCAACCATCGAGTTATGTGATAAGCTCAACCTCACTCTCCATCCACACAAGCACCCCTACCATGTCCATGGCTAAGTGACCAAGGGTCCGTGAATATCAAGCACACCGTCTCGGTAACATTCTATATTGGACCACACAAAGACACGGTAGAGTGTGATATTGTTCCCATGACGATTTGCCATATGTTGCTTGGTAGAACATGGGAATATGACAAAGGTGCTCTACATGATTGTCGCACAAATGTGTATACCTTCAAATTGCTTAACAAGACATGTGTTTTGAAACCGATGACTACCCGTGATTCTTGTCCCAAAGACGGATGATACATTGCGGTTATGCATGGACTGTCATCCAATCAATGCTATTACCGTGCGTTATAGACATCCTATACCACGTATTGATGACATGATTGATGAGTTGTGTGGATCTACTATTTTCTCGAAAATAGATCTTCATAGTGGCTACCATCAAATACACATGGCGGAAGGTGATTAGTGGAAAACCACCTTCAAGACCAAACTTGGTCTCTATGAATGGTTGGTCATGCCTTTTGGCCTATCTAATGCCCCATCCACCTTCATGCGCCTTATGAATCATATTATGAGATCTCTCATTGAAAAAGTGTTTTTGTCTATTTTGATGATATTCTAGTTTATAGCAAGTCTCTTGAGGAGCATGTTACAAATGTTAAGGTGGTTTTGCAAATCTTCGAAATGGAAAGCTATATGCTAACCTCCCCAAGTGTACTTTTCGTAAATACAAGTTGATTTTTCTTGGTTTTGTTGTTTCTTCGAATGGAATTGAAGTGGATGTTTTCAAGGTAAAGGACATACAATATTGGCCCATTACCACAAACAGGAGTGAACTTCGAAGTTTTCATGGATTGGTCAGTTTCTATCGTTGCTTTGTGAACGATTTCTCTACCATTGCTTGTCCTCTTAACAAGTTGACCATAAAGAATATCACCTTCGTGTCGGGCAAAACACACCAAAAAGCTTTTGATGAGCTTAAAAAGAGGCTCACCGAAGCACCTCTTCTTATGTTACCAGATTTCAAAAATATTTTTTGAGACAGAGTGTGACGCTAGTGGTATTGGCATTACAGGAGTCCTCGTGAAAAATGGATGTACTATTGCTTACCATAGCGAGAAACTTTATGGTGCACGCCTTAATTACCTGATTTATGAAAAAGAGATTTTTGCCTTAGTTCGTGTTCTTCAAGTTTGGCAACACTGCCTTTGACCTAAGGAATTTATCATACATTCTGACCATGAGTCGCGAAAATATCTCAAAGGACAAGCCAACTTGAGTAAAAGGCATCCTAAGTGGGTTGAGTTCATGGAGTTTTTCTTACATCATCAAATTTAAGAAAGGAAAAGATAATGTAGTTGCGGACGCCTTGTCTCGCAAGAACACAAGCCTTCTTATGTGCCTCGAAATAAACATGTTGGGTCTTGATGGCATGAAATTGTTGTATGCTTTCAATGCATTCTTTGGACCAATTTTCGCAAAGTGTTCAATTGACAAAGGAGTGGATGATTTATATTTGCATCATGGTTTTCTCTTTAAAGAAAACAAGCTTTGCATTCTGAAATCATCACTCCAAATTTTGCTTCTCCAAGAGTCACATGGTGGAGGCCTTATGGGTCACTTTGGCCGTGACAAGACATACGACATGCTCTCCACACATTACTATTGTCCCAAGATTAAGCGAAACGTGGAGCGCCACATCCAATGATGCACTACATGTGTCCAAGCTAAGACTAAGTCTAACCCATTTGGTATTTATATGCCATTGCCTAATCCTCATGCACCTTGGTCGGACATTAGCATTGACTTTGTGTGAGGGTTGCCTAGGTCTAAGCATGTTCATGATTATATACTTGTCATAGTGGATTGGTTTTACAAAATGGCACACTTCATTCCATGACATAAGACCGATTGTGCTTCACATATTGCAAATTTGTCTTCCAGGGAAATCATTCATCTTCACAGAGTGCCAAGAACCATCGTCTTCGACCACGACGTCAATTTCAAGAGCTACTTGTGGAAGATGATCATGGCCAAGCTTTGCATCAAGCTCCTCTTGTGGTCTGCATCGCATCCTCAAACCGATGGCCAAAACGATATTGTCAACCTAAGCCTCGGAACACTCATTCGCGTGTTGATCAGGAAGAACCTGAAGGACTGGGAGGAATGCATTCCACACGCTGAGTTCGCTTACAATCGAGCCAAGCACTCCACAACAATGAAGAGCCCATTCATGATCGTATATGGATTCGAGCCCCTCACCGCGCTCGACATCCTACCACTTTCTCTACATGAGTGCATCAATATGGATGTCGACAATAACGCCCAAGCCATGAATAAACTACACGAAGACACAAGAGGTACTACTGAGTAACAAGTGCTTCGCCAAGCTTCAAGGATAAACAAGAGCAAGAAAGAGATGATCTTTTAAGAAGGTGACCTCGTGTTGATACATTTAAGCAAAGATCGCTTCCCCAAGGATCGCGACTCCAAGCTCATGCCAAGGGGAGATGGTCCCTTCAAAGTCCTCAAGAGGATCAACAACAATGCCTACGTCATTGACATACCGACCTCGAAGTATCTCTTGAGCAAGATGTTCAATGTAAAGGATCTTTCACCATTTCATGGATATCATCAAAATGATATGGTTGAAGAGTCGAGGACGACTCTTTCCCAACGGGGGGGGGGGGGGCTGATGTAGACCATCCTACGGATGTCCCGACATCCTGAACACCAAGTCCCCTAGGTGGACTGATGACCCGTGCTCGAGCCAAGCTACTACAATCTAAGGTTAACTCACTCCTCTTATCATGTGATTTCGATACATCCTTGGATGGCGTGCTACTTCATGCAACTACACTGTGCACTCTAAGCTATGAAGCGCCAACACATCGTCAAGCCCACTCAGAAGAAGGACCCAGAGCTGGAAATGAAGATGGTGTTGCTGAGGCTAAAGCTCCGAAGTCTCCGGCCTCTAGCCCCGGAGTCTCCGGCCTCCCTAGATTCTCCGTCCACTCAACACTAGAGTCTTCTGCCCTCCGCACTGTAGTCTCCGCCCCAGGACTCCGGACAGGACTCTGTGCAACCGCCTGGAACTCTCTGGCTTCCACTCTGGAGACTTGCCCAGAGACTGAAGACTACCCAAGAGTCTCCGGCCACCCCGAAATCTCCGACCTTCAGACCCTGGAGTATCCGGCCTAAGCCACGTCACGCATGTAAAGGCCTTTTTGGCCTTGCCCATGTAACCCCCAATTTCGTCCCAAACTTCCAGTTTTATTCCAATATTACCCCTATTTAGTTGTTGGCCTATATACAGACCACCACCTCCATATTGTAACCGTAGACTTGGATAATTGAATTAGAAGAAACCCTTGTGGATCTACCTAATTCTAGTCTCATGCTCCTTGATAAGGAGAAGCAATTATCCCCTACCTATTGAGCTTTGCATCGTGTGTTCAAGTTTTACATGGCCTTGGAGTCTGTGTCCCTTCTCCAAGTTGTCAAGATCTCACCAAGCCTCCCGCTCGCCATGCCAGTTAGAGAGAATGTGTCCTTGCCCGCCGCCAATCCTAGGGATTGTGTCAGACTGATTGCCACCTGGCATGAGCTATTGGCTTTTATCGTGCTTTCGTGTGTGTGTGTGTTCATCGAGTTCTTTGCGTGTGTGTTCGTGGATTTCATCCTCCCCCTCTCCCACACTCGCCTTCATCTCGATTTCCACGGGGATTCGTGAAATATCGGGCAAACCTAAAGGGTCACCCCCTAACACATTTTTGTATGAAATGAAAGAGACGTGATAGGCATCACAAATACCTTCATGTATAAGTTTGATTCAATATTTTAGAGATAGAAAACTCATGTTATGATTTTAGTTACTGAAATAATCACATTTTGTAATATTTAATTCATTAAAATTCATCCATTCCTTATTAAAACCTATGGTTTGGTAGATCTAGGAGTACATGTTCACTGCGAGTTAGAATCAACTAAAAAATCTTGAACAATTTGACCAAGTGAAATTTCTAATGCTATAATTGGTTTGTTTTGTTAATTTACTACAGTTGATCTACATATCTTACTTGTGTGAGACCAAGGCCACAAGATAGTAATATTGAATCCCTACTATAAGAAACTTGTTACACCCCATTTGGAGGTACGGAGCTCTAGAGAGGGATTTTTGAATGAATAATACAAATTTTAGTAGATTATTTCTCTAGAAAATATAGAAACTAATTTTGTCAAGGGGCTTGTTCTGCATGACAGGAAAACATCTATGGACATGCACAAAATTGGGTGGAGGTATTCTCATGTAGTTTCCATTTTTGCTTGTATTTAATCCTAGAAATCAAATTTGCAGATCTGGGAAAAAAATAGAAAAGAGAAATGCTAGGGGAACGAGCTAGATCTACACCGAACTAGGCCGCATAGCAGCCAGCCTAGCCCATCCAGCCACAGACGCGTGCGTGGGCGCTTTCAAACGCGCATCATGGGGCCCACCAGTTAGTGGGGAGGGGGTACTGAAGTGTTACGAGATGCTGGGAGCTATCTGACTAAGCTCGGATCGATGGCTCATGGACATCTTCTACCTTTGGCCTGATACAAAAGAGAGGAAACCCTAGCGGTGATCTCGACGTCCTAGCGGCTCACCTGCGGTGTTCCCCCGGTGATGATGATGGTCTAGGGTGACGTGTCCCTTCTAGGCGAGCTGAAAGAGGTGTGCCACTAGCTATTCAGGTACGAGAAAGACGACGTGCGCATCCATGGTAGTTGGGCATCACCTGACGCTCAACGGGGAGGGTGCTAGGTGCGATCTTGGAAGCAAAGCAGCATAGGGGGTTAGATCTGGACGGCGGCATCATATTGAAAGGTTAGAGAAAGGGAGCGTCGGCGTGGCCCTTTTTTTCCTTGCATTCTAAAGGTTGAATTCTCCTCCTCCAAGGCGAGGTAGGGACATGGGCAGAGTCAGGGGCTCTGTTTGAGTTAGGTGGAGGTGAGAGGAGCGAAATGGTGAGGCAGAGGCGTTTTGTGGAGGCATGTGCTCTTTTTATTGGGATGGAAGGGTTCATGGTGGCTAAGCCTACCTTAGGCTACAGTTCGGTCCATGGACTCCTCATTGGGCACTATGGGCGGTGTAGAGGTTAGGTGGGAGCTGCTGCCCTGCACTAATGTGGATAGATCTTTGGTAGATATGCACTTCTCTCTCCTTTCCTCTCTTACAAGCATAAAAGACAAGGATGAACATTGGTAGCTATAGTACAAGGCGACCACGAGTGGAGGGTGAGTGCTGGAGGGATTAGTGTCCAAGATTTTTGATGGAGTGGATTTAGAGTGATTGGTTTTTTCATATTTCAAATATGACCACAAGATAAGATCATGTACCAAATCCAATTTTTATAACTTCGCAAGGTATGAGGGTACTAGGGAATGGGTATGGTCAAGGCACACAGTGGGAACTTATTTGAGATTTTTCTGAGGTATTTATCCCCATTTATTATCAAATATTCAAAAGGTGTTGAATGGGTTTTTAAGATAGTATTTGATATTTTTAGATTGGACCGGATGAGTTTTGCGTGTGGGATGATCATAAATGCCATATCACACTTTGGATAATTTTCCCAAGATTTATTAGAGAAGAAAAGTATTTGAATCATTTATTTTTGCATTTCTGCCATCTAAGGAAGTAGGAAAAAATAAATAGTAAAATTCTTCAAAAATATTTATTTTGGAAGTAGGAGTATGGGGAACATAATATAGTCCTCAAATGTGCCTATAGTTGAAAGAGTGTTTTGTAGAAAGCCAAACTTTATTCAATAAGTGGAGTTTGGAGGCTTTTGTAAAAGAAAGGAATAAATTGTTTTGTTCCAAAATAATTAGGGAATAGCCCTTATTAAATTTTTATCTCCAAGGTAGATGATGGCTACAAGGTGTAGCTATCATTTTCAGATCTTGAGTTTTGAATATCAACCTTGATTAAAAGAAAACAAGAAATAAGAGAGGAAAAATATCTTGTGGTAAAACATTTCAAAGGGTGCAAGATCAAGTTGGAGAAGAGGGTTGCAAGCTTCCCAAGGTTCAAGCAATTTGTTGGGGATGTATAGTAAGTTGTATAGATGATATCTATGCTTTCAGTTGATCTATTTCAGGTTTGAGGGCTTACAAAACATCCGCTAGAGATTGAATATTTCAACATTACCAAAATAGAACAGCATCTTACCTTCAAAACCATGTTGGTTTGAGATGCTCAAGGCTCCAGCTTGAAAAAGGAGAGTATGGGTGATATATAAGGTTTATTATATCACAACCATGCAAAGAGTTTGCCAAGAAAAGGTGAAATGGAGATGGGGGCTTCTGCCAAAGTAGGCATGTTGATAAAGTTGGTAGAAACAGATTATTTTCTTGACTAACAAAAAATCAAGGATGAGTGGGTCCAAAAATTTACAGGACGTCATGAGAAATTATTTTGTTTTTTTAGTATTTTAAAAATGCGATCGAATTCGTCAGTGCTCATATTCTTAGCACGAAGTTAGTTGCATTTTCAGAACCCTCGGTGGTGCTTGATGTATTGACATCGTGTGTGCCTTCAGACGACATTTGGAAAAATCAACAGGAATCTATATCGCGCTTACTTGTATTTCAAATTTGACCTAATATCTTAAATCGACATAAAGTCATTTAAGTTGGCAAAGTTATCTAGGGAAGCTTGAAATGTGTTAAGACTACTTGGGAATTGTAAGAAAACATGGTCCACTTTTACTGAAAACCTGGTGGTGGCAGTTTTTTGACTAGGGTATGTCCCAAGGGAGCAAGATGCTTCAACTAACATGAACTTGGTTGTTTGGCTTGGAATTTGTTCGTACATGGTAGGCCAAATCTATGACAAGAGTGTGTTTCGCAAGTCCTCATGATGGTTTACATGATAGTTCAGGTACATTTCCAAAAAGGTCCATAGATTAATATAGGTAAACACTCAAAGATGGGATGTTGATAACAATTTTAGACTTGGTCAAATTTGGCAGTTCCAGGGTTTTTGACTAGAGATGAAGATGGGGTTGGGTAGATGAGTGACAAGGTTCCAAATGCACATCAAGTGGATATGGTTGATGAGTAGAAGAAGTTTAGGCTTTAAGTTAGTCTCCTCTACTCTGGAAACTACCAAAAGTATTGACTCCAAACTAAACCTGATAACTAGGAGGAAGATATTCTCCTACTAGAATTTTGAGGTTTTGGTCTTCCTAGATGTTAGGGTTGTATTGATGGTTTGGTTTAGTTACTAAGGGTTGAGCTCCTAGATTAGCTGAAGAAAACTACTAATCAAGCAAGTCAGGATAATCCTTCTTAAAATAGCAAATCAAGGCAATTCATCTTCACAATAGATCAAGACAATCCATGCAAACATCTCAAGAAGACTACCAACACACACAAGCATTACCTAATGTCTAAAGAAGAGGAGATTTGGAAAGGTTTGTGTTTTGAACGAGGTGAGAGTCCCATGGTATTTCTACCAAGGGTAAGAAACAAATAGCTTTATAAAATATTTTGGAAAGACAAGGGTTTAGGATATTTGGAAGGTTGTGTCTTGAAGACATGAGGAGATGGTATCATATAGATATCCATAATTTTTTTCAATAGAAGCTAAGAAAACGTTTGTAGTTGCAAAGGCATCTTCGCTCATGTTTTGAAATGCCAGGACCACTACCAGGAAACTAGCTATCAGTGTCACATATTTTTGGAATTCTATTGCGCATATTGGATGCGCCACTATTACCTCGACACTAATTGTTATTTCTATGGAGCATATTACAATATGTGACATAGAATGTTTTTCATATTTCAAAAAAAGTAGGCCAGATCTAGGCTAGAGGTGGTGGCCAGAGGAGGAGGAGGAGTATGGGGCCGCCGGTGGAGGAGGGGGTCACCGCAGGTGGAGGATGAGGAATTCGCCAGAGGAGGAGGTCACCGGGGTGGTGGAGGATGCCATGGCTAGAGGTGGAGGAGGAGGTCGCTGGAGAGTGGAGAAGGAGGAGGGAGTAGAAGGGGAGGAAGGGGAGGAGAAGGAGAGAAGAAGTAGAAGAGAGAAGTGGACAAGAGCAGAGAAGGAGAGGAGAGAAGGAGAAAAGTGAGAGGAGATAAGCAGAAAAGAGAGGAAGAAGGGCGCCAATGGGGATTCAAAATTCAAATCCCGCCCAACAATTATGTGGCGCATATTTATATGCGCCATAGAATTGTCTCCCCCTTTTTTATTTTTTTGTAGGAAAAAATCTTATTTTTGAAATAACTTTTTACTCTTTTAGAATTTGGGGATTATGTAAAAATCAGAACATCCTTTGACATTGGAATTGAAATAGGAAATTTAGGTACCATCTTTTTGATTGGTTAATTTTTCTATGGGGGTTGTATGCAAAATCTAGAGTCGTTTTATCGAGACATGACCTTTTTTGCAAAATACATTGAAATTCATGTTTTTCAATTTTCCCTACAACTATACCCCAAAATATAACTACATCTGAAGTTTTTCATCATTCTCATTTATTTTGTATGAAACTTAAAAGGGCGATCCATGGGGTTGGGGGTGGGATCTGTTTTGGACTTTCTGTGGCACATATGTCTATATGCGCCAAAAAATCTTCACTTTTTATGGCGCATATAGGAATATGCGCATAGTATCATATCCACCCATACCTGGTTGTGGGTCCCCTCAAATTTCGGTGGCGCATGCAAAAATATGCGTCATAGAAACACACATTTATGTGGCGCATATGGGTTGTGTGCGCCACATAATTTCCATATTTCTGTCACAAAATAATTCTATGGAGAATGTACTTTTATATGCGCCACAGAAATCCTTGCTATCTATAGATAGTTTCCTAGTGGTGTACATCCTAATCCAACTTAATTAACAAGAGCAAATAGAAAGAGTAGTAGGTATGGCGCCAATCCATCACGCACCCAAACTATTACTCCATACATGAATAGGAAAACCGTGCTACCCATTCTCGGAATTCAGACTAAAGATCTTGATAAGCGGTGTTTAGAAAGCTTTAGAAGTTCAAACATGTGTTGCATGCTCTTCATCAGATCCTAAGTAGATTATGATATCGTCGTGTTGGAAACCATCAGAAGGTGTAAATAAAAAAATTTAGTGAATTTTGGGTCAAATGGAAGGTACAAGAGATGAAAGATTCCTCGACCGTTCCAAGAAGAAGGGACCAAAAAACTAAAGGTACGACGGAAGCCCAAACACAAGAAATCCTGGACTTGAAGAAAGATAAGAGAGTAGATTTAGAAAACACAAGGGAAGAAGTACAGACATAGCTATTAAGATCTATCCAACCTATTTTACAAAATAGTTCGACACTCTACATCATCAGTTAGCTAGGTTATCCTAAATGCTGGAACAGTGGGGTATCGAAAACCAAGGCTCTGATACCACTTGTAACACTCTTGAATCAACCACATGCAGATTTTAGCGCTTCCCGCCAAAACCGCATAGAAACGATTCGATGACACCCATCAAGAACTTGCGTGTAGTGGAAAACAAAGTAATATCATTACACGGTAGTTCACGATGGAACCCACAAGAACATATATATAGAACAACAACTACTCAAGCCAAGAATACAAATATACATTACAAATATCCAAACCATACTGAAAACAATACAACACTAGAGTATGGACAAGATGCAAATGGGACTAAAACCCTCGAAGAATAACCAATGGCATCCATAACCATGGCCAAGCCAAGCCAAACGGTTAACCTTTCTAACATCGTCAAACTCAGACATATCAAAGCAAAGGGGTGTCAACAAAGGGCAAAAGAAAAAGTGAGAGGTCAGTACTGAGGCCAACAAAGGGTAAGTAAGTCCTAGTCGGAACCAACATGATACTAACACCAAACAAAACCCATCATGGAGTTTTCCCCTCAAGGCCAAAAAAGGAAGTCCTTTTGAAGAACTCACACAATTGGCAGTTGTATTAATTATTCCATTATACTTGCAATACTTACTAATCTGATATAGGTATCATAAGACATACTAATATCACCACCTGTTGGCACTTCTAATTATCTATTTCGTTGTAGTGAAGTTGATTACTAGTGATGCAAAAGTCAAATTTATAGCATTACTTTAGTTTTACCTATCTATGTTCGAGACACTATGCTCCAAGTAGTCCATAACCGCAGACATAGATTTTTCAAAAGATTAACCCTGTAGGGGTGCACAAATAGCAACATATGCACGATCAATCTCAAGAAAAAACCAAATGAAAAAACAGACATCACCACAAAGCATTCACAAGATTCAAGTGATTTCAGGGGGCCATCCCACTAAGTGTTTATAGAGAAGAAGCTATTGGAAGCAGAATTTGATGTTTGGCAATAGCGTTTTTTATGGTTGTTGTTGCTATTTTAAGGATGAAATGTCTGGAATACCCCTGAATGTTGAGGAAGTTGTATAAATGATGATTCAAAGTGAATTAGATAATTTTGACTCTTTTTAACAGATAACCACGTTGGTAAGGTTAAATTACCTTAAATAACATGTTTTTGCGCTAAAATAAATATAAACTAGACTTCTCTCTATGCCCTCGTGGCGCGGTTGGAAGGCAGAACATGCGGTGATATACCAGATCATATTTGTGTAAGATAGATCATCGTTGTAAGGAAGAACATGCAATAATATATCGCATTACGATTCCGCCCCCGAAGCTGCACGGTTGGAAGGTAGAACATACAGTGATATATTGCATTATATTCTTGTAAGATAGATTGTCGTTGTAAGGCATAACGTGCAATAATATATCACATTACAATTCCTCGCCCCTGGAGCACAGCTGCTAGGCGGAACTTTTTACGAAAAAGACAGAAAATGTTTACATCCAGGGATGATGATCTATCGCATTACTTTTGCACCCCTAGACCACAACTGTTAGACATTACATTTGCACCCCTAGACCACAACTGTTAGACGAAACCTTTGACGAAAAGGCAAAAAATGTTGTTGTCCTAGGTCACGTCAAAACAACAAGAAGTTCAACTCTTTTCCTATAAACCGACATCCTGATGGAGTTGTCAGGGGTACCAAATCACAACAAAAGAATGAAGAAACAAAGACAAAAGTCAAAAATAGTGCGAGAAGACGACAATGCAACATTTTTTTATTATTAGTGCCAAATTAAATCGTTTACAAAAGGGATACAAACAAAATGATGTACACATCTTTTAGGATATAAGTGAAACTGATCCAACATACAAAGGTGATAAATGAATAATAGTTCTCAATGTTAAGTGAAAAATAGAGCTCTTCCTCCATGTCCTGCATGTCATCCCGCAGAATGACGCACATCAGTTGTCTTTATGGTTCCAGTACATCTATTTGTGAATCTTTAAAATTCTGAGTTCTTCGAAAAAGAAGATAGCTCCAAACAAAGTGTAGAGTTATAGGTCGGATTATTAACACAGCTATTAATAAGCTAGGTGAAAATGCTTATGTTCATACAAGTTCAAACCTTAAGCACCACTCAGGCTTTTCATTATAGGACATCCTAGTCTAGTTATAATCTAGAGTTATGTGTAGAAGAAACAAAATTATTCATCGGTTCTAAATCAAGTCAAATAGACCAATTCTCCACCAATAAAATTCAGAAGTGGTCGCGATGTGCTGTACACTCTCGTGTGCACATATGCTATTCCAGATTGAATTAGTACATGGATCAGATCACGTGATTAACTGAGAGTTGTGGCAGTGGTGTCGAAGTTCCAAGGATATGGTAATCATCATGACCGTGGGTGCCTGGCACGCATATGAAATACAATTTACAGCTAATTAATACCACACAGAGCTGAATTTGATGGCATCTTGGGTTCAATTTCATATAGTCAATAAAATCAGAGAGATAGCAACACATGGACAAAGAAACAGATTAACGATGCTTACATCAATAGATGTGTACTGCTTATAGTGCACATGCAAGTTTCTGAAACCAAATAGACAGAGGTTGAGACGAGAAGACAGGAAAATCACTTGGCCACTGAGAAGCGCATGATGTCCTAGAGCTGAGGACTCGCCTAAAGGAGATGCACCAACCAACACGGGGCCAAGAATGTGTTGGCCGCCACTGCGGATGCTACTCGCCATGGAACCAGGTGATGCCCCAGCTGCAGTGATGCTTCTTCCGCTATTGCTCGCCACGGAGAAACGGACACAGTGTCTGTCATGGAGCCAAGGATGCTCTAGCAGACGCTGATGATGATGCTCGCTGTGTAGAAGGATACACGCTGGTAGCTGGCTATTTTAGAACTGAGGACATGTCGGACACCACAGCTACTGCCGCACGCATTAGAGAAGGAGAACCATCGGCCACCATGGAACCGAGGACGCATCTGACACCATTGTCATTGCCGGACGCGGTGGAGAAGGAGACATGTCGGGCACCATGGCACCGAGGATGTGTCAGACACCACGTACACTATAGCTCGACATGGAGAAGGAGACGCATCGAACGCGGCTAGATTTTCATTAGTCTTGCTTGCTAAACGGTATTGTGCTCGCCTGCGGTCACGACCAGCCCGCACCAAAAAACATGCTCGCCATCCAAGACACATGTTCTACTCCCTGCAGACTACACATAGAGAACAACTAAGGAAAATCAACGAAGGATGGATCATAATGGTAGAAACACGGGAGGACGGCTCACCTGCTGAAGCTCCAACATGGTGGACGCTGCCAAACCTAACCCCTAAGACCTTCACATTGGCAGCTTCCACTGCTCGATTTTGCGGCCGAACCTAAACTAGTTAGCCGACTCCTCGCAACCTAAAAATATAGGAGAATCTAACACACATCATTACGAAGTTCAAAAAAGAAATAAGATGGGTACAGAGTACTTGCGAGAACCTCTAACAATTGTGAGTGGTGGAGCTCATTGCCATTACGCGTGCTGGACGAAAAACCGCGGCGCTGAAGGTCATTAGCAGATGTTGAAGAGGAGCACCTACATTAGAAAGCTATAAAACATGATGAATCTATTAGTAGCTAAGTGAAGCATTGTTTATATCCACTAGACAAAAAGTTCATCAGAAGAAATTTTTCATATTGAAAGTGTGTCACAAAATAAACCCCAGATAGAACATTTATGCTGTTATGGCTGGGTAGTTAAAAGTTGCAAAGCATGGCTGCAATTATTTGCAAATATCGAGCATGCGTGGGTAGGACACACAAAAGATTGCATTCACTGATATAGTACCAAACGAAACAAACATTTACATCTACAAAGTAGCAGGCATACCAAAATATAACATGCATCGTCTAATAAGATCGTGGAGGGAACTGAACTTATTTTAAGATGCATACTATCTACACACAAAAAACACAAAATATATGGGCTAGCACATGACTATCTTGGTACTGCATGTTGGATAGAACATGGTGCTAACCTATTGAAGCGCAAGAACTTAACATTGCTTGGCGAAGCATAACACCTCTTTAATAAAAAAAATTCACCTCAATGCAACAAATAGTAGTACAATCAGCATCCAGCAAAAGAAGTGAATGAAATTCAGGTGAGAATGGCAAATGCCCAATCATATTCGTACAACAGATGCAAGGGAAAATCATATCTGCATGTGGGAGTGAAGCAGGAAGCAGTCAGTTGATGTGGATCCTGCTCCGGTAGTACACACTCTGACTTAGAGGGGTCCTGTTTGTATCACCGTTGATGCTCGCTCGCCTACCATTGACTGACCTATTCAGAAGAAGATGGTGGTCGTACAGACGCTACGATGCTACAAAATCGGAATGAGGAAGAGGATAAGAACCGTGATCTAAAAAAGAAGTCAGAGAGGGGGGCTCACATGGGAAGTGGAGAGGGGAACTCGTGAGTCGCACCGCGCGCATATCTACAGCTGCCTCAACTACTCCAATTCGGGCGACCTACATAGAGGATGTGAGTCGAGAGATAAAGAGAGCAGGTAGAGGGGGAGGTGAGGAAGGCGGCATACCTATGACGAGGATATTATCACACAACACGATGCTCGATGCCCCCTCTCAGCCCCCACCTCACGGTACAATGATAGTGTAGTCACGCGGGAGGCTTCAATGTCACGCGCAAACGTCAGACTCATCTCCATTGTTTCCTTCAACTCTGTTTACTGAGGATCAGGATCAAGGCACTCCACCACCAATCCTCATTAGATAGAGTTTAAGGAGATGAAGTAGAAAATCCTTGGCCAGCAACAGTCTATGAAGGGGTTCCGTGGCAGAAAAGAAAAAATTCACACGACAGAATGCACATAGCGAGGATCTATCTATGAGTAAAGCTATTACGGAGGAGGTTTCGGTAACATATCCTTGTAGACCTAAAGTGTTGAATGTTCTGAGAGGAACGTGGATGAGGTAGTCGATTCCGTGGCCGACCTCAAGGTCGCAAAGCTCCTCGCAAGTCACCCCAAGTCCTTGCACAAACAACCCCGATGCCACTAACGGCAGCACCCTGAGGTTTCGTACACGTAGGGTGTACGATGATGACTTCCGGTCCCTGATACCTACCAGGAGTGCGGAAATAGATCTCCTACTTGGAATCCTTGTAGCACCTCGACGTGTTGTAGCGAAGTAGTCCCTTCGCGCACACAACCCCAATAGGGAGCCACGATTGCAAGAGAGAAAGAGAGATATTACGTCTCTAAGGAAATTGCCTTAGAGAAATATTGGTGTCTTTATTCCCACCCCATGTCCCTCTTTATATAGCGAAACGGGATGATGGGTAACTACTCTCACATCAATGATGATTATAGGGAGTACTCTCACATCAATGATCATTAGCATGGTCGGGATTCCCATAATGACCCCTATGCATTCCACGAAACTGTTGTCGTTTGAACCATGAACGTCGAGTCCAATTACTTTTGTTAGTTCGATACATGACTGGTCTAGGATTTGATCATTGGTATCCAATACCTTGTTCAATCTCGTTACCGACAAGTATAGATTTACTCATTATGTGACATTCCTTTCCTGTGACCTAGTCACATGTTGCGTAACATTATGGATGTAATCTCACTATGAGGGCCTAGTGTATCTTCTTGTCACGCAGGTGAACAATTCCTGATCTTGATGCACATGCCTCAACTATTCCTCTAGAATACCTAACATACATCTTTATAACCACCTATTTATGATCATGGCGTTTGATGTAGTCAAAGCAGCCTGGGGAGATAGTAATTAATATGCTCTCACGGTCAAAGGAGAAAGATACCACGCTTCTAATAATTTCAATGATGAATGGGTGACTTGATCATGTCACAATACATAATTTGGGTAATGTCCATCACATCAATGATATGACTTCATTGTCAGTTGGCATAAAAGCACCATGATCAGGAAACCTTGATCATCAGCTACCCAATTAACTAGTTAAATAGAGGCTACTAGGGACTATGGTATGTTTAATATCACATGTGCATCAATGTTTCCACTTTATGTAGTTATAGCATGATACTAAACTATTTTGAACTGCCTTTATTATTTGCCTCTAGGGCATATCTCCTTTAGTGTCCCACTTGTACTATAGTACAAATAATCTAGTTGCATGGTTACTAATCACGAAACCATATCACATATGTGTTTCTTGATCATGCCTTGCTTATGGATAAATCCTTTTGTCTATGATCTGTTTTACTAGATCCTTGTGTTATTTGGAAATATTTAATGTCACATATTTGACATTTGCACCATTATCACATATTTGACATTTGCACCATTATCACATAATGTGTCAAAGTATTTGTTTAGGCGACAATGTGAGACTTTTATTTTCTAGTATTCACCATGACAGGAGATCAATAAAAATGGACTTTCATAATTTTTCATGTATACCAGAAAACACACTCAATCAAAGTCGAACTTCTTTCAAACCATAAAAATATTACAAAATATATGTAGATCCTAGCTGAAATTGCATCTGACTATAACTTCTCTGTCCAACCATACTTCTAATGATAAACTAAATTTTGGTCCAGCAGTTCATTTAGAATTTACTTATGAGCATATGTTCATTACAACTAAGAACTGTGTTTCTAACCACAGACTATGGGTCAGATTATATCAAGTATACAATATAGTTATGTTGAAGAATTTATGACCAAGTCACATCAGATGACACACTGAATGTTTGATCTAGTTTGACAAGCAAGACACGATATCTTTCTTGTATAATTCTGAGTTCTTTCTGACGAGGGTTTAACTTACCAATGCCCATTGTTATGGACTTGGGTTTTGGAGAAGGAGGGAGCGCTAGAGGCATTAATCTGCTAGCAAACAAGCACACAGGGATGCAAGGTTTACCCAGGTTTAGGCCTCGTAGAGGTCCCTACTCCTGCTTGTCTGCTCTTGGAATTATCGAGGGAGTCGAAAGTTACAGGGAGTGCACAGATGTAATCTATCGATGGTTGTGGAACTAGGGTTGTGAGTGTCCTCCTTGCCGCCCCCTCCTAGCCTTTATATAGATAGGCTAGGTCTCAGGTAGCAGGTCGAGTCATTTACCAATTAGGGTCCGTCCCTTTAAACTTTCTATCTTAAGCTTCTTCTTGTTCTCCAAGCAATCGGAGTTTCCGTGAGTCATACGAGTCCTGTGTTGGGCCTTGGCAACGTCGTGGGCTTCTGCAGTATCTGGACCATATATGCCAAACTCGAGTCCAGTAGGGTTTCTCCTGGTCGTCAGATGACATCCGCTAGGTGGATAAGTATGAGCATAGATGCAGTAATTTTCCACATCTTTCTTCTTGCTTTCGCTTCCTCTGCCATTGTTGCTCTTGCTGCTTCTTTACGCACATCCTCTCCGTGGCACTAGACCAGCTTCGCGTATTCCCCAGCTATTTCCTGCGCTCGCATCGCCATCGAAAGATGGGCAAGAAGAAAGGAGGCGCCGCTACTGGATCTGCGGCCACCATTGTCGCTTCCAAGAAGAAAGGAGGCGTCACCACCATGGGTACTAGTGCCGCCGGCGTTGGGAAGAATAAAGGTGCGGGCACCCACGTCACCAATGGGTCTTGGCGCCCATCCATCATCAAATCCTCCGAGCTGCATACTCTTCATCAAGATGGAGTGCTTCCTCCCACGAAAGAGGACTTTCGCGTGCCTGGTGAAGAGGTAACCCCCCGTCCTCCTACGGGTTTCCGAGTGATGTTCCTTGCATTCATCATTCATGGTCTCTCTCTCCCCCTACATCCATTTGTTAGGGGTCTTCTTTGTTTCTATGGGCTCCAGCTACACTAGCTATCCCCAAACTTGATTCTCCATATCTCTTGTTTCATCACCTTCTGCGAGTGGTGGCTCAGAATCGAGCGACACTTCGGTCTCTTCAAGAAGCTTTTTAAGCTTAAGCGTCAGTCGGGGTCGGGTTCTGTAGTCTATGATGTAGGGGGCTACGGGATCCACAACAACTCATATGTCATGTATTTCAACATCAAGGTCACCGCGTCTATCCAAGGGTGGAGAGATAAGTGGTTCTACATCCGCGACCAAAAGGCCGACGGAGAGCACTACAGACTCGCGCCCTTCGATCCCGTGGCTGCCTGCAAGAGGAGGTGCTCCTAGAAGAACGTCGCGATGTCCGGTGAGTCTGAGGAGACGGAGATGCTGTATCAGCGTGTCCGCGACCTTGAAAGCCGTATATCAGCGTGATGCCCGGCGAGTCTGAGTAAAAGGAAGGTGGCGCTGCACTCATTCGCACCTGGTTGCGCCGCTGCGTTCAGCGACTGCAGGCTAGAGCCCATCCGATGTACCGCTGGATTGGTACTGGCGATATCACTCGCATATCTGCAGAGGGAATTTCTTCAGGTGAGGTGAACAGGAGGTTGCGACTGGTGACCAAGTACATCGCCAAGGAGGATCTCCCAGGCGAATCAGTCGTGCTTCCTTTCGATGCCAGCAATCCTCCACCTGAGGTAAAGTTTTGCTATGAAGTGTTATAGGTTTCTCGATTGATTTGTCAGGTACTTGAAATATAATGATGCTTCCTTTGATTGTAGAACTGGAGCATGGCTGCCAACTTACCTCCTCAGCCTGAAGGAATTATTTCATGTGAAGTGGAGGAAGAGGACGAGTCGGGCTCCACGGTCCCCATGGAGGAAGAGGAGGAAGCCCCCGAGTCCGGTGACCGCAAGACTCGCAAGCGCTCCCGCAACGAGGATTCAGATGCTTCCTCGCTGTCAATGCCGGAAATTTCTCCTGCTGCAGTTACAGAGGAGCCAATCCCCGCCGTTCTTGTCCATGTCATGGCTCCTCCCGCTCGGAAGAAGTTGCGGTTTCCAAAGGAGTTGTCAGAAGATTCTTTTGACCTCGACAAATTTAACTAGTGAGTTTTATGTCCATGAGTTCGTCTTGTTTTCTTCGAAATTTCTTTTCTGAAGTGGCAGCAGGCCTGCTTTGTAGTCAAACGGCGTCGTCATCTTCCGACGACATTCAATTTGTGAAAGAATCAAGAGTCGCATACTCCAAGAATAAGGAGGTGGCCAGAAAGTCACATTCTCCTCCGGTGGCGGCCCACTCTAGCACCAATTCATCTAGGTCCCCCCCATGCTGGGGGGCACTAGATGGTTGCACAGACGCCTACCCGACATGCATCTTCGGAGTCCCTGGAGGAACATGTAAGTGTCTTCTTTGCTATTGGCAATCCAATTGTGGAGCTTGTGCCTTTTGTCGACACTGAAGTTTTGTTTTCTTTTGATGTAGCCTATCATGAAGGATTCCACTGACCTTGCGGAGAAGGTCTTTGCCTTGGGTCGACAGCATGCCTTGCTAGACAACCGCCATCACGCAGTCGAAGGTTTGTTCGAGTCGTTGTATCTTCACTCTCCTTTGTATTGAAATTTGTAGACTCATGTACTTGTCGTGCTCTGCCTTTGTAGGTGAGAATAATGAACTTCTTCATCGCTTTACTTCCCTTGATAAGGGGCTTGCTGCGTCGGAGAAGAAGGGCGACAAGGCGATCGCGGCTCTAGAGGAGTCGCAAAAGAGGGAGGAAGACCTACGCGCTTCTGCTGCTGAGAGGGAGAAGTTGTTCGTGGAATAGCTTTTCTCGACTGCAAAGGCACTCTCAGGTACTTGCACTTCTTCACATGTATTTTCCCTATATTGGTTTTCTTGCCCTTACGCTAACACTTTGTATTCTTTACATGCCGCTGGTCTCAGCTTCAACGCCCAGGCCTTGCGTCGCGAGGATGCTCTTGCTGGCTCTGTGGCTGCAGTCGAGGACCGCGGTGTCTCCCTCCAAGAGACGCTAGGGAATGTCAAAGGTGTGCTTAGCCACCTCCGGGAGGACCTGACACCCAAGGCCAGCCTAATTGACAATCTTGATGACCTAGTGGAATCCGTCGCCGAAGGTATTCCCATGGATTTCAAGAACTCTCAGCGGTCTGTCGGCACTCGCGATGGTGCAATCCCATGGCGTGGAGTTGGACCCCAGCGTGATCTCCAAGGTGATGCCTGTAAACGTGGATGGCCAACAGGTAGTGTTTTCTCCCTTCGCTACTAGTTGTGTTAAGTATGGGCCTCAACTCATTGATACATGCGCGAAATATTCTGCGGAGCTGAACGAGCAAAGGCAGCAAAGACTGTGGCGTCTAGAGCTACCACCGGAAATTCTGTGGCATCGGAGGCTACCACGGATTCGATGAGGCCCCTGAAGTCGAAGTCCAAGTTGAAGAAGCAGATTGCTCCTTAGTTGCCATCTGTAATAGCTGTAGCGTCCTTTTGTCTGAACCATGCTTTTGTGGGAGTGTCCCTATCAATACTTTGCTATGTTTGAATGCATTCGCACTTCTATCAATGTATTCTTGTTCCCATATTTGCTTATTGCTTGATTGTAATAGGGTCCTTCAAGTGATCCTCGTGACTCTCCTCCCACTGATGAAAACGCAGCGCAACCGCGTTCAAAGGTGGAGGAGCTGTCGCTTCTCTCGCGGCTGCGCGACTGTATTAACCAGTTGGAGCGGGAGTTTCCCATCGTCCACGGTAACGTGGATGTGTGGAAGTCGAAAGCGGAGAAGGCCATCGCTCGCGAGAAGTATCTTCTCGACGAGGTTGCTCAGCTGAACAAGGACTTTAAATGTTAGCTCTCTATCTTCTTATCCTTTCTTTAGCCATTTGCGGTGATGCCTTGGCTTATTTTTTTGTCTTGCATTTTGTAGTTGTTAGTGCTCACCATCCGCAGGATGAGAAGGATCGGGTAGCCATTCGAATGAATGACTTAACCCAGGAGCAGCTACAAGCTATTGGGTACTTCTGGGTGGATCATGACCATGCAGTCGCGTTGGCGACCTTGCAGGATCGTGCATCGTGGGTGCTTAATGCTTTAAGAAGGCCCAATCCTACTTGAACATATTTACCCGACGATGTTTCTGTTGGACGTTGTGCCCTCAAGCCTGTTGGCTCTCCTAGCAAAGTTTCAGGATATAAGCACGGTCCACGAGTGCATGCGGCAGCAACTGGTTGCTCGTGCCAAAGCTACGTTGTCGCTGGTGGGACTTCATAGGCCAGACATGGACATCGCGTCTGTTGCTGCTGGACCGCCGCTGCCGCCAGAAGGGATGACTTGGAACATGGTACCGCACTATCAGGCGGTTGATCAGCTAGCGGAGGACATTCTCGACTTCTTTGAAGAGTAGACGAATGTTCTTCTTTTGCAGCAGTAGCATAATTTGTACCCTGCACATGGATGTATAAGTGTTGTAAAGTTCATATGATTGTGGTGGGTGTATTTAATACCCATTGATATGTGAAGAGCTTGCTAGCTTGTATTATTTGCGACTGTGTTGTACTCTGCAGTTCCCTTTCGTTAGCCTGACGTGTATTAATCTCAGCACCTTGCCAACATGTCAGGTGTGTTGCAACTGGGTTGGTTTTTATCAAAGGTTCGATTGGTAATATGTCAGCTACTCAGGATACTGCGATTTGTTCGTGGAACGAAGGTGTAAAGGGTGGCGCAGCCCCCGAGTGATAAAATTGCGAGCAAAAACGAAAAGACACAGAGTTTTGGAGCACTTAGCTTTATTTATTCGCAGAATAGTATGAGGTACAATGTGTGGCTAACTAGCCTGGCTGAATAGCCTTATTTGCTACTTTAGTCATAGGACCAGGTCTCCTTCGACAAAGGATCTGGGGCATAGGCTTCTACTGGTAGATCGTAGATCTTTCCGCTGGGATCGCGTGCCTCGTCAAGGAGGTCAACGGAGTCTTCGAGTGCGAGAGTTGACTCCTTCTCGTTGTATGCAACTACCCGCGTTGCTTTGTAGCGCACTTCTACAGGTAGTACCGCTTCAGCACTGTGCACCATGAAGAACAGAGTGTAGCCCGTGGCGCTGTTTGGAGTTGTGCGTAGGCTCCAAAGTACGGATTGCAGCTCGTCTGGCCAGCACCCAGCGGCTTGTTCGAGTGGCCGAAGGAGTCATTTCTTGATTCCGCCGCAGACCAGGCCGTTGGCCTTTTCAACTTGACTGTTGGTATGAGGGTGAGCCACTGAGGTGTAGCTAATGTTGATTTCCAGGTTTTCACAGAATTCCTAGAACTCCTTGGAGGTGAAGTTCGTCCCATTTTCCGTGATGATGCTATGTGGCACTCCAAAGCGGTAGATGATGGACTCGAAGAACTTGACGATGCTGGCTCCTGATTGATTCATTACTGGCATGGCCTCGATCCACTTGGTGAATTTGTCGACCGTGACTAAGAGGTAGACGTAGCCACCTCGCGAGGACTTCGGGAGCTTGCCGACCATGTCGATTCCCCATTGTGCAAAGGGCCAAGCTACTGGTATTGGCCTGAGCTCTACGCCTGGTGAGTGCGGTTTATCCACGAATCCCTGGCACAGCGTTGCAGTGCTGGCCAATATCCTTGGCGTCACGCATAGCCGTTGGCTAGTAGAATACAGCTCGTAGAGCTTTGGCGATGAGGGCGCGACTACCTGCATGGTGTCCGCAGGTGCCTTCGTGTATGTTGAGGAGGATGTCTCTTCCGTCTCCGTTGGAGACGCACCTCTGAAGAACCCCTGTGATGTTGCGCTGGTATAGTTCACCGTTGATAAGGGTGAATGCCTTGGACCGTCACGCTACATGTCTTGCATCAGTTGAGTCATCTGGTAGCCTTTTGCTGAGCAGGTATGTGATATATGGTTGCATCCAAGATGGTTCGATAATCATGACCTCCATTGGGCCTTCGAGTCCTTTATCAGGCTCCGTGTCCTCAAGTGCCATTGGCTCGTTGGGTGGCGTATCCCCCGAGTCCGTTGACGTGCTTGCCTTCTTCTCTGGAGCCTTGGGCTTGATGGAGCGTTCGCATATGTGCTCTAGAAATACTCCAGGTGGTATTGGGGCGCAGGTGGAGCCGATATTGGCGAGTATGTCTGCTTCCTCCTTGCTTTCACGGCCAACGTGTCACAGCTCGCAGCCATCGAAGTCTCCCTCGAGTGTGTCGTAGAGGTCGCGATAGGCGATCATGTTGCCGCTCAGTGCGTCGCACTCGTGCATCGTTTGGTTGACCACCAGCTTGGAGTCTCCGTAGATGATGAGCCTCTTGGCGCCGCAGGATTTCGACATCCGCATTCCATGGATCAGGGCTTCGTACTCAGCTTCGTTATTGTAGATTGTGAACTGCATTCGCAGAACATACTTCATCTTGTCTCCTTGGGGCGATGTCAGTATGTGTAACACCCCAAAAATACTAATCAAGAGAATCAAGTCCTAATCACCCAAATTTAGGGTTAACAAAAACTTTTATTGCTAAATTAAATGTGAATGCATGTGTGAATTGCATTAGTATAGGATTGAGTGAAATTGCCATGTTTGATTGCTACAAGTGATAAGAAATGGTTTAAGGGTGAATACTACATCATCTAGGCCAATTACAAACAAAATCAAAAGAAAACGAAATCAAATATGAATAAAATGATCAAATGGTCATTTTAACCAAAGTTAACCACTAGGCCACTTTGAGTGTTCCTAGAAAAGAATTTCTAATATAAACTTTCTCAATTCTTTTCACCCCATACTAGACCAAGTAAAAGTGAACCCAAGCCCACTTTACAAACCCACAAAAACTATTTTCAAATCTATTTAAAGGACAGTTCAAATTTGAATCAAGTTCATAAGGTACGATCACCATTTTGCAAAAACCACTCAAATCAACTCCACTTGACATCTCCAAGCAACCATAGGCAGTCAAGAATAAGTTTAGATCGCTAACCAAAATTCCTTCAAAAATTTCAAATTCAAATTCTTTCAGCCATTTAATCAGACACCTTGCAGACACAAATCCAACTCGTCCTAACTTCATTGTTTGGAGCATTGATCACTCGACCAAATGCCCCCATTGCACTCCTCCTGTCTCCCCCATCCTCTAGTAGCACTAGACACACAGCGCATCTTTGTCGTTGCACTAGTGTGCCGCCGCCCGAAGCCAGCCTCGCCAACCGACCACGGACAGAGCGCCACGGACCATGCCGCCCTCTCCCACGACGACCAGGAGACAGGCGACCGTCCACCACCACCCCATGTCTAGCCCTTGACCGCAGCCAGGCCGTGGACTGATACGTCCAAAATGTATCTACTTTCCCAAACACTTTTGCTATTGTTTCTCCTCTAAACTTGTGTGATTTGGATGCAACTAATGCGGACTGAAGCTGTTTTCAGCAGAATTTCCTTGGTGTCTACTTTTTGTGCAGAAAACCAACTATCAGGAAAAATCCCAGAAAATATGCCAAAAATCCTATTTCACCCAAAGACTCCAGGAGCCAAAATACGAGACGGAGAAGAGCCAGGGGGTGGCCACACCACCTGGTGGCACGGGCCAGGCCAGGCCGCCAGGGGGTGGTGTGGGCCCCCTAGCACCCCCTCGGCCTCTCTCTTCGCCTATAAGGTGCCTTCTGACCTAAAAACTTCGAGGGGTTCGACGTTTTTGCCAGAAGGAGTTCCGCTCCGCCGCCACCACTAGATTACACGAAATAGCACTAGAAACATTGTTCTGGCACCCTGCCGGGATGGGGAATTGGAGGAGATCATCGCCATCATCATCACCATCGCTTCTCCATCGACCATCCATGTTTCCCCCATCTATGAGTGAGTAATCCCCTGCTATAGTCTATGGGGATGGTAGGGATTGGATGAGATCGTTCATGTAATGGCATCAGATTGTTAGGGCATGGTGCCTAGTATCTTTTATTAGTGCTTTATGACTTTGTTGCGACTTGTTGTGCTTAATGCTTGTCACTAGGGCCCGAGTGCCATGATTTCAGATCTGAACATTTTATTGATTCATTATGATAGTATTGTTCTTGGTCTTATCTGCAAGTTGTATACACATGTTGTTGTCCGGAACCTATGGCCCCGAAGTGACAGAAATCGGGATAACCGGAAGGGAATGGCTTTGATGTGAGGATCACATGTGTTCATGGAGTGTTAATGCTTTGCTCCGGTGCTCTATTAAAAGTAGCACCTTAATTGCCAGTAGTTCCCTAGAGGCCCCGCTACAAACGGGCTGGCAGGAAAAAAGATATTGTGCAAGTTCTCATTGCGAGCACGTATGACTATATATGGAACACATGCCTGGATTGTCTAGTACTTGGATGCTTTATCTTATTTATATGCAATTGCCCTATGTTTTGATTGCTATGTGAATTATCTTGTCCATGTAACGCCCGTCCATCCATCCCTATGCCTACCGCACTCGAATCCCACTGTGTACTACTTTTGTTACTACTGTCTTTGCTTTACTACTGCTGTTACTTTACTATTCCTACTACAAAACTGTTGCTACTGATAAACTGCTGTGAGCAAGATTGTTTCCAGGTGCAGCTAAACTGACAACTCAGGTTTTAAGGCTTATAAATATTGTTTGGCTCCCCTTGTGTCGAATCAATAAATTGGGTTTCACTTCCCTCGAAAATACTGCAATACACCCCCTATACTTGTGGGTCATCAAGACTATTTTCTGGCGCCGTTGCCGGGGAGCATAGCTTTATTTATCAAGTTCACTTGGATTCTCTATTGTTCGCTGCTATCCATCCATCATGGGTAAGTCTCGTGATGGCAATGTTCCTATTTTACCATCCACTACAAGAAGAGGCACGGTTCTGAACACCTCTGCTACTCTTGATTCACCGTCTGTTTTGAGTAAGTTCCTTACACCACCACATACACATGCTACACACACTGCTACTACTACTGAACCTGAAACTTCTGATGCTTATGATGCTGCTTCTACTGTGCTCGATAAGAGTGGTTCATTAGGTCCTTTCCTAGATGCTACGATTGCTAGAACTATAGCTAGAAATACCGAAACTCCTAATGAAGACACTACCACACCTGTTAGCTCACCTGAGTCTAGTGAGAGTTATGATATTGAAGATGGTTATGTTGAGATGACTGATGAGTTTATTAAAGAATGTAAGAACACCCATGATAGGAGCGCTGCTAAGAGTCTCCTTGAGAGGCATACTATTAGACCGAAATTATATCCTGCTGCTAAGTTTGCTGCTTCTCCCATAAACATTATAGATGAAGATTATGATTTCTCTCTCGATCTATCTTACATAGCTATTGTCGAGAAAGAACCTTTTTTTGGGACTAAGAATGAAACTGCAGTACCACATATGAATGAACTTAAGTGGCTTGTTTTTGATGATATTAAGATGCGTACTTACTTTGTTGCTAAGATTTTTCCCTTTTCACTGAAAGGAGAAGCTAAAACTTTAGTAATTTACCTCCTGGATCTATTGATAGCCCTGAGTGCTTGATTAGTACTTTCCTGCATAAATATTTTCCTCCCAGTGCTAGACATGCTATTTTGCAGGAACTTTTTGATTTTAAACAGGGGGAAAAAGAGTTATTGCCCAAATCTTGGGCAAGGTTTTGTGCTTTCATTCATGCATGGGCTGGAAGTCCTTTACCTAAGAATGAGCTTCTTGATATATTTTATAATGGACTAACCGAGGAATCTAGGACATACCTAGATAGTTGTGCTGATTGTGTTTTCAGGAATAGGACTCCAAAGGAAGTTGAGGAATTAATGGCTAAAATAAACAAGAATTATGAAGATTGGACTCCTCCTAAACAAGCTATACCTGAAGTAATTGTACCTGAACCATCTATTCCCGTGCCTATTCCAACATCAAATAAGAGGGGAGTTATTGAATTAAATGATGAAGTGATGAAGGAAGCTAAGAAATGTCTTAAGGAGAAGGGAATTAAAGCTGTAGATGTCAAGAATTTACCTCCTATAGAAGAATTATGTAAGCCTATTCCCTACTCATCCACTATTGAGGTACACTCTCTCCAACACTTTGATGAAGGTGATATCCCTTACTCGAAACCTCCTGATCAATGCTTAGAAGAATTTGATATATTTATTGTTAAGCAAGATAACTTTAATAAAAGGGTGCAAAATCATCTAATGGAAAACACTAGAGCTATTGTTGAGTTGAAAGAGATTGTAGAAAGAACCTCTAATGATGTTAAAATGATTGTTAAACACTTTCAAATGGTTCAAACTCAAATAGATCAACTCGTTAAAGTGCAAAACGACTTGCTAGTTAATGATGCTAAAGAAAAACATGCTTATGAAATTAGAACTAGAAGTGGAGCTGCTACCCAGGATCCTCTATATCCTGAGGGGCATCCCAAAAGAATTGAGCAGGATTCTCAACAAGCTGAAAATGGTGGTTCTACTCGTAAGAAAAGGAAAAAGAAACATAAAACTGTTGTAGAACCCTCTGAACCTACTATGGATCCTAATAGTATATCTATCTCTGATGCTGAAACTGAAAGTGGTAATGAAGAAAATGAAGTTCCTAATGAATAAAAAGTTGAAGAAGAACCTGAAAACCACACTAATACTACTAAATACACTAAAGAAGATTTTATTGCCAAGAAACATGGTAGTGAAAGAGAACCTTGGGTCCAAAAACCTATGCCTTTCCCTGATAAGAAACATAAGTCAAAGGAAGATCAACACTATAATAAGTTTTGTGAGTGGATGAAGCCTTTATTCTTGCAAATTCCTTTGACTGATGCTATTAAATTGCCTCCTTACTCAAAGTATATGAAGGACATTGTCTCGAATAAAAGGAAAATCCCTAATGAAGAAATTTCTACTTTGCTTGCTAATTATTCCTTCAATGGTAAGGTTCCTAAGAAACTTGGGGACCGAGGGATTCCAACTATCCCTTGCTCTATTAAGAACAGTTATGTTAGAACTGCTTTGTGTGATTTGGGAGCTGGAGTTAGTGTTATTCCTTTCTCTCTCTATAAGAGGCTTCCACTTGAGAAATTAATACCAACTGATATATCTTTGCAAATGGCTGATAAATCTACCACTATTCCTGTGGGTATATGTGAGGATGTACCTATTCAAGTGGCTCACAATTGCTTGATATTAACTGATTTTGTTGTGCTTGAAATGCCTGAAGATGATAATATGTCTATTATTCTTGGGAGACCTTTTCTTAATACTGCAGGAGCTGTTATTAATTGTAATCAAGGAAAGGTGACCTTCAATGTTAATGACAAGGAACATACTGTCTATTTCCCCAAGAAGATTGAAAGGACTTATGGTTTGAATTCAATTGAACATGTTGAAGGCATTCAAGTTGGAGAAATATATTGTCCCATACCAAGAGAAAAATTTGAAACTATTATGATTGGGACCATTGCTATCAAGGTTAAGGTAACATAATCATTAGTGGAGTACAAAGTTTTGTCTCATATGCAATTGTTTTGGTAGCAAGACTTGATCAACCTTGCTAACAAAAGGATTCCATTGAACAAAACAATGTTTTCATTATTATTATCTCCGTTTATTTCTATCCTTTGCATTTTAGTTTTTGCTTTCGTTTAGTTTTATTTGTGTTGTTAGTTGCTTGCATGCTAGAACTTTTGTAGTTCTAGCCTTGTTTTGTCTTTGCATCATGTTTCCAAAAGTAAAAAAAAATCTGTCTGTTAGAAGAATCATTTTTCTATTTCTGAAAAATGCCCAAAAATAAAGTGTCTCGAAAAATTCCAGAAAATTCATATTAAATTTTTACGTAAAAAAAGGGGCAGAGGAGTACCTGGTAGGTACCAGGGGGCCCACCAGGCAGGCACAACACATGGTGGCGCTGCCAGCCTTGGGTGGCGCCATGCCCTGGTGTGGGCCACCCCTGGCTCCCCACTAGCTCTCTCACCTGCCACTTTCTTCTCTCTCCCGAGTAAGCTCCAGTTCATAGCTCAAAGTCACGTTCTTGCTGTGCTTGCTCTTGATTTTTTTGATCTCCTTGCTCAGCCCATCTTTGTTCCTGAAATTTGGAGCATTTGTTCCCTGGTATGTGACTCCTCCCCTTGTCCAAGTAGATTTGTGTTTAGTGGATTATATGTTGAGTATTTTGCTGCTGTAGGTGACTGGTTATGAGAGCTTGTAAGCTTGTTTGATGCTTAGAGATATAGTTTTGATGCATGTTTAGGCCTCTTGCAAGTCCCTATGAGTAGAATCCTTCATTATATTTACTTTGCAATCACTTGTTTAATAGGTGTTTAAATTTCAGAATACCAAGCATGAACAACCATAATTTTGGAGAGATATTTGAGAGTGATGCACCTAGGAGGTCGAGGCCCTCAAGAACAGCCTCTCAAACTAGGCCATCATACAATGAAGACCTCATTGCAACCCGTATTGGCAGTGAAAGGGATGATGGGGATGCTCACCCATCCTCTTTTCCTTGTTTTACTTTCTTGCAAGCTGCAGGTATTCTTGATGATTTCTTGCTACTGATTGAGAGGGTTGGTTTGACCTCATATATGCAAGATGAGAGTGCACAATATGCTATGCTCACCAAAACTTTTGTTGAGAGCTGCACGTTTACTAACACACCCTATCAATCTACTGTCTCTTTTAAAATCTATGATCTGCCCTTCACCATGCCTTTGGAGAGATTTTGCAGTATTGTAGGTGTGCGTATGACAGGGACCGTGAAGAAAATTCAAGGGCGACCCGCTGATTTGTTGGAGCTTTACCGAGGGGTTACCAATGATGATAACCGCGTAGCGTAGCGCGGAAAGATAAGAAATATCCAATTCCCTACTCTTAGATACTTTACATATTATCTTACCACTAGTGTATTGGGTAGGGAGAACACTAGTAATATCTCCAACTATCATTTAGCATTCCTTGCTGCTGCACTTAACAATGATACTCGGTACAATCTTGGCTCGCTTATTGCTCGCCGCCTAGCGGCTAGGGGGCCTATCTATGGGGGCATCATTGCATCACGCATACTCAATGCATTAGGTCTTTTAGTGAATCCCTTTGATGCTATGCTGGCACCACAGAGGCTTGACCTTGTTGCCATGAAAACTCATCACTGTGTCACTGCTACCTCTAATTTGAACAATCTAGTATATAGGATGCTTTTCACTAACGGGGATGAAAGGGAGATCCTTTTGCCACAGCCTGCTTTGTTTAGTGTTCACAGGAGATCGTGGTCGCGCTCCAAGGAGGAGGTGGACGAGCAGCTTCGCTTGCTAGGTTTCAACGAGCAGCACCAGGAGGATGTGCCCTCCTATGATTACTCCGTACATTACAGAGGGACGTACTCGAGTTCGCACCAGGATGAGGGGACCTCTTGATCGTACCAGGGTGACACTTCATCCTGGCCAGCTTGGGATTGACACCCACTTAGGCCAAAAGCCTAAGCTTGGTGGGAGGTACGCCGCCACCGCACTCATCTCCATGTCATGTTGCGTCGGTACTTTGTATATTCATGTTTTCATTCTCTTCTTTAATTTTCGTTTTTCTTTGCTTTTGCTTCCTAAAACACAAAAAGACCAAAAATATTTCTGTTGTTTCTCTTTGGTTTGCTTCTTCTTTTTTCCTTGGTTTGTTTTTCCCTTTTTTCTTTGTTTGAATTTTTTGAAAAACCCAAAAAGATTTTGCTTCGCTTGTTTTTCCCTTTTGGTTCTTGTTTAAAAATCGAAAACACCAAAAAATATTTTTCGTTCTTCTTTGGTTTTGCGAGTTTTCTTTAGGATTCGGCAGTACTTAGTGGATATTGGTTTCATATTATTATTCAAGCCACACAAGTGAAGAGGAATAATGAGGATCAATGACAACTTGAGGCGTGGTAAGAGGCTGGTAACGAACTCTATTTGTTTTCATTTTTGTACATATACTCATCACTATGGGCATGCTTAGTCCGTTCATGTAGACTGTATTTTTATTTGGATGCTTAATAGTTCTTGCTTTCTTATGATTAGCTCCAGCTCGTTAATAGTTTGTAGCATGTATTATGAATGTTTGCTTGCATTGCTCTATTCATAAATTGGTATGACACCGTGGTATCCTCCTCTGAATGTTTCATTTGATTGACTTGGCACATGCTCATGCATGCACATGACTGTGATAATCAGTTAAGCCTTGATGAATTATTTTGCCTTGAGGATCTTGAATCACTTTCATGCCATGAGTAGTCCTGTTTTGTTGCAAGCATGATAATGACAACTATTGCTCTCTCGTTTGTCGCTCCTTTACTATTGCTAGCCTTCACTTCCACTGAGTGTTTTACTCATGTTTTCAACTCCCTAAACCAAGTATTTCCAAAGTGTCCACCGTACCTACCCATTAGCATCATTTGCTACCTCCGTGCATATTCAATATGCCTTTCTTTCTTCCGAATAAAATGTTTGCTTGTTACGAGAAAGTTAGTTAGTAAAGCTCTCACGAACTTGATGGCACACTTTATTTTCTTGCACTTAATAAACCTGAACCATTGCGTCCTTCTTTGTTGTGCATATGCTTGTGCTTTATGAGTTGAAGTTAGCAGAACCATGTATCATGGGGACCGCTTTCAACGCTTCATAGGTATTTTGTACCTAGTTGATATCATGTTCTTTTGCTTATGGATCCCGGCGGTGTGAAATAAAAGTGGAACTTGTAAGATCATGGAGTTTTTATGTATGTTAGAGAAACGCATGGGCCGCTAGCCTAAGCCATGCCTAATCATGGTGGAAATTTGCAGCATAACCATAATGAGCATTCTATGAAGTATCCTCAATAAAAATCTATGCACATAGTAAATAAAAAGATCACCGAGATGCTCATTTTCTACTTGCCTTGTATTTTGATTATGGGATAACTCCCATGTCATGTGCAAGGGGTACCTCGTTGGCCGTTCTCTATGATACGTATATACTTACAATGACAAGAGCTTACTTGTGACTGAAGTTGAGTAGCATGAGGATCGGTCTTTGTAAGTAAGGGGCATGAGTCTTCGATTTATAACTTGTCAAGCATATCCTCTTAGTTGTGTCACTTTCACCTTAACCACATTAAAGATGCTTATGATAGGGGCAATGAGAGCTCAAAGCTAATGAGTACCATACTTTCAGCATTTGGAGGCTTTTCAAAATTATTCAAAACCTTTTTCTTCTACTTGTTGAGTCTCCACATATTCTTTGAGCACCTTCTTGAGAGCATAGTTTTCATTCTTTATGTTTGTTCCATTACTTGATTACTTGTGTTATGACTTTGACGCTTGTATCCTTGATATCTTTAATTCTAGTCATCACTTGAACTTCAGAGGTGCCTTGATATTCATAATCAAAGGCAAGCGAGATACCACTCTATCATAACTTTCTATGAGCATTGCAATGTTGCTTATGTTTGTGCCTCATGCTACTTATTATTCTTGAGTTGGAATCTCTTCATAGCTTGCAAAGACTATTAAGTAGACTTGGTTGCATACTCTTTATTATGAATTGTGCAAGTAGTTGATCAAATTGCTGAGAATATTTACATCATATGAAGAAAATGTGTTCGTGAAAGTTCTTTTATCGCACTCAGTTTTCAACTGAATTGCTTGAGGAGAAGCAATAAGCTAAGCTTGGGGGGAGTTGATACGTCCAAAACATATCTACTTTCCCGAACACTTTTGCTACTGTTTCTCCTCTAAACTTGTGTGATTTGGATGCAACTAATGCGGACTGATGCTATTTTCAGCAGAATTGCCTTGGTGTCTACTTTTTGTGCAGAAAACCAACTATCAGGAAAAATCCCGGAAAATATGCCAAAAATCCTATTTCACCCGAAGACTCCAGGAGCCAGAATACGAGACGGAGAAGAGCCAAGGGGTGGCCACACCACCTGGTGGCGCGGGCTAGGCCAGGCCACGCCAGGGGGTGGTGTGGCCCCCCTAGGCACCCCCTCGACCTCTCTCTCTTCGCCTATAAGGAGCCTTCTGACCTAAAAACTTCGGGGGGTTCGACGTTTTTTCAGAAGAAGTTCCGCTCCGCCGCCACCACTAGATTCCACGAAACAGCAACAGAAACTCCGTTCTGGCACCCTGCCGGGACGGGGAATTGGAGGAGATCATCACCATCGCTTCTCCATCGACCATCCTTGTTTCCCCCATATATGAGTGAGTAACCCCCGCTGTAGGCTATGGGGATGGTAGGGATTGGATGAGATCGTTCATGTAATGGCATCAGATTGTTAGGGCATGGTGCCTAGTATCTTTTATTAGTGCTTTATGACTTTGTTGCGACTTGTTGTGCTTAATTCTTGTCACTAGGGCCCGAGTGCCATGATTTCAGATCTGAACATGTTATTGATTCATTATGATAGTATTGTTCTTGGTCTTATCTGCAAGTTGTATACACACGTTGTTGTCCGGAACCTATGGCCCCGAAGTGACAGAAACCGGGATAACCGGAAGGGAATGGCTTTGATGTGAGGATCACATGTGTTCACGGAGTGTTAATGCTTTGCTCCGGTGCTCTATTAAAAGGAGCACCTTAATTGCCAGTAGTTCCCTAGAGGCCCCGCTACAGGACAAAAGATGTTGTCCAAGTTCTCATTGCGAGCACGTATGACTATATATGGAACACATGCTGAGGATTGTCTAGTACTTGGTTGCTTTATCTTATTTATCTACAATTGCCCTATGTTCTAATTTCTATGTGAATTGTCTTGTCCATGCAACGCCCGTCCATCCATCCCTATGCCTACCGCACTCGAATCCCACTATTTACTTCTTTTGTTACTACTGTCTTTGCTTTACTACTGCTGTTACTTTACTATTCCTACTACAAAACTGTTGCTACTGATAAACTGCTATGAGCAAGATTGTTTCTAGGTGCAGCTGAATTGACAAATCAGTTGTTAAGGCTTATAAATATTCTTTGGCTACCCTTGTGTCGAATCAATAAATTGGGTTTCACTTCCCTCGAAAATACTGCGATACACCGCCTATACTTGTGGGTCATCATGGACCACTAGAAACCAGCCGCGCCCACTATCTCTGTGTCGTGCCGAGAGCGTGCCAGAGCGCCGCAGCCGACCAGCTTGCACGCGCCGTGCCTAGCCCTCACCTCACATGCGCAGACTCGCCATGATCACAGCTAGCCCCCAGACACCCCCGTTCGCTGCCGCATGACCCGTAGCACCCATGTGCCGTCTTGAACACAACCGCGTTCGCGTAGAGCACCGCACGTGCCCGACCATTCCGCACCACCCCATGCCACGCCATTATGCCTGCGATGACCGCCAGGGAGCACCGCACCGCCCCCTACCCACAGTTACGCTGATAGCACGCTGTATCGCCATCGCCGGAGAAGCCAGCCCATCCCGCTCGGTCCCTTTGTCGGTGTATAAATAGAGGCCCTCTCCGCCTCCATTGTCCACACCACCTCACTCCCCACTCTTCACAACACCTCCCACACCCTTCCTCAGAGCAAGGCAAGCACCAGCCCGTCGGAATTTTGCCGGAGCCCACCGCGGCAGTGAAGGAAGGGCGCTATCGATTGGAGCCGCCGCAGGAGTTGTCGCGACCACCGTTCGAACCGTCCTTGTTGACCACGTTGTTCGCCCCCATCACCGACCCTAGATGGAGCCCAGGTGAGCCTCACACGACCCCCACCGCCACGTTAGGGTTCAGACCTCGCCGGAGCTATTCATCGTTGGCGATGAACCTCAGCCGTTAGATTAGGTTCTAATCGTAGGGCCTAGATTGCGCGATACTGTTTCGGTTAGATTGAGTCGCTGACTAATGGGACCCCCCTGTTAGCAGCCCGCTACGCCGTGCTATGCAGATTGGGCCGGCCTAGTTAGTTTCCCACGCAGGCCTATGAATTCAAATAGTTATTTTCAAATTTAGTTAAAACCAGATTCTATCTGTAGATTCAAAAATTAATTCAAAGAGATTCACTAAACCAAATTGTATGATTCCAATTTTGTTAAAAAGGTATTTAAATTGTCTATCCAAGCCTGTTGGATTCCAATCATTTGGAGTTAGAGATCACCTATAGTAAAAATAACAAGACAGAGACTTTTCCAACTTCAAACATTTTTCAAAAATCAACCATAAATGTTTTTGAGTTGATTCCAACTCTCAAAAATCACATTTCTGAATATGTAAATATATTTAGGTTTTCATGTAGTGACATTGGACTAGTACCAAAAGAATGCTATTTAGGCATTTCTAGTCACTTTAATTCTATTAAATGATAATCTTAAATTTTATAAAATATGACCAACACTTTAAATCACATTCCCAAGTATTAGAATATGTGGTGATGACATGTGTCAACATGATCCCATATTTTAATTGGAGAATATTAAATCTTAAGTATTTTCAATGAGTAGAAATTATTTTTCTAAAATAAGATAAACAAGATTAAGTCTTTATTTCGTGTGATGATTGTGATGATGCTAGATCATCAAGTGTGAGCCTTAGTGTGCTAAATAGAAATAGTTAAGTATTGTTTGGTGATTGCGTACCCCGTGTTCATTTATAGACGATAGTACCGACCCGGGATATGAAGAGGAGGAGTACTACCAAGAAGAAGAGGAGAACTTCAATCACTTCACTACTCAAGGCAAGCTAACATTTGCAAGTCTCATACCTATGCAAGTCATCCTTGCAAGATAACCTATGCAAGATGCATTAGGCATGCTTGATTATGCAACTTTGATTATACCAATCCCAAGTTTTACTTACATCCTTATTCTTTTACTTTACCAAAGTTCTTTACTTCTAGTTAGTGTTTTGTGAGCATTGGAAAAATAGTATAGATACCGTAAAGAGTATAAAACTAGGCCTAACTAGTTATACTTAGATGTCATTCCAAGGCATGAGATTAGAGTTGTATAGTTACCCTTGATTAGCACCCCTCATTAGTGAATACCCTCAACTTTAGTGGCTAGTGCTAAGCATAAAAGTTAATCACTTTAGATGGGAATACTTGGTGAAAATGATTATGAAAACCTTGGAATGAGGATTCATTCTATTGACATGTTTTGACATTGTGTTATGGACACAAAAGGATTTGATGATGAAAATGTTGAGGCATGAGCCTTAGCCCTTTATAAAAACTGATGGTTGGGTACGGATGCGATACCATTCCAATTTTACCGTACAACCACAATACCTGAATTGGGTAGGGCTTAGCCAGAAGTTTATATGCCTTAGTATGGGTTCCCTCGTGGAAGAGGTTAAGCTGAGGCTACCTCGTGAGTGTGAATTTCCACCTATGTAGTGCCTAGGATGGAAGATGGCCATGGCTAGGAGGCCAAGCTCATCGGGGAGGTGCCTATACTAGAGTGTGTAATTGAAAGATTATGATTGATTATCCGCATACTAAGTATGATGCTTCAGGCTTATCCCTAACGGATGTATCGAATTTTGTGGTGAAAGTGTACCACCTCTGTAGAGTGTCAAGCTATTCAAATAGCCGCGTTCGCGGTCATGGACAGTTGGAGTGGCCATACTATTCCGTCGTTAGATGTTTTCAAATGACTTGTGAATTGAACTATGACTTTGACTTGACCACAACAGGGTTATGGATATGAAAGCTAGGTTCCCACATAAGTGGTTTAGAACATTAACGTAGTTTTCTTTACTTCTAAACTCAGCTTTAGATAAATCTGGCTATTTGCAAATAAACCTATAGCTTAAGATTCCTACTAGAACTACCTTACTTGTTAGTGATAGTTTGCGAGTACTTAAAGAGTACCCATGGCTTTGTCCGTGGTTATTCCCGTGGCCAGACTATGAGGAGGACTACCAGGAAGATGGATAGCAAGAGGTCTATGACAACTAGGATCATCTCCCGTCGTTGGCATTGCCTATGACCCTGAAGATGGAGACCCTACTACGTTTATCTTCCACTGCTTGATTTGTATTAAGACTGGATCATGAGATTCTTTGTTTGTAAGACCTTATTATGATTTGTAATGGATGATGTACTGTGATATCAATCTGTTATGTCTCGCTAAAATGGTAATCCTGGGATTGCGAGGTATGGCATAACAGGCATCTGGGATTAAAAATCTGGGTGTTGACAGTATGACACCTGCGCCAGCTCCATCCTTTCGCTTGGACCCGTCGAAGTGCATTGTCTAGAGATTGGACATATCTGGCTTGTCGGGGAGCTGGTTCTCCATCCAGTGCACGAGGAAGTCCTTCTCGTATGTGATGTCGTGTGGCGACAGCTCTATGCCCAGAGCGCGACTCGCCCAGTAGCATCAGGATTATTGAGTATGTGTCCTAGTGTGGCGTCGTTCACCGCCACGATTGGGTGCTCCTGGAACTAGTGACGCAGTCGCGTGGCTATCATGAAGACACCATACGCCAGCTTCTAGTAGTGCGGGTACTGCTATTTTGTTGGCGTGAGCACCTCGCTGAGGTAGTATACTGGGTGCTGAACCCTGTGGACCTTATTTTCTTTGGCTCGCTCCACCACGAGTATAGTGCTGACCACCTGGTTAGTGGCGGAGATGTACAGCAATAGCGGCTCCTTCTCGCGAGACGTGACCAATACTGCCGAAGTGCATAGTAGACGCTTGAGGTCCTCGAATGCTTCTGCCACTTCGTATGTTCACTCGAACTTGTCAGCAAGGGCAGTGCCTTTTCACCCATTCGACTGATGAACCAACTGAGCACTGCAATTCGCCCGGCCAGCTGCTAGACGCCTTTTACATTTTTCGCCTTATCCGTGGCTAGTATGGCTTTTATATTCTTCGGGTTTTTCTTTGATCCCTCTCGCAGAGATGAGATACCCAAGTAATTGCCCAGATGGTACACCGAAGGCGCATTTGTCCGGATTGAGCTTGATCCGGTAGTGATCGATGTTATCGAAGGTCTCGTGGAGATCATCGATTAGCGTGGCTTCCTCTTTGGTTTTGATGACGATGTCATTGACGTAGACTTGGATATTGCGACAAGGTTGGTCCTTGAGGCAGGCCTGCATACACCGCTGGTAGGTAGCTCCAGCATTTTTCAGCCGGAAAGGCATCGTGTTGTAGTAGAACACACCAAAGGGTGTCGTGAATGCCGTTTTTTCTTGGTCTTCCTCCTTCATTCGAATCTAATTGTAGCCTGAGTAGGAGTCGAGGAAGCAGAGGCGCTCGCATCCCACAGTGGAATCGATTATTTGCTCGAGCCGTGGTAACATGAAGTGATCCTTCAGGCAGTGCTTGTTCAAGGAGGTGAAGTCCTTGCACATCCGTAGGATATCCGTGTCCTTTTTAGGCACAGGCACTGTATTGGCGAGCCAGGTGCTTTCCTTGATCTCGCGTATGAATTTTGTGTCGAGGAGTCTGTTGATCTCCATACCGACCGCTTTTGCTCTTGGTTTAGACAGTCGCCTTATTGTCTACTTTACTGGCCTTGCATCTGGATTCACGTTGAGTGAGTGCTCGGAGAATTCCCTGGGAACTCCTGGCATGTCCGCAGGACACCAGGCGAAGATTTCCTAGTGCTCACGGAGGAACTCGACGAGTGCGAGTTCCTATGCGGAACTCAAGTTGTTGGCGATGGGGGCTATCTTGGCTGTGTCCGTTGGGTGGACCTGGACTTTCTTGGTGTGCACCGACGAGTCGAAGGAGAGGTCGGGTGAGCTTGTCTTGCTCAGGGGAGGCAGACCGTTGTCTATCAACTCCTTCAACTTTGCGAGTTCCTCTTGCATGCCGAAAGACTAGGAGATTCTGTTGAATTCCCTGTCGCAGCTATCAGACCTCTCGAAGTTTCCGATGATTGTGATGACACCATTTGGTCCTGGCATCTTCATCTGTAGATAGGTGTAGTGTGGTACCGTCATGAACCTCGTGAACGCGACACGTCCGAGGATGCAGTGGTACTGTGAGGGCTAGTCGGTGACTTTCAAGTCGATGCATTCTCGCCGAAAATTTTTCGGCGTGCCGAAGATAACGTCGAGGTTGATTTTTCCTAGGGGTACACTCCTTTCCCTAGGACGATGGCGTGGAACATCGTGTCTGAAACTTCCAAACATGTCAAAGGATCTGCATCACATGCAAGGTACTTGCGAACATCAGGTTGATGCCACTTTCGTTGTCCATGAAGACGCAACTCATATCGAAGCCCCCGATCTGCGCCTCAAGTATGAGGGGATAGTGGCCTGGGCGAGGTACTTGGCGCGGGTGGTCGCGCTTATCAAAGCTGATGCAGGACTCACTTCCACTGAGGTACTCAGTGGTGGAAGGTGTAGAGTTTATCGCCAAATTGACTTGGCGAGTGATTTCCTTCTACACTCGATTTGAGGGACGCCCCTTTTGGATCATCCCCATATTTCCCAACGCTTGTGGGTACTGCCCGCCCCCATGGTTCTGGACTGGTGCAGCCGCAGGTGGTGGTGGTGGTGGTGCTCCGTGAGCCACGGCACCCGGGGCAGCTCCGTATCCCTGGTTGATCGCGTCACGATTCATCTGAGCGAGGCCTTCGTGGATCTTGAGGAACTCACGGCAATCCTTGAGAACGTGGTTGGACTTTTTCTTTCCGTCGTGCTTGTCGATGTAGAAGTGTACGGTGCATGGTACGAACAGTTTGTCCTAGATGGATTGCCCAGGCGCGTCGTCACGAGTGCGGTGTTGCCACACTTGCATGGTTTTGCCGCTGTCGCGGTATCCACCACTACGGTATCCGTTGTTGCGGTTGTCGTCGCGTTTGTCGGTGTAGCCAGCCGCAACCATGTTGCTTTCTTCATGGTCCTCGTATATGCACATTCGATGTTTCCCTCGGCGGTCGCGTCTATACCCAAGGTCGTCGTCATCATCGGAGTAGGTACAGTTTTTCACCGAGTCCTCTCTGTCCGCCCACCGATTCACGATCTCCATCAGGTGGTCGATTGTTTTAGTCTTCGAGCGGCCCAGCTCCTCCTTGAGCTCTATACGGCGAACACCGTTGAACGCGTCGATTGTGCGGTCTTCTGATACGTTGCAAACGTATCTACAATTTTTGATGTGCCATGCTTGTTTTATATCTACTTTCTTATGTTTTGTCCACACTTTGGAGTATTTTTATACACTTTCTGGGACTAACCTATTAACAAGATGCGACAGTGCCAGTTGCTTGTTTTCTGCTATTTTTGGTTCCAGAAAAGCCAGAAAATGAATATTCTCGGAATTGGACAGGACAAAAGCCAAAGTCGATATTTTACCGAAAGACTCATGGAGCCAGAAGACGAGACGGAGAGGGGCCAGGGGCTGGCCACACCATGTGGTGGCGTGGGTCCCCTGGCCACACCACCAGGTGATGTGGGCCCTTGGTCCGAGAATATCATTTTGCGGCCCAAAAGTTGGGGCGCCCAGGCAACGCGGTACCCAAGTTGCTTACAATCAGCTGCGTTGCCCAAAGTTAGCGTGCCAAATACTCAGAGGGTCTTTTTCGGCACGAATTCAACTTTACGTTTCAATACAAAATATCAGGCTAACGGCCGTCAAGTTGGGCCCCCTGTCAGCTTTTGTTGTTATGCCGCTACCGTCGTGGCTGCCATGTAGGCTTGCACTGTTGGCGCATGCATCCTTTACGCGTCTTCTTCTTCCTCCAGGGCGGCAATCTGTGGTCGCGGCCATGGTGCAGAGTTAGGACTTGGACAAACCTACTCAGCTCCGCTCTCCTCCCCATCCCAAATCAGAGCTCGCCCTCACCATGGCCACACCCATGGCACGGCGCGGGGATGGGAATTCATTCCCGGGTGAGATCTATCACCATACCAACCATGCTCGGTCATGTTGGCCTCCTCCAGAATCCAAGCTCGTCGTCGCTGTGGTCGCACACGCACCAGCCACGGCGCCTTCCTCTCCGAACCCCAAAGCCACATCCACCCAGTTCGTCACAACGCCAACAAGGTGAAAATGTATCAAGTTTTCTTCTTGTGATTGTAGAAAAACATGTATGTACCGTGTCCGTAGCATACTCTAACAATGTACACATATGTTGTTTACGAGATTTTCATTTGAAATTGGTAGCTCCGTGATGACGAAACATAGGGAACCTAAATGGAACGATGATGTATACCATGTTCTGTACTTTGCATTGCATCAACAAGTGCTCGCTGACGAAGCATGTTACCAAGAGAGTGGAGTTCATCAGCCACTGCCAAAAAATATGTGAACAAATCAATGAGGGATTCAATGCAAATACGTGCAGAAAAGCTAGATCCATGTCATCAATCATCAATAGGTGGCACATTCTAGTGATGCGTTCAAATGCGTACACCATGTATCATTTACTTGAAGTGGTTGTTATCCTGAGGAAAAATGCCTACTATGCACATTATCTTTGTCTATTCTATGCTACAATTCTGCTGTTATGGGCATGGAAAGAAAAGCTAGGCTTCACTGAAGATTACGCAGTTAGGCCTAACTTAGTCTTACACAAATAAGCACAGCTTAGTCTTTACACAAATAAGCATAACTAAAGATAAAGATAAAGATAAATGGTTCATCGGATCTGCCAGTATGAGCACTAGGTCCTTGGAGCTAGTAATATCGTTGGAACGAACCAGAATGCCGCATTTGGTCGTCTGTCATTCTCCATCAAATCGTACAACCCCACCAATGAGCCAATTGTAGGCCCCCTTCCCCCGGCATGGATTCGGCTCCAGGTCGGATCTGGAGTGTCAACATGATAGGCGCGTGAGTGTGCAGCAAACACATAGTCTGCTATAAACACTAGAAGTGCTAGCACCTCAGCAACAACACCAGCATGTTCTTCCTGGACTCCGGTAGCATCCTCAGCAGGTATTTCGTCAGCTCCACCAGCAGCGCCTCAGCAGGTATTTCGTTAGCTTCACTAGCAGGAGAATTAGCAAGTATTTCATCAGCTTCACCAGCAGCAACATCACCAAGTATTTCGTCAGCTTCACAAGGAGCAGCAGCAACTAGTTCTTTGTCAGCTCCACCACCACCACTAGCAGCAGTAGCAGCGTCAGGAGCCAGGGTTTCCTGAACAATTACAGGTTCAACAGCTCCAGGGGCTTTGACAAAGAAAGGGTAGTTGATCTGAAGAAACACAGATTGTCCCTTCAGATTGTCGATGCTGCTCTAGACTTGCTCTACTGAGCCTTTGGATGGGCATGTGGACCTCGAGAAAACGTGACACCGCAGCGATGGGTATGAAGAAAGTTGTGTCCCCATATGTTCTATTGTATCACCAACGCTATTTAGTGCTCCCCTAATATGAATCCACATGAGTTCCACATCCTATTTCATGTCGCCTCCGAGAGGTGCCAGGAACCAGCGCCGTGTCCCAAGTTCAGCATTTGCTACTGCATCTTCGATCACCAGAGCTGGAATGATGCGCGGGGCTGCATGGGTACCTGCGTGTTACTTACAGTTAGTAAGCAGAATTTTGAATGGGATTCTACATGCTCACCCCAAATGGTCGGCTCCCAAACAAGCACGTCGCCGCTAGGTTCAGTGACTGCATAAATGTGTTGCGGTTTATGCGAGTGGTAGCTGGAGGTGAAGACGGTGTCGACATACTTCTCCGGCCGTAGGAAGTCATCACGCAAGGCTGTCCATTCCTTGTCTTCTGGGCATCTAATGAATGTGATTGCCTTTTTGAACACCGTTAAGAGGTCGTACTCCTAGGTCTTCCACACCTCCCGTGGTCTATGTGGGAGGTGTACCTTCAGGAGCTCAAGTTCTGCCATGTTGAACCTGTAAGAGAATTCAAAAATGGGTGGCGGCCACCCGTTGTTGAATGCAGTAATGCCGACACCCTCCAAAGATGGCAATGTAAATCGCAACAATCTGTAGCCATTTTTTTGAGTCCAAGTACTCCCATCCTGGGATAAAAGGACCAGCCACTCGCCGTTGCCACCCACCCAGTTATGGTCATCTCCCATTTCCATCTCTTCTTCTTCCTTGATATTCACCACTACTGATTCCGACCACTTATCCAGCAGCATCAGTTTTGCATGAATATTCTGCAGAGTTTTTTGTCAGTTGGTACAATCACCTAGCATGGATTCCATTGCAAATACAATTTGACAACTGGACCTTGAGATTAAAGTACACAAAATATCGCCTAAATACAAGTATCTCCTCGGATACCACCTAAATTGTGCATGTGTCACTACGAAGATACCCAATATATGGAGTAGGAGCAGAGCCCCCCCCCCCCCTAGAACAAACTCCTAGCAATGATCCTAAACAGCTCGGGGCATAACAGCCTTAAATCGTCTAATCTATTTATTTTTATTTTAGGAAACAGAATATCACCTAGTAGGCATTCCATTGCAAATCGAAATTGACAACTCGTCTATCACCTAAAGTATGACTGTGTCACTACGAAAATACCAGAATATCAGGTACGAGCAGAGCTTCCGCTATGCAGAATAGTCTTAAATGATTCAATTTGTTCAAACCGCGCATGCACACAACACGTTTGACAAAAGGAACATAGGATTCTGATGAGAGTTCAGCACATATGAATCAACGATATGAATGAACCAATAAGACAGATACTAGAACTTACGTTGCCATTGCGATCGTTTGACCATTTGCTGGTATCGGGGTAAAGAAGGCCTGGCGTGCCAAACGGTTGTTCGTCCATGTCCTGCATCGTGAAGCGGTAGCCAGGGATGCAGTGAGCGAGGCGGCCGACAGAGATGATGTCCAACCCCGTGGCGGTCAAGTGCACGTTCGCGGTGCTGAGGGTCGGCCATCCCCAATCCTCGCGGTGGTGGTCGCCCTGGCCATCCATGTCATCGTCGCATGCCTTTCGCTTCAGCCTGCTCCTACCCCAAGGTCTACCCAAAGCGGCAAATGGAGTCTAAAATCCGGTAGATTATTGGAGGCGTTGTGATAAGGAGGCGGATGGATTCGAGAGGGGATTGAATCAGGGATGGGGGCAGTTGTTCGAGTAGGGAGTGACCTGGTGAGGAACTGCCGCTGCTGCCGGTTCTCGTCCATGTGGAAGACACGGAAGGGGGCGTAATTATTGAGGGCGCGCACCGGAACCATCTAGACGAAGTGAAGAAATAAATCGTAAGAGAGAGAAATGTGCGGCCCGTCTGTCAGTGAGTGAAGGTCGGCATGCGCAAACGTGACTACGGTTGATTTGGATCGTGCATGCCAGACCTCGATTCCACCACATGCAAGTGGCGTAGAACAAATTTTAGGTAGTCCTAGCGTCGACGTGTAAAACTACCATTTTTCTCCACCTTCACCCTACTACGAATGGTTGTGCACCATTCCAAATATTGGTAAAAATAGTATAGCCCGTGGGCCATGGATGATCAGTTGCCATGTAGTAGACTTGTAGCCTTTGAAGACTAGATTAAACCTGACATGACCACTCGATGACTGTTTCCATGGACGGCATCGTGTTCCTTCTTGTAGAAGTCTCGCTGAGGGAGACGTCCGGGCTGTCTCGCGCTGTCCTGTGAAGGGCACGACATGTGCAACGAGCCTCGTTGGATCACACAGGATCAACGATTGGTGCGCACGATCCGTGTGACAACTGTGACAACCAATCAGGGCGTAGCAGATAGAGTGGGCACATGTTTGGGCTTCTACAAAAGAGAGAGAGGGGGCAAAACTAAGTAGTATCAAAAAACCAAGGGAAAAGCTGATTAGTATAAAAATGGAAGGTGAGTGTCTTCTACAATGAAATTCATCGTGGCATACATCAAATTATGCCAAGATAGATCCACTAAAGTTCATTCGATGTTTGTTCTTTTCCACAAACCACATGGATCAACCAATGGCATTGCATGTGTGTTATTGTCACAAACCACATATGGATCAACCAATGTCATTGCATGTGTGTTCCTATCACAAACCACATATGGATCCACCAGTGTTCATTGCATGTGTGTTCTTTCCACAAACCATATATGTATACACTAGAGTAATTGCATGTGTGTTCTTTCCACAAACCACATATGGATAAACCAGAGTCATTACATGTGTGTTCTTTTCACAAACCACACATGGATCAACCAGATTCATTGCATGTGTGTTCTTTCCATGAACCACATATGGATCAACCAGAGTCATTGCATGTGTGTTCTTTCCACAAACCACACATGGTCCACTAGAGTAATTGCATGTGTGTTCATGTCACAAACCAAACATGGATCCACCAATGTCATTGCATGTGTGTTCTTTCCATGAACAATATATGGATCAACCAATTCCATTGCATGTGTGTTTTGCTCAGCAAACCACATATGGATCCACCAGAGTCATTGCATGTGTGTTCCTTTCACAAACCACATATGGATCAACAAATTTCATTGCATGTGTGTTCTTTCCAAAAACCACATATGGATCCACTAGAGTCATTGCATGTGTGTTCTTATCACAAACCACATATGTACCCACTAGAGTAATTGCATGTGTGTTCTTTTCCACAAACCACTTATGGATCCACTAGAGTCCTTGCATGTATGTTCTTTCCACAAACCACATATGGATCCACTACAGTCATTGCATGTGTGTTCCTTTCACAAACCACATATGGATCAACCAATGTCATTGCATGTGTGTTGTTTTCACAAACCACATATGGATCAACAAATGTCATTGCATGTGTGTTCTTTCCATGAACCACATATGGATCCACTAGAGTCATTGCATGTGTGTTCTTTTCACAAACCACATATGGACCCACCAATGTCATTGCATGTGTGTTCTTTTCACAAACCACATATGGATCCACTAGAGTCATTACATTTGTGTTCTTTCCACAAACCACATATGGACCCACTAGAGTAATTGCATGTGTGTTCTTTTCACAAACCATATATGGATCAACCAATGCCATTGCATGTGTGTTCTTTTCCACAAACCACATATGGATCCACTAGAGTAATTTCATGTGTGTTCCTTTCACAAACCACATTTGGATCAACAAATGTCATTGCATGTGTGTTCTTTTCACAAACCACATATAGATCCACCAATGTCATTGCATGTGTGTTCTTTCCACAAACCATATATGTACCCACTAGAGTAATTTCATGTGTGTTCCTTTCCACAAACCACTTATGGATCCACTAGAGTAATTCCATGTGTGTTCTTTCCACAATCCACATATGGACCCACTAGAGTCATTGCATGTGTGTTCCTTACACAAACCACATATGGATCAACCAATTTTATTGCATGTCTATTCTTTTCATGAACCACATATGGATCCATTAGAGTCATTGCATGTGTGTGCTTTTCCCAAACCACATATGTACCCACCAATGCCATTGCTTGTGTGTTCTTATACTAAAACCAACACTAGAGACATTGCATGTGTGTTCTTTTCACAAACCACACATGGACCCACCAGAGTCATTGCATGTGTGTTCTTTAAAAAATCACATGGATCAACCAATGACATTGCATGTGTGTTCTTTTGACAAATAACATGGATCAACCAATGGCATTGCATGTGTGATATTGTCATAAAACACATATGGATCAACCAGTGGCATTGCATGTGTGTTCATGTCACAAACCACAGTTGGATCCACCACTGTCATTGCATGTGTGTTCTTTCCATGAACCACATATGGATCCACCAATGTCATTGCATGTGTGTTATTTCCACAAAGCACATATGGATCCACCAATGTCATTGCATATGTGTTCTTTCCACAAACCACATATGGATCTACTAGAGTCATTCCATGTGTGTTCTTTTCACAAACCACATATGGATCCACTAGAGTCATTGCATGTGTGTTCTTTCCACAAACCACACATGGACGGAGTCATTGAATGTGTGTTCTTTC